>JBBBDQ010000815.1:6855000-7107500 GCA_037127315.1 Ascarosepion bandense | reverse complement strand
TTTTTCATCATATTTCGATTTATGCTATGGTCGCACTACTATCCAAATCTGCGGGAAGACCTACGGCAGGTCCTGGCGTGTTGTTAAGGCTCCATTTCATGTTTTTTCTATCTCCCCTTTTATCACCCTAGCGTTACATAAGATAAAGTTCTCATTAGTGTGTGGGCTGTACTTAATAAGACAATTTTTGTATATGTCTTAAGCTGGGGTTTCAATTTCCAGGTCTTTATATTTTGACAGTTTTTCGAATTCCTTCAAGCCATATCAATTAATAGCAAGTTTTTTCTTTCTGGTTTTTAACAATAATGTCTGGCCTATTTGCTTCAATTTTTCTGTCTGTGTAGATGGTGTAATCCCATAGAATGGTGACATCTATTTCTGTAACCGGTGCTGGGTGATGTTCATACCAGTGTTTGTTTACATATTTTCCATAGTGTTTGCACATTGTTCAATGTAAATATTGCCCCACTTTATCGTGACGATTTTTTATATTCATTTGGGGTAAATACAGAACATCCTGAGATTAGATGGTCTATTGTTTCTTGGTGTTTATCTCAAAACCTGCATTTTGGATCTACATTATTATGGATAATATTTGCCTAAAACTTCCTAGTGAAAAGACTGGTCTTGCGCTGCAAGAATAAAGCCTTCAGTCTCAGACTTTAATCTAGATGCTCGTAACCATCGATGAGTATTAACTTTATCAACATTGGATTTATTGGCATGTTCTGGATATTGGCCATGCAGAGGTTTGTTTTGCCAGCGTTGTTTCATCTGATGAAGCGCTTTATTCTTGGCTTTCATTTTCATATTTTTTGCCGAAAGTTTGGTGCTTGGCTTCCGTTTTGCTTTTCTACAGAATCTTCTAAATGTAAAACTCGTTTGTATTTACTGCCTTTCTTTTATTATTGAATATTTATTCTTTCCGTTTTCATGTTGTTTGACTAATTGTATCATCCATTCCTTTGTTGTTTCTATGTATGTTAGTAAGCCAATAGTTGTTGTCTTGTATGACAATTCTAGCTGAATAAGTCCTCTTCGACCTTCTTTACTGGGTATGTATAGCATCAGCCTTTATCTGATGCATCTTATGCTTAGAAAGAAGCTTTCTTGTTTTAGAATCCATTCGCCTGATGTCGTTTAGAGTCGAGTTTAAGGTGTTGAAAGTATATTAGAGAACTGGGATTGGCAAGGCTATTAATGGCCATATTTCTCTTCTGAGAATTCATTTCAGTTTTTAATATCAGTCGTAGCCTTCTACAGTATTCTTTACGAACTATTTCTTTCATTTTTATGGTGAATTTTTTCGCTCTCATTTACACCTAGGTATGTATAAGCTTTTTCTGACTCTAAATCTTTTATTGTTATTATTAATATTATTATAATTTTTATTATAATTTTAATTACGTCTAAGAGGAATTTTATTTGATACATAGATGTATATATAAATGCATATGTATGTAAATACATATATATTAATGTATGCATGTGTATATAAGTATGTATATGTATCTGTGCATATATTTGTAAGTACATATATATGTGTGTTTATGTGTATATATGTATGTATATATATATATATTTGTTATCTCTTTATTGTTTTTTGTTTTTATTATTTTTATTATTATTATTAGTAGTACTAGTAATTTTGGATAATTTTTAAGACTGTATTTTAATAAATTGTATTTTCTTATTGGGAGTTATTATTTTAACTATAGTTAGAATAAATTACTAACTAGTGGTTATAATGTAATTTATGTTAGGATATATGATTTATTTTTCACCATAAATATTCCCTATAGTCGGTATATTTTAATTTAAGGAAAAAAATCCCTTGTCACATTTCTAAGGATGAATTATTTACGTTTCGATCTAGCGTTTTTTTAATTTTTTTAATTATTTTAAAATCCGTTCTATCGTGAGATCTTTTTTTCTTTCTTTCTTTTTGTGTATTTCCCTCTTCTGTTAGATTTATCAAATTTTTCCTGTTTCTCTATTTATATTTTTTAATTTTAATATTTTAATTATTTTAACAGTATTTTTTAAATTAACATGAATTTTTAAAATAATAAGTGTAATTATTTTATCAAATTGTATTAAAATTATGATGTACAATGTTTGTGTACCGTAAATATATCCCAGTATATTTGAAATTAAATTTCATAGTCAGATATTTTTCATGTTTTTCTAAGAGAACAGTTAGGAAGTTTGAGACGATGTTACGAGAAATGGTGTCAACATTTATTTTTCGTGATTCTGTATTTCCCTTTTTTGTATCTTTTTGTCCTTTCTTTTTCTCTTCCTTGCTTTCTATTCAGTTTTTTTGTTTCCTCTTTTTTGTTTCTCCTTTTCTCTTTTTTTCTCTTTTTTCCTTTTTCTTTTTCCCCTCTTTTCTCTGTTTTTTTTTTCGTTTTCTTCACATTAATCAATCGTCTATCTTTTCTTTATTCCGTGCTTTCCTCTTTCTTTGGGGTTCTTTTTCGAATGAGCGAGAAATTTTCCTAAATAACCGTTACAAATTTCTATATTAATATGGGTATGTGAGCGTCTATGTAAAATTAGATAAAAGAAAATAAATTTCTTTGAGGGGGTATATTTTGAGAACTAACTGTTGTGCCTATTTGGGTCTGACGAGCCGCGATAATAACATCAGGACGCGGTGAAATATGTATTACCCATTGTAATAATCTAAAATCTTTTATAAAATATATATAAGCGGAAAACACACCCTAACTTCAATTCCAATGTTTGGTTAGACGGTCCTGTTTTCATCGTAAGTTGGGCCAAGAACTTTTCAGTACCTACTCTGATATCAACAGATTTAGACAAATGATATGGGGTACCCAGTGAGGATCGAACTCACGACTCAATTGTAATAGGTTCCAGTAAAACAAGCTTGCTAACCATTACAGCACATCAAGGTGCCCAAGATAGATAGATAGATAGATAGATAGATAGATAGATAGATAGATAGGACATGCTGAATTCGATGTAATTAACTTAGCATAGAAAGTTCTTGAGGTGCATAAACAAATCAACTGAGAGAGTGAGGAAAAGCTTTATGCAGGGAGGGTGAGTGAGAAAGAGAACGAACTAGAATTGTCAGACGGTTGGATGTGGACAGAAAGCTCGAGTCTGAAGGAATAAGTGAAAAAGTATAAAGCAGAATGTCTCTCTAATCAACTTAACACTTCTCGTTAGACGATGTCAAACAAGCACTTGAGGCAACGTCTTCATTATACCCAGGACCAATTATTAAGAGACAGTTTTCTTTTCTAAGACTTTTACGAATGCATATTTATACACACCGTCAGAAGACTGCAAATTAGATACGTCACCTTCCAGTTATTTGATGTAGAATAAAAAAAAGAATCCTTTTTAAACCAAAACGTTAAGAAGACGTTAAAATGAATATTAACATGGGTTATATATTAACAATACAAACAGTAGTTACTGCGAAAATATTACTAGTGGAAAACATGTATTGATTCTTGAAAACATGCTATCGTATGTAAATTATTCTACTTTAAATTTTATCCTAACCAATAATAAAAAGGCAGTAAATTTTAATATAAAATTTCAAAAGTACTAATATTTTGCATCGTTTTTTAAATGTATTTACAGTCTATTCAGCAGATGGATGTACATGACTTCCCATTTTATTATCTATATTTATAAGAATCAGATCAGACAACAAAAAATGCTGTACGATAGCTATATTTGGGCAGAGGCTTCTCGGACCTCACTTTCCAGTGTTGATAAGTTTCAAATGTATCTCTGAATCTTTGTTGAATAGAATTATTTTCCACCCTTCCCACTTCTCTCTCTCTCTCTCTCTTTCTCTCTTTCTCACGCACACAGGCGGGATGTGACGAATCTTTAACTGCTCTTTCACTACTTCCATGGAATGTGAACGGACGAACTAAAGTCCTTGGTTTCGCCAGACCAAAGCTTCACACCTCGGACACGTCAAGCCATATACATTGTAGCAAATCATCCATCTAACCTCTGTATTCTATCACGGAGAAGTATGTTCCGCTTAAACAACTTCTTTGCACGAACCACTGTTCTAAAGAAACAGGGGAAGCTCGAGGTGGTTTAATGGTTAGCAAACTTGTCTCGCTAAAATCATTACAATTGAGTAGTGAGTTCGATCCACATAGGGTGTCCCATACTTTCTGCCTTGTGTCACATCTAAGCTTAGAAACTCACCTATCCTAAGAAACAGACATCTAAGAGGATATTTCCCCGATCATTATAATCTCATTCTATTCAAGTCAGAGTTAGACATTAACTTCCCTTCTATCATTAAAATCTTACCCCACTTAAAGTAAACTCACCTAGCGAGCGTGGGTTTTATACAGGTATACCATATTGTAAAAAGAAATTCTTTAAAAGTTTCAGTATTAAAAGAATTGAAAACACTTGGGCATATGCTCACTATCATTGCGTGTGCAAGACAAGACATATAAGATTCATGTAACCAATGTCACGACGCCAAGTATTGAAGTGGATTTAAATTGGGAAAGAACAAATATGAAAGTGACTTGCAAATATCTGCGCTCAACTCTACCTTTAAATTGTATTATTTAATTATTTAATACAAGAGTGAGTAAAAAGTGAGCAAACTAACTGATAAAGTGGTTTGAATTGATCGATGGTCCAGAATAAAGAGGCATGCTAAAGTCACAAACTGAGCTTAGAGCTACAAGATATATGAAACTATGGAGTGATATGATCATGAACGTTTTGCAGGACACGGCACATAAAAGAAAAATTTGAATTGTCCTGAATAACCTTGCAAATAGATTAGTGTTAGCAAGAATGAATGAAATTAATCAGCACAAAACGAATTAACAAAAGAAAAAATAAAAGGAAAATTTATGGTGGAACGTGCTGACAACATGCGAAGTTTTCGCTTGACATCTGGTTAGAGTTGGTGTGAAAAGAGCAGAATTATTGCAATAAAAAATAATTAAAGTTTTAGTGTATAATAATTATGGATTACTTGTGCAGATGAGTTGATGTGGTAGGCAAATGTCAATCATCAGAGAAATGATTGGTATCATCATGTTTAAAAAGATGTACTAAAACGAATATTGATAAAGATATCGTTTCAATATTGGGTTTAATTCAATGATTCATCGAAGATATTTTGACAATAAAAGCATGCATTAAATATATCTTTTAATATTGCTGCTACTTTTGGTCAGGTACATCTGGAATATATATCGAGATTCTTGATAAAATTCCAAGTAGAATCTCCAATGTTATAACCTGACATCTCAGCTTCAGTCATTTTTCCAACCGTCATAATTTCGTTTCTTTTTTACTATTCTATAAATACATTAATCGTAATTGTTCTGATGAACTTTCCTCTATGGTAAATTGTACATGTTGAAAGTACTTAGAACTTCAAGAAGACTTGAAGCATTTTGGTTAAAGTAGTGAGAATAGTAAGCAAGGATGTGTTATTTTGGAGTAAGACGTATTCTGGTATGTTTAGATCAGTAATTGTGGCTAGCTGAATTTAAGATAAATCTCACTCAAAACCAGCCTTCCTCTATTAGCTCTTTAGATCTTGTACCATATTTTGTATTCTCAAAATAAATATTACTTTCCTTTTTGTTAACTTGGCTTTATGAATGTAAACGCTGTGTTAGATTCGGGGAAATATCTCATCATTTTACATAGGATATTGCCAGATGTTTTTTAATTGTTTCACTACAGGCAAGGTGGTACAGCAACTAGTAGGCAATGGCTACATAATAGAAAAATGAAAGTTTAAGTAGGAAAAGAGCAAAGGAGAAAGACGAACCGGCTACAGGGGTGTCAGTGAACGGGCAAGATAAGGATGGGAATACCGGTGTGAAGATTGTTGCGTGGGTAGATTGAGAAAGCAAAAAAAAAAAGAAAGATACATGGGGTGATGGGGAGGGAACGAGAGAAGGACTGGATTTAAGTGGATAAGTGATGGGAATTGATATGTAAAGTTCTATGCTAACAATTTATTTTATCACACTTCTCGCTTGTGAAAATCTTTTTTTCGATTCTCGCTTACCAGCAAAGTTTAAATGCAATGCCAATCGTTATCTTCCGCCTTCTTAATTCTTGTTATATTATTGTTCTGCCCTTTCTGAATATAGAATTTTCTCATATTCTTTAACACCCAGCAACCCTGTTCGTCTTAGACTTTTTTCTTGCTAAAGATAAAATTATTAAAAAAGAAAAAAATACTCAAAGCAATAAACACTGCATTTGATGTCATTTCAAGAGTAAGTACATTTTGTGGGACCCTTTGTCATATATATCTGATGTCTGCAGATTGTGCCAAGAAAGACAGTTAGCCATTATTTTGTTTCCATAACAAAACGAAGAAAAAATACTGAATAAAAGAGCAAAAGTATTGTGCAAATGTAATCACATCTATAGATACAGATTAGTTTCAGAAAAACCTGAATGAAATATTTTAAGCTCCTTAAGTAACTTCTCCGTAATTTTGAAAGTTTCCGGTTTTTGTAAATTCCAATCGCGCATTCGTAAAAATCTTTGTTTGCATGTTTGTAAATCATTGGAAAATCACTTATTATAAATCGCTTGAAGATACCGAAATTTTGAAACCTAGGTTGCGGAAATAATTCATTTTTAGTATTTGTCTATATATATCTGAATGAGGTAGTATTTGCACTCTTTACATTATTCGGACTATTGTCCTCATTTTGGTTGCAATTTGTACGATTTTTTCCGCTTTTGTATGCTCTGGCCTTCAGGTGCCTCGAATTTCGAACAGAACCATTTATTACGTTCACTGGGGTATGTCATTTTCTTTTGGTAATCATGAGTTATCTCCATCTAACCCGACTCTCTAAGTTACTTTTTCAACCACTGCTGTAGCCTGATGTTGAAATCCCAGCTCTTTGGGTCAAGTTACTAGAATAACCAACGTTTATATCCACTTGGCCCTGTTTTCTTAAAAATCTTAAATAAATATGTATTCGTTTATAAGAATCTAAAATAAGTATTTATTCAGATTTTTAATATTTCTTGTCTCATGCTAAACTCTTGTTTACGATCGTAATAAAGGGTTCGGTTCGAATTTCCTAGCACCTGAAGAAGGCAGGAGCGTACAACATTCGAAACGTCGTAAAAATGTCAACGAAGGTAAGGACAATAGTCTGAATAATGCAAATAAGGTAAATACTACATAGCCCCAGAAATATAGACAAATACTGAATGAATACTTATTTTGGATCTGTTTCTTGACATGCACTTTTCATCGATATTACCGATTATAGACCATATAAAACATCATGCTAGGCTATGTGTACTGTCACCATAATATATCTGCAAATCTGTCATACTGCCTTCTGTTCATGCGTGCTTCTAATTGGTATATTGTTGTTACATGATCGAAGTTTGAAGTTAATTTACTAGTTTTCTCGCGGATTTTCTTACAATGTAAACATGGCTGCTACGCTAGTAGTATGCAGGAAACAAGAACAAAGAGGTTGGAACCCATTTTTCGTTCGGCAGTTGAGTCAAGAGGGTCTGAGTTTCATTGGGAGCTTTTGACACAATACGGTGACAGTGTACGACTGCAAAGAAATGAGTATGAGTGGTTTGAGAAGTTGAAATGTAGCCGGACAAGAAGAACGCCCATCAACCTCCTTCACCGAGGAAAAGATTCAGCAAAATTGAGAGATGATAATGGCAAACCGGTGAGTTATCATCGATGTGGTAGCATGTTCTCTGCAGGTTCGGACCATTGCTCTTTGTTTCTCCTTGATGTGCACTGATAGCGATTCCAATATATTTTCACTGAAACAGCAGCAAGAAAACTGTCGCGATCAGGCTCAAAATTTGATCATGTGATCACAATAGTAATAGCAATGAGCACGCATGAGCAAAAAACTCTGTGACAAACCTAAAGATTTGATCACGTAATTTATATATATATATATATATATATATATATATATATATATATATATATATATATATATATATATATATATATAAAGTTTTTGGTCATAAATTAATTAGAACAATATTCAGTTGTATTAAAAAGGGCTCAATAAATCTACATAGTAACCTTTTGGTATCTTCAGACGATTTATAATAACTAATTTTCAAATATTTTCACAACGCACATCAGTGATTTTTACGAAGGCACGATTGACATTTTTAAACAAGCGAACATTTTCAAAATTAGGGAAGAATTATTTAAGGAACTTAAAAACATTTTCATCAAAGCCAATAAAACTAATATATGGGATTACATATATATGGACAATACTTCTGCACTTTCATTTAATATTTTCCATCACGCCGTGTATCTTTTCTTTTCTTTTCTTTTTTTCTTTTTTTTTTTTTTTTTTGCTTTCTCTGTTTACCCGCGCAACAGTCTTCACACCGGTATTCCCATCCTTATCTTGCCCGTTTACTGTCACCTCTGTAACCGGTTTATCGTTCTCTTCGCTCTTCTTCTGCTTAAACATCTTCTCTAATGTAACCCTCAAGACACCAGTGGCAGTACCACCTTGCCATTGGTGAAACGATTAAAATAAATCTGGCAATTTTCCTATGTAAAATGATGAGACATTTCCACCAATCTAACAGGGCTTTAATTCAAAAAGCCAAGTTACCAGAGAGAAAAGTAATATTTATTTTGAGAATACAAAAATATGGTACAAAGTCTAATGAGCTAACAGGGGAAGGTTGGTTTTCAGTCGGTTTTATGTTAAATTTAGCCAGCCACAATTACTGAACTAAACATACCAGAATATGTCTTACACCAAAACAAAACATTCTCACTACTTTAACCAATGCTTCAAGTCTTCTTGAAGTTCTAAGTACTTTCAATATGTACAATTTACCACAGAGGAAAGTTTATAAGAACAATTACGATGAATGATGAAATTTGTTTTATTCTATTTATAGAATAGTAAAAAAGAAACGAAGTTATGACGGTTGAAAAGTAATTAAAGCTGAGAGGCCAGGTTATAAAACTGGGCATTCTTATTGGAATTTTATCCAGAATCTCTTGTAAATGCACCTGACCAAAAGTAGCAGCAATATTAAAAGAAATATTTAATGCATGCGTTTATTGTCACAATATCTTCGATGAATCATTGAATTCAACCCAATATTGAAACAATATCCTTATCAATATTCGTTTTAGTAGGTCTTTTAAGCATAATCATATCAAGCATTTCGCTGATGGTTAATATTTGCCTACCACATCAGTTTATCTGTACAAATAATCTATAATTATTATCCACTACATATTCATTTATTTATTCTTTTGTATTTTTATTGCAATAATTCTGCACTTTTCACACCAGCCCTAACCAGATGTCAATGAAATCTCCGTATATTGTCAGCATGTTCCACCGTATTCTTTCCTTTTATTATTTTGCTAATTCGTTTTGTCCTGATTATTTTCATTCATTCTTACTAACACTAATCTATTTGCAAGGTTATTCAGAACAATTCAAATTATTCTTTTATGTGCCGCGTCCTGCAAAACGTTCATGATCATATCACTCCATAGTTTCATATATCTTGTAGCTCTAAGCTCAGTTTGTGACTTCAGCATGCCTCTTTATTCTGGACCATCGATCATTTCATGCCACTTTTTCAGTTATTTTGCTCAGTTTTTGCTCACTCTTCCATTAAATAATTAAATAATACAATTTAAAGAAAGAGTTGAGCGCAAATATTTGCAAGTCACTTTCATATTTTTTCTTTCCCAATTTAAATCCACGTCAATACTTAACGTTTTGGCATCGTAATAATCGATCTTTATATATATTGCACCTATTAACCATTGTACTTTTTTTTCAATACTTATACAAATTCATGCAGAATATCATGAGAAGGGACATTTTCATAAGATAACCTCTAAAATAACCATATACACGCAATTTCGAAATTTCGTGGTGTTACAGGAGAAAGTGAACGTTATATACGTAGTGTTATAGGTGAAAGTTTGCAGGGACAGGGAGACATAAAAGAAGAAGGAAGGCTGTGATGTCATTTGTATACAAAACAATTATAAACCATCTTTCCCAGGATACAGACATCTTTGTCTGACGTGCGAATCTGAAATAAGAATTTTTTTCAACCAGGATGTAACGTAACAAATCGGGCGCCACTCAGAAACCAAGCGACAGTTTCAATGTGGATCTATCGATCTGTATTATAACGGGATGAACATTCAGCATAAATCTAAATTAATAATTTCATTTTATCAATTTTTCGATTCTGCGATCGTTGTAATATACCATGGAACGAAATAAAACACATGACGACACACATAGTCTTCTTTAGACTCATACAAAACCTACCTCCATTTAAAACCCAACCCACAATCGTGTAAGATGTCTATAGATATCAATGCTGACTCTGAAAAATGCATACTTCCTTCACTTACATTTTAAGCAAAGCGACTACTACTTCTGTCTATATATATATATATATATATATATATATATATATATATATATATATATATCTTAGAATTACTCTCTCACTCTCTCTTTCTTTTTCTCTCTTATGCGCTAGAACATTTCAGTCTCAAATCTTGAACCACCAACTTCCCTCAATCTTTCTACACATATAGTGTATTGTATGAAGATATATATTGCATATATTAACCTCCGTACTTATTTTTTCAATTCTTATAAAAATTCATACAGAATAACATGAGAAAGGACATTTTCATAAGAAACTCTAAAATAACCGTATACTGAGTAATAACTGAACTCATTTCACTAGTGAACGGGTCTGTGAGAGGTACTTTACTAACAAGCGCTCTAAGCCAGTTATCATTTACAAAAAATACATTATTGTCTCACGTACAATGATCCAAAAATCAACATTTTTCTCTTTCCTTCATTTCAAGACAAAATTTAATTGCTGAATTCATTTTAATTATTTATATGGATATTTTATTAAAACTTTTTTTTATAAAAGTTTATTTATCTGCTGTTTCCTTATCATCTATAATTTTTCAATTTGTCTTTTTTTTAATATATTCAAATTATTTTCTGTGAAGATGTCGATTAATCAAACCGCAAAAATAATTAGAATTTTTCTTTATCTTTTTTTCACGAATCCTAATTTGTTTTTATTAATGCGGATGGGTTTCTATGACAGTTTTCTCGAGAGCCGATATTCAAATCTGATTTTCAACTAATTTTTCTCTAATTTGTTTAAATAAAAATATAAAAATCTCTGATTAAAGCGCAATAATTAAGATTAATATTTAATTTTGTATCATTTTCTTTTAAAGAAAATATATAAAATTGTATTTATGTAAACGCAGACATAAAGAAAAGGGTGCTGAAAACTTCTTATTGCAACTAACTTATAAATTCCACTATTATCATGTAATAGCGGGCGTACTATGAAACTAATGAAGCTTAATTTACTTAAGGGCTAGCAGCTCTCCAGAATCTATTCAAAGCCTACATTTTAGCAGACGTATCTTTGAATCAATTGTCAGTGATTACGAATATCCCTTCAAGCTTCAGGACCTCCACAATAAAGGCCCGACACATTGATGATGACTAAGGAACAAAATTCAGATTTTCGGAAATGGAGCAAACTGAAAAGTACCGGTGCTTACTATTCCGTAACCTCGCGACCGCAGTGGGGACTCTGACTGAAGGCCTCGGGCAATGTATTGTTATCCTCGCTAGCCTAACACCATTTGCTTTATTCTACCCTTATTTATATAAGTAAGTTAAGCGTCGTACGTGATACACGCTTGAGTGATCATGTCGGGAAACAAGCATGACTAAATGAACGGAAGATTTTCCTGCAGTAGGTTGCCATTACTTTCTTGACTGGTTGCCAGCCAAAGTTATAAAACCCAATCTCTTCTGTTATTTCACCCAGGAAAGAGGGCAAAACGACGAATTTGTACCTTTCCTAAGGGTCAGTCAATTAAGTGCCATACGTGATACACGCTTTTGGCGATCATGTCTCGAAAGAGACATGACTGACCGGGCAGAAGATTATCCCGAAGTAGGTTGCCATTGCTTCCTGCGGTAGTCTGGTTGCCAGCCAAGGCTATAAAACATAATCTGTCCTATTATTTAACCCATAACTGGAGGGAAGAGACGAATTAATATCTTTCCCAAGGGTATTTGCGCATAAGTGAATACAATATATTCAACTGGAATTCGAACTCGGCATCCCGATTTATCGTTCCGATTCGAAATCCACTGCACCACAACGAAAATCCTTCCTAAGGGTATTTGCGCGTAAGTGAACGCAACGAATACTAAAGGAATTCGAAATTGGTACTCCTAGTTATATCGAACTGATATTAACGGCATCGCAACGCACATTATTTATACATGCCACAATTTAAGCTGAAAACAATTGACTATTAAATGACATTTCTTTTAGAAATTGTGACTTTATTTGGAGCTTTGTTAACCCATCCAAACTCGTAATTTTTTTTGCTCATGCTACTTCTCGAAAAAAAACTTTAAATAATTTGTTTTCTTTAATCGACAATGTCAAATGATTTAAAATTATTCAACTTTTTAGAAAAAAATGGTCTCAAATTGTTATTAAAAATACCACAAGATTATGGTTGATTTATTTAAGATGGAATGATCTATCATGGCATGTCCCTAATATGTATTTAGATAAATTGTATTTATTTTAATTTTTTTGACTGAATTGTTCATCTATAAATCAGATGATTCGTTATTGTACATAATTAGTTTAAAACAAAAATGTGTATTTTATAATAATACTACCGTATGAAAAATGAGATTTAAAAGAGTAGGTGTCCCGTATCATAACCTCAGTGCGGGGGCACGAAACTCTTGCACCAGACCTGATTCTAAGCAACTGTTCAATGATCTTCCTATCGCTTATGTTTGAGATCGGAAAGGTACAGATCTGAGTCAATAAGGTGGTTTCTCACAATCAGCTATGAATAAATAAGTCTCTATGAAAATAAATGTGGGAATGTTTACAATAATTCTAATATATATTTACAAATTACACATTTTCGAAGGAAAGCACAAAGGCTCAGGTTAGTACACAACCGCATTCTAAGCTAAAAATCAGGAGTAACACGAAGGAAGAGGAAGTCACGCATGAGCTCTACTCTCTTTCACTTCTCCTTCCGTCATCGGAAAACTTCAGCCCATGACGTCGGATGAATAAACCTCGTGTCGGCGCTAATGGCACGGGAGGAAACTCGGAGGTCGGAAGTCGAAAGAGTCTGCAGAAAAAGTAAATGCGTTCCCACCTTTCTCAGCGGTTCGATACGCTAACAGCACTGCCATCAGTCGAAACTTTGATTAAAGGCATACATTGAGATTTGTGAAGAGGAGGTGGCCTGTCTCACATGGAGTGAGGTAAGGGGGGGGAAAAGTAGAAGAAAGTAAAAACATAACGAAACAGACAACAACAAAAAAATAACCTTACCAAGGAATGGAATCAAGGAACGAAATGAAGATGCATCGTAAACAGACGAGAGACTAATGCAAGTTGGTGGGCGCCGCGCATGCGTACTTGCATCGTGAGTCAGTTGTGTTAAGTTGTTTGAAGACATTGGCACTGACAGGCGTATCCGCTGCTTCACCGTTGAGAAAGTGCATTTGTATTTTCTTTCTTTATTTCCTTCCCTAGTCTCAATACTTTTAACTATGCGTATCTATATGTATGTCATTTTCAAAATTATTAATATATATATATATATATATATATATATATATATATATATATATATATAGATAGATAGATAGATAGATAGAGAGATAGATACATTTTATAGTTTCATTGTGTGTTTGTACACACTGTCCATGTTAACTAATGAATATGATTAAATATAACTGTCAAAATTTCCAATGAGTGGCTGAAAAGTATTTTATGCAAATATCTGAATTTTTAAAATTTTACACTATTAAAAACAGTCGGGTTTGGTTTTATATATTTGCCAGATTTTTTTACCTTTTACAGATATAATAAAATTAAAAATTTACGTTATATTCAGGAAGCAAACTAGAATAGAGTCAAGAATCTTTATCCAAAAACATTAGGATTACCAAACCTTCACAAATTGGTTGACATATTTTACTTGGATTAATATATATTCATTGTAAAAAAATATAGATTCTTAGATTGTAAGAATGTGTTTTGGGGATAAAATGTTTTAGTGATACAAGTCTTATTAATTAGCATATAGGTGAAGGAAGAAGTGTATTTTGGCGTAAGTGAATAAAATGATCCTAAAAGAAATGGAAACTCGGCTCTCTGAATAAAAATTCCTAGGAAATATTTATTACACCACCTGCACTGCAAAACATGGTAATCTCAATCGGTTACATTTAAAGGAACTGACCAGGCCCGACATTGCTTAAATTCGGTGATAGTGATAGAATGAGTGTGAGTGTGAATATTAGTGTGTGTAAAAATTTTATATGCATTTTTATATATATATATATATGTGTGTGTGTGTGTGTGTGTGTGTGTGTGTGTGTGTGTGTGTGTGTGTGCGCGCGTGGTGCGTGTGTGTGTGTGTGTGTGTGTGTGTGTGTGTGTCTGTGTGTATGTAATATCAAACTTGCCTTTAAGTCTTTTTTCGGTACTTTCGTCTTTATTCATGTCTGTATCGGGATATGTGTTTCGGCTTTGGCAAACTGTTGATTCCACCAAAGGTTTCGTTAATATACGTATGTATGTATGTATGTATGTATGTATGTATGTATGTATGTAAAATAAGAACGCTCATACGACATGAGTAAAAAAAATCCTGGTACTTAATTCGTGTTGAAATCTAACAATAGTTTTTATATATCACTAATAAAACAACTTACATATTTATCTTATTTAATTTCATTGTTGTTTTCACAATACAATGGCGATTTATTTCACGTTTCTGCCAAAGAATTCTTGGTAACGAACGCTAGATGGTGTCACCAAAAGTACTATATGTTACAATAGCACAAACATCACAAAATGACTTAGATATACCATGTGATTTGTTTATTGTTGGGGGAATTTTCAGTCCGGAGGAAACACAGAAACTAAACATTATATAATGCCCTTAGGCTTACGTGACACGCACAGACATCTAATCATGTAAAAAAAAAAAAATCAAGAAAAATCTCTTCTTGAAAGTAAAACTTTCTAAATATTTTATAGGAAAAATGAACTCAAAAAATAATGTATGCACATACGAACATTGGTTATCCGTGTTTGCATTTCTTCCATTTATTTTATTCAGCGATAAAATATGTCCAACTCTTTTATTTAAAGAGTCTTCAATGCATCGACTTGTAACTGAAAGATCCTGTCACAAAATATTCATCTGTATTCACCCAGAGCTATTTCACTGCGATAAAACATTCTTCAGAAAGCATATTTTAAACATTGCAAAAGCTAGGAAATTTGAAAGTTTTCATTTTCAGGTCTGAGGTGCGATATATGAATATAGGAAGAAGGTGAGAGTCAATCGTCTTTCTTTTCTTTTCTTCGATGTTCGCTGAAGATATTAAAATTAATATTTTTACTCGACTCTGATATTCTAGAATATCTTATTAATATTTTTATAAAATTGTCGATTTACAATGTAAGTGTACTCTTGTTATAGATTAGCGACCACAATTATTAGGCAACCCCAGTGTTTAAAATATTATCTATTTCATGCTATTTCATAATATTTATTGCCAAGTGATATATATATATATATATATATATATTATGAAGATGTATTCAGCAAAATATACACAGCACATGTTCAAAATTGTTTATAGGAGTCATAATATAGACAAGAAAACATCGACAAAATTAAAATATGATGCAAAATCAGATGTGAAAATGAGGAGAGTGTTAAAAAGTTATTGTAATTTAAAGATTCATTATTTTATATATTTTTGATATTATCCATTCTTAAACCATTTTCTTCGATCTAGTGGTAAGATTTATTTTATTTTTGATCTGAAATACACAATATTTAGCTTTTTAATTGAATTTATTATCTGTGATAAAACCGAAAGTAATTTTCTGCATATAAAACTTATAAAATATTTTAGAAGTAAAAAAACAAAAAGAAAATCAAGATTTTTGATATATTTGTAAAATATTTAGAAAAGTAATGTCAGTAAAGATAAAAAAAAAATGGTATAACTCAGCTGAATAACATTGTGCAAGAATGCAGACAAAATCTGCTTAGTTCTTGGTATCAACTAAAAAATGGGAGCCGAGACAGAAGCTCACGCCTCCAAGGCCTTCCTTTATTTAGTATTTACTGAATATAATCGATAATCAACTTATTTTTTTTTAAGTCGATGTATGGAGATTTTGTAATAAATATTTCATAAAAAAACAACTAGTTCCGGTGAGGGGACTAAAATACGACCTCGTTCAAAAATAGCCCATCGCCGAAAGGAAAATGTCAAAACTAAAATGATCTCTGCACTTCAGGGAAAAGACTAAAGGAGTTTTCGCCTGGAGCAGCTTGTAATGGGTCCAAAATAAAAATATGGTTGTCTACTTCTTTTCTCTTTTGCTTTTTTTATTTTTGTAACAAAACAATCCCGTTTCTTTTACTTGCTTATATGTTTTAAGTATTTTATTCTTCATTGCCTTATCAAAATTAATTTTTGTTTGTCAGACTTGAAAGGAGATTTTAGCAGAATGACATTAATTATAGTGAAGGGGAAAAGTAAATACGGTAAATAGAAAAGAAAGCAGAAAAAAATAAATAAAATGTTTTTATGATAAATTAAACGAAAACGACAATTAAAACACAAGACACTTAAAATGCTATATCGCTCTGTCCACACACACGCACACACACACATGCATACATACCTATATACATATGTATAAATTAGATATATAGTTAGAGAGAGATAAATATTTAAATCTGTCTGTCTGTCTGTCTGTCTGTCTGTCTGTCTGTCTGTCTCTGTCTCTGTCTCTCTCTTTCTATATATATATATATATATATATATAAGTTGTGTATTCTTCTTCTATGTGCCTTGTCCCTTCAGGACGTAGGCGATCCTGACTTTCCACGTTTCTCTATCCCTGTTGGCTTTGAGCGTGCCTTCTCCTATTACACCATACAACCCTCGATTAGATCCTTCAAATATGTTATCTGTTGTTTTCCCCTGTCTCTTCTTCCCTCTATCTGACCTGTTAGTATCAGGTTCTCCAAACCCTCCTTCCTCATTGCATATCCCAGGAACTACAGCTGTCTTTTCCTGATGCTCAGTATTAATTTTCATTTTGTTTCCATCATTTTGTAAGACCTCATCATTGCTAACATGCTCGATCCTTGATATTTGCAGCATCCTTCTGTGGAACCACATTTCAGTTGCTTCAAGTTTTTCCTTCATCTTTGATGATATTGTCCAGCATTCACTGCCATATTGACGAACGGACAGCACATAGCAATCCAGTACTCTCTTCCTTGTTTCTGGCGAAATTGTCCTGTTTCTTAATACCTTACACAACTTCTGGAATGTTTCCTTCGCCATGCCAATTCACCTTCGGATCTCTGTGTCGCACTTTCCGTTTCCTGTTATAACACTTCCCAGGTATTTAAATTTTTGTACCTGCTGGATTCTAGTATCCCCGACCTGTATTTGGCATTTTGGGTTGCTCTTTTTACTGATGAGCATACATTCGGTTTTCTTGCAGTTTATTTCTAGTCCTTTCTTGTTACTTTCTTCAGCTACCTTCTATAGGAGGTCTTGTAGTTTCCTTTCTGTGTCTGCTATCAGCTCTGTATCATCTGTGTACCTTAGGTTGTTTAAATTGTGGCCTCCGATGACAAATCCAGGCATAATTTCTAGGGTCCTCAAAATATTCTTGCTGTACAAGTTGAACAGATCCGGTGAAAGGACGTATCATTGTCTTACGCCCCTTTCTATCTTTGTATATCTACTCAATTCATTACCTGTCCGTATGCAAGCAGTTTGCTGCCAGTAAAGATTCTTGATTAATTTCAAGTCTTTCCCAAATATGTCAAGGCTGCCGAGCATCTCCATCAATTCTTTGTGGCGTAATTTGTCAAACGCCTTCGTATAATCAATAAAGCACAGGTATAAATCCTTCTTCATTTGTATTGCCCTTTCAGAGATCATCCTCATCATTAATATGGCATTCCTTGTTCCCATGTCTTTAACGAAATGACTTTGCTCTTGTCCTATTACTGGCCTGATACTGCTTGTTTCTCTATTCATCAGGATTCGGACGATCAGTTTTGTTATATGGCACATTAAACTGATGGTTCTGTGGAGTTCGCACTCCTTTGCTCCTGGCTTCTTAGGTAGTGCTATGAAGACAGACTTGCTGAGGTCATCTGGTATTCTCTCATTATTAAAAATTTCATTTATTATTTCTGTAATTTTCTCGATACCAAATTCTTCCATGGCTATCAGCAGATCTATGACTACACCGTTTGGTCCAGCTGTTTTGTTTCTATTCAGTTTGCCTACTGCAAATTCCAATTCAGACTTTAATATTTCCGTTCCGTCCTCATATTTGTGTATTATTGGTTGCTCTCTCTTATCATGGAAAAAGATCTTTTATATATTCTTCACATCGTTGGAGTATTTCGTCATTCTCCAAAATGATTATTCCAGCCATAGATTTTATACGTCATGTTGAAGAGCAGGTTTTTTGTCCTAAGTCGTATTAAATTCAAATAAGTAAGAACTTTGCTATTTTTCTATTTTTACAAACAAATTGTTCAATATTGTGAATAAACTCAAGGACAGTAAAGCAGGATGTAAACATATTAACATATTTCGAATATGTTGTACATGTTTAAAATATTTATAAACACACACACACACATATACACACACACACACATACATATATATATATATATATATATATATACATCATGTAATTTCTTAAAATTAAAAATGTTGGGATATATATATATATATATATATATATATATATATATATATATATATATATATATATGTTGTTTTGATGGTTATTGCCAATATTGTTGTTTTTTGGTGGTTTCCTCATAAAAATATTTTGGCAAGCAAGTATTGTGCAATAAAGTTCTCGGTAAGGAAATAGAGACAGAAAAAAAACTCTCCACATTAACTCTCTCTCTCTCTCTCTCTCTATATATATATATATATGCCTATTGGTTAAAGGTTAGCTAGTCCGATTGACACCAAATCGGTGGAGTTTCCGGAAGCAAGTGGATATCTAGCTACACTGAATAGCTGTGATACAGTGAAACTGTGTGGATGACGAATATATATATATATATATATAGCCCAATGAGTGATGACATCATAACGGTGTCCTCACGAACTTTGAAGTTAGCACGAACCTGCTCCTTTAGAATTACAAATTCTTTACATTATATATATATATATATATATATATATATATATATATATATATATATATGATTTAATATATATATATATTGTAGTTGGATATAATCCTATAAATATAAAGAAACTGTCGTGAAAAAAGTAAAAAAAAAAAGCATCATACACAGGTTCATTGAAATACACAGAGGACATAACATGGATGATATATAAAATAGACTTAACTGATACGAGATATCCTTTAGCGTTGAAAACAGAATGGGAATAATCTTTCATTTTGTGCCAACTCTCTCGAAGATGTGCCAATTGCTCCATCTTCTTTCCGTCTTAATTCTGACCTGTCCTTGTGCTGATGAAAACAGCCAGCAGCCTATTTTACAAGTTTAAGCAAATTCATTCAGAAACGAATGCCGCCAGGACTAGAAGTCTTCCTAAACGAACATGTGTTGTCAGATATAACAACGGACAGGAAGCACTAGAGAGCTTTTATCATCCTCAACCTGAAGATATATATCATATATTGTGAAAGAGTGATAGAATCTATGCATTTGTAGATTTAATCCAATATCTTGAACTATAACACTGTAAAATATATGTTACATGTACACGCATAATTTGATGAACGGCCTATAATGTGATTTGGCCTGGTCTATTTATTTCGATATGGTTACAATGTCTGTGAGTCTATGTATGTGTGTGTTATAGATATTACGAGCTGGTGATTAATTTCTCGAATACGTGTATTTTTGTGAAACAGTAAACATTTACAAACTAGCTGTCAAAACAAAAATAGAAATTGCTTTGATAAATATTTAATTAATGTCAAAATTAAAAATGCGAGCAAAATTCTCCATGTCAGAAAAATATTTGATTATTTGAAAACTGCATAGCAAGCTCAGAAGTGAATATAATTTACATTAAATTATTTCGGGTTATAAAACAATGAATTATATTTTAGACGAGAAATGTGTTTTGATTGTCGGAAACAATATGATAAGCACACAGTAGTGCTGTGTCACAGTTGTAATTATGTAAAGACTGTGTTAGGATATGAAGTAATCGCTGATATTAGAGGCAGAAATTATTAGTCGGTCAAGAGAGGGGATTTGAACTAAAACAAAAAAAAACAGGGAAAATCGAGGACAAGGGCGATCTCTGCCCCCTCAATGGGTGTGTGCTGTCACCTATAAACATACCTCCACTCTACGACTCGTCCCCTGTTGAGAGAATAAATTAAGTGAATATATTTTTATACACACGTTGAGCATTGTTATATTTCAAGCTGATCAGCAACATTCGTTTTCAGGTTATACAGCTCCGTTACACTAGTATAGGACAAAC
This sequence comes from Ascarosepion bandense, assembly GCA_037127315.1. NCBI lineage: Eukaryota > Metazoa > Mollusca > Cephalopoda > Sepiida > Sepiidae > Ascarosepion > Ascarosepion bandense. The sequence goes on along the minus strand of JBBBDQ010000815.1, from coordinate 7,086,807 downwards.
AGATGTACAGCATCTGTGTGTCCATGTGCTTTACAGTTATCAGCTCCAAGTTTCCGTGTGTGTCGACCACGGCACTCCAGAATAAGTAATAACTTAATTGCAGTAGGGATAGTTAATAAATGACTTCCTTTGTGTGTTACAATGAGCGTGAGCAAGTCGGTGCATGTGTTTTAATGCTTTTAGCTGTGAACAAAGACTGATAAGGCTATTCTTAACTCTTAAATAATTTCATTTTAGTTATGTTATAATGAAATAATGTGAAAAATAAAAGATTAATATTCCTTTTTTTTCAATTAACCAGATCGGAATCGACAGAAAACTATTCTTTACTTCATTCTTTCTTTCTCGTGTGCTTCATTTAAGAAGTTTAAATTGTGGTGATACCGAGCAAAAGCGAGGGACCCGATGTTTGCTCTATAACGACTAGGAAGCACATGAACAAAAGTCGTCTCTGCGCAGGTCAATCCGCGCAGATGTTCCGGTTGAAAAATAAAAATTAATCAACTATGAAATTTCCATTTCGCGAGCCTAAGCGAATTTTATTTAACAACCAATGGGAAGACCAGAATCAAATACAAGTGTGAAACCCCAAACGAGCTGCTTTTGATCAAAAAACAGATATAAAAAGCCGAGACAGAAAGCGCTCAGCAGGCAGACCTCACGAGAAGGGTGTAATCGATATCCCCTTGACTTAAGTCAAGCGGCTACTACGTTCGCCTCCCTTCACCTCTCCTTACCTTCTTCCCTGTCTCAAAACTACTTACTGACTTAAGGAGCTACTACATCAAAGACATTCCTCATTTAACACGCTCCCCAAATTCCTAAGCATATTTCTTTTAGCATATTATTTGCCAAGAACATTTTAACCTCCGTTGGACCTATATTCAAGTTATTACTTTGATTGTAAAAATATTAATTGATATGTATACATATATAAATGTTATTTTGAACTCAATTTGCTTTTCTTGATTTTATAATCATTTTATGACTTATAGTGAGCTATCTACCAAGAGGCCAAATTCTGTTAACCTGAAACAGTATACAATTACCCTTCACTAGAACGAACTCCCACAACTAACAGAAAAATAATAGATAAAATCATAAACTTTACTTTTTTTATTGTTCTTTCTTTCTTTCTTTCTTTCTTTCTTTCTTTCTCTCTCTCTTTATTTATTTATTTTCCACAAGAAAACCCATGCTTATATTTTCCTTTTCTTTCTTTTCAATTTATGAAGTTTAAATCTTAACTTTTACTTTATCTTTTTTCTTTCTTTCTTTCTTTCTTTTCCATATGGAAACATATGCTTTCATTTTTCTTTTCTTTCTTATTTTCTAAGTTTAAATTTTAAGTTTTACTTCATCTTTTTGTTTCATTGTTTTTACGTTAATGCATTCTTTCTTTCTTTCTTTCTTTCTTATTTTCTTTTGCACATTATAACAGTGATCACGAGATATTATAACCACATTAGTATAACTTATTTCTTTGTCGTGCGTAAATGCCATGAATTCACAAATAATTCCGCTAATGCAGTTAATTTTATGCCTACTTTAAAACATATGAGGAAATTTACAGAGAAAATTAGAACGAGTAGGAAAACGAAATAAAAACAAAACTTTTACTGAGACAGTGCTAACAGAACATGAAAATAAAGTAATATTTACTACCGAAAAAAAAAATTGTAGAAATTTGTTTTACAGGAATAGTAAATATTCCTACTAAAATATTAAGCAAGAAAAGCAAGCAATACTCGTTGAAAATGTCCTAATCTGATAAGAAATGAAGACGAAGATTATGTCATATATGATGGAATCATTAACAGTGAATATGAAAACAAAAATTAAATTTAATTCAAGTTCAATCTAAGGTGCTACAAATGCGACAAATAGGGCTTAAATATTAAAATGTGAATCTCAAGCACGGAAAACTTCTTTTAAAAAAGAGAACAAAAGAAATGTTGTGTATAGGATAATTAATAATCTGGATATAAAAATGCTATTAGACACTACTTGTACTACAGGTACATGAATGACATGGTGCTGATAGCAGACACGGAATGGAAAATGCAGGACCTTCTACAGAAATTAGCAAAAGAAAGTGAAAAGAAAGGACTGAGCATAAACCTCAAGAAAACAATGTATGGTCATCAGCAAAAAAGAGGCACCCAATATGCCAACTGCAAGTTGAAGAATCTAAAATAAAACAAGTAAAACAAATTAAAATACCTGGGAAGTGTTTTGACAGTGGATGGAAAGTGTGACATGAAGACCCAAAGACACATTGGCTGGCCAAAAACACGTTTCAGAAGCTAACCAGTACACTGGAAGACAGGAAAATCTCATAAGAAACAAAGAAAAGAGTACTGGATTGCTGTGTGATATTTGTCTTTTTGTATGTAAGTGAATGTTGAATGATCTCATCAAGGATGAAGAACAGACTTGAGGCAGCAGAAATGTGGTTTTACAGAAAGATGCTAAGGATACCATGGACTGAGCACACATGCAACGATGAGGTGTTGGAAAGGATGCAAACGAGAATAAAACCCATAGTAAATATCAGGAAGAGACAAATGAGGTTCCTGGGACACATAATGAGGAAGGAGGTCATGGAGAATTTAATGCTCAGAGGTCGGATAAATGAAAGGGGAGACAGGGGAAAGCAGCACGAGACATACTTATTATAATAATCAAGAAAGTCACATGTAAAGCAATCGAAAAGCCTATATAAAAAAGAACCTTGAAAATCGCATGTGACACGTGGCGTATCGGGTGAAAGGTTATTTGTTATTGGCGAAATGATTTTCAACATTGTATTTCGTAACAAGAGGCTTATATTTAGAAATACAGCAAACTTATTTGGCACTGACTGGAAGGAATTATTTGTTTTTATGGGATTTACATATGAATTTTTATTACAAAAATATAAGTGGAAAAATGACCAGTTAAAAACAAAACAAAAAACAATGTAAAAATTTCAATGAAGAAATGAAAATATGTTTTTCCGATGTTGTGTCAGATTTGTTGGTCAGTGTTTAAACTTTAAAGTAAAATTTAATTTAAAAAAGGTCGACAACGGTATATAAAGCGAAACGTATCGTTCGCAGCCGTGGATCACGCCAAAGATGAATAAGATGTGAAAACACAGTAGTGCATGTAAAGAATAGAAAATATAATTCGTCCTTGTACTGATTTGCGTTGTAAAGATAATATAATAATCAAGAAAGCCATGGGATGTGCGTTGTGGTGCATTGGATATCGACTCGGAAAGAGAAATCGGGAAGCCGAGTTTGAATTCTAATTGAATGCAATGCATTCACTTACGCGCAAATACCCTTGGGAATGGTACTAATCCATCTCTTCCCTCCAGTTATGGGTTAAATAACAGGACAGATTGGGTTCTATCGCCTTGACTAGCAACCAGTCTACCGCAGAAAACAATGGCAACCTACTGCGGGATAATCATTTGCCCAGTCAGTCATGCTTCTTTCGAGACATGATCGCCAAAGCGTGTTTCACGTATGGCACTTAACTGAGTGACTGATGTTTTTGGCTGGGTTAAGCAAATGTTTAGAATCATATAGCTTCTCACTACTAAGTCCAGAGAAAGTCTTTGAAATTAAGCAGTGGAAAAAATGTTTTGTTGCTGGATTTCTGAGGCATATTTATAAATATAAGTTGTAGAAAAATGTTCAGAGTTAATAATAATAAATACACACCAGGGATTGTGTAAGTTCAACTGACTTCCTTTTGAGATAAAAGTTGTTCTAACCATATTTAAACTAGCAATGGACACTGTACTTCCAGATTGTGATTTTACAGTCGCTTATCTGGATGATATATTAATTAAAAATGTATCTAAGGAAGAACATATCATGTTTTCCAGATGTTCTATTGGATTAGTTGGGTCGGTGTTCCAAAATCAGAGTAAAATTTCAAAATGTCGACACTAATACTTAAATTGAAATGTAGTGTACCATTCGCAGCATCAAATCAAGTCAGCAATGAATTAGACAAACCTGAAAAAATGGGTGAAATTGAAAAAATTGACCGTTTAAAATGGGCAGCACCAGCAGTGTATATAAAGGAAAAAAATAATAAAAATTGTGTTTGTGCTGATTTTTTTTTACTGGGTTAAACAAGTGTTTACAATCACATAACTGCTCATTACCAAGTCCAGTGTAAATTCTTGCAAAATTAAACGCTGAATTCTTTTTCGAATCAGGAAATTTCTGAGGCGTGTTTACAAATACAGTTTGAAGAAGATTGTTCAGACAACGATAACAACGGATGGTATAATTTCAACCGACTTCCTTGTTAGATCAAAGTGGCACAGCCATATTTCAACAAGCTGTGGGCATTATGTTTGCAGATTGCGATTTCGCAGTTGCTTATCTGGATGATATATTGATTAAAAATTTATCTAAGGAAAACACATAAAGCAAATAAAAAGAAGAGAAATTTGAGAGTAAGGGTTCAAACTCAGTAAGAAAACGTGCGAAGGATTTTTGTTTAACATCAATTAGCTTGGACAACTTCTTGACGAAAATAGTCGTCGGCAATTAAGAATATGTCAAATGATAATTACACTACAATCATTTCTAGGACTAGCAAATTATTATAAAATCTACATACCCAACATTTATAACTTGAGAGCTGCACAGAACAATTTGCTTAAATATGATGTAAAGTTAAACTGGATTAATAAGAAAATACTAACGTCAATATTATCATCAGCGCACTAAAAATGCGAACGCAAATTCTTATTGGCGTCAGATGCTAGTCACTATTGTACAGGAGTGGTAATTCTATATAAACATAATGACAGTAAATGAAAGCAGTAACACAAGCTTCGCGTTCGTTACTACTGAAAAAAAAAATTGAACCAGAACAAAAAGTGGCGTTAGCAATAATATTTGCAGTGGCATAATTTCCCAAATTTATACGAGGAAGATTATTTTGCTTACAGACCGACCACATATAAATTTCATTAATTTGGTTTAAAAAAAATGAATTTCTACGCATACAGCGAATAGATTACAATGTTGGGGTAACATCTTCTTAAATTTCGATTTTATGTTGGAATACTAACCATTTAAAAAATTAGGACATGCCGACGGGTTATCAAGATTTATACCAAAATATGCTGAACCATTTATAGATACTTTTATTTCACCATTAAAAGTGAAACATAAATTAAAAATACATCATGCAACGTAATGCACGAACTACAAGTTACTTTTGATTAAATAAAATTTAAAGCAGAAGAAGACATTTTTTTCGAAAATAAAATAAAAGACAATTTTTAGAACAAAATCAAGACTTGAACGCTTACTCACTATATGACGAAGTACTAATATTTGCACAAAGATTAGTAATACCTATTGTATTCCAAAAGCGGATGATTCTACAGTGGACATTCAAGATGAAATGTCTAATTTATTCGAGACGAAAATGGATCAAGACAATAAAAAATTAGTAGAATACTGCAGAGTTTGTTGCTCTGACAGCAAAATTACCTACAAACAAATTACAACCTTAGACAAAGACATAAGCATTGGTCATAACTGCACAAAGATTTTACATCTTCAATAAACAAATCGCATTAGTTAGTGCTAGTGGATAGATTTACTAAGTAGCCTGACATTTGTCAGTTCAAAAATACAACTTCCATTGTTACAATGTATATTTTGCAAAATCTGTTTTGCAACATACAAAATTACGGATGTCAGAGGCTTGGATAACGGCACCCAATTCACTGCTTACGAAATTAAAGTATTTTGTAAAATGTTCTCGATTGAATAGTGAACTCTATCAAAACTGGAAAATGAAAACTGGACAACTTCCGTTTAAATATGGGAAGAGTACCCCATTTTAAGCCTGATCTGAATTTTATAAAAATAATGGTTAGCATGAGGAGTCAGGTACTTACTCAAGCTCTGCTCCTAGCAAATCTTCTTCAGCGATGGATCCTATATAAGAGTTCCACTCAATGTCGGGAACTTCCGTTTAAATATGGGAAGAGTACCCCATTTTAAGCCTGATCTGAATTTTATAAAAATAATGGTTAGCATGAGGAGTCAGGTACTTACTCGAGCTCTGCTACTAGCAAATCTTCTTCAGCGATGGATCCTATATAAGAGTTCCACTCAATGTCGGGAGTGAGATCCAGGATAAATATTATCTTAAAGTACAGACCCTCTTCGAGGGGGTACATGTTCATCGTATCTGGTGGTATTTCGGGATCTAATCAGCAGTGATGGTTTTGATGCAATTTCATTTTCTTACTTAAAGGTTAGGGTTAGGGTAAGATCGCAAAAGAGGTGCACTACCAAACACCTATCGTCAAGAACTTTATAGTTGCTCCCGTATATCGCCGTGTCATCGGCATAGATGTTCATGAATGATCGGTGTATAATTTTTGGTAGATCATTTATATAAATCAGAAATAGCGTCGGTCTGAGAAATAACTGCTAAGCGACACTTGCGTTTCCTTATTTTAATTACAGAGACATTAAAATAATATTTAGACAGATAGAAATCGTGAAAGAAAGAAACTGATAAAGACAAAGATTGAACGCGAGATTAGAATACAGGAAAACAAAGTGAGAAAGAGAGGCTTTGGGACAAAACTGAAAGATAATGTAAGATTAAAAACAAGGTATTGACATAGTGGAAGAGCCAGTATTTTTGTAACAATTAACGCCATTCAAATTTCTGTACATTTAAAAGTAGTTAATAATTCTTTCCACTCTGCAGTCAGTTTGAATTTTTGCAGGCAGAATATTTTAACTTGTCATTTACTGTCATTACTTAATGAAAAGTGTAAAAATATCTCAAAATTTCTAATAATGCAAGTACCAACGGGAAATTATAAGATTAAACGACCTTTTTTAAGCTGGTTTCTCGCTTTCTAATCTTTAAACTGAAGGCAAGGGCTTCCTGGTTTATTGAACTGCGGAATATTATAATGAATAGACATGGTTAGCAAAAGAATTATAACAGATATTTTCATTTCAACCATCTCCAAAATCCCAGTCTAATACTAAATATTTGAAAACAAACCTTTTACTATTTTTTTAACATATATATCTTTCTAATTGTATTTTGGTTTTAACATTTTCTTCTGAGTATAGATTTCATTTGAAAAACTCGTTTTTACCTGAATTTATGAAATACATTATTTCGTATTGAAGTTTTAAGATACATGTCCTGGCTATGCTTAATGTTTGTCAGAGTGTTTCTATGATTGTAAACTCCCTTTTTTTTTCATGTTTCAATTATAGCTAAACATTTTATTTCATCCAAACGGTGTAAATTATTCCAGATTTAAATTTTCTCTGTCGAATGCAGACTTCGTTGGCCTCAGCAGGAAACGTAATGGTAGATCTTTGACAAATTACGGTCAGCATTATGCGAGTATGCATTGTGGAGCAGTGGATAGCGGCTCGGAACAAGTAAAAAATTGACAAAGCCGAGTTCGAATTCCAGTCAAATCCGTTGCATTCACACTCACGTCAAACCCTTTTGGAAAGGTATTATGTAATTTATAAATATTATAAATAATTATTAAGTAAGAGGATAAATTGAGTTCTGTAGCCTTGGTTGGCAAACAGCTACCGCAGAATAAAATGGTAAACTACTGCGCAAAAGCATTCTGCCCAGTGAGTCATGCTTTTTTGAGACACGGGCAAACTTTGCAAAGCCGTCTAGACGCTGTACAGATCCACTAATGTGTCACATCGTCAGCAAGCACTACAAGTCACTTGCTGTGGTTCTCCGAATGACTAGAATCAATGAGGAAATTTGTCAGTGATGGTTATACTCGTTTAAGGAATGAACAACGATTATATATATATATATATATATATATATATATATATATATATATAGATAGATAGATAGATATAGATATATATATATATATATATATATATAATCATTGTTTTTAATCGACATATAGATATATGAAAAAAGAGCATTAGTCACAAACGCAAATATAGATGTATCCAACTGTACACGCGTATGTACCCACCCATATATATATATATATATATATATATATATATATATATATATAGAATATCGTTATATAAATATGCTTTCAGCGATTTATGCGAAACCCATCATAATATCACCTAGGAATAAAATATTGGCAACACTTGACTTAGCGCCGTAAATTATAAATAAATAAAGTGAAATAAAATATTATAAACTATCTCATAGATAAGAGCATGAACCTGCATTCGGGGAGGGTTATTTGGCCGGTTACAAGAGAGGATATTTAAAAGTGAAAACGATAGATCTTTGTTCGATTAGACATGCATGGGAAAATGCTGTTTGCTCAAGGCTTGCTTAGAAGTAAATGTTTCTTTATGGTCGAATTGGCTCGAAATCAGAGGGTATAAAATCGATAGTGTAGATTTTGTTCGGGGAGGTTTTCATTAACAGGGAATGAAAAGAGGACAATGGAAGAGTTTTCTAAAATCGAGAGTGGTTATGAAGGGTGATGTAAAGTAAAAGGAATGAAATAAATAAGAAGTCGAAGAGTGAAAGTTTGAGGAACTAAGAAAATGAAAGATAAAAGTGTCAGAAATAATGAAAACAGTAAAAAATTCAAGAAAGGAAAATAGAAAGAAAAAATAAAGAAAGAACGAAAAGAAAAGAAAGAATACAGAAAGAAAAGAAAGAAAAAGAAAAAGAAAAAGAAAAGAAAGAAAGAAAGAAAAAGAAAGAAATGAAAACAAAAAGAAAACAAAAGAAAAAAAGAAAAATAACGAAAGAAAGAAAGAAAAGAAAAAGAAAGAAAGAAAGAAAGAAAGAGCTGAAAGTGTCGGGAATAAAAAAGGGAAAAGAAAAGAAATCAGAAAGAAACACGAAAGCAGAAAGAAAGAACGGCAAGAAAAGAAAGAAAGAAAGAAAGAAAGAAAGAAAGAAAGAAAGAAAGACAAAATAGAAAGAACGAAAAGTGTCGGTCGGATCTAAAAAATAAAAAAAAGAAAGAAATAAGAAAAAAAACAAGAAAGAAGGAAAAACAGGAAAACTAAAATGTAAAAGCAGAAAAGTCAAAGCAGAAAATATAGATAATTAAAAGAAACGAGAAAAATAATATAAGAAAAAATATGAATTTGTGTGTGCATGTCCATCTGCCTGTCTGTCTGTATGTCCTTTATACAAATCCACAATTTTTATCTGATACTCACCAAACTTCACGCAAATTCTCTCTCGTCTTACGGTCAGGACATGGGCTAATTGTTTTTTCCGATTTTCTTTTGTTATCGGAAATCGATACCCCGATATCCGATCAGGTCTGATAAAGATCAGCATTTCAGCTCTTTTATTGTGTTCCTTGCTGCAGGATTTGCTCTAATTTGATAAAATTATAATTTCTAGTTTCAAACATTAGTAGACCTTCTCAGACGACTCACTTTCCCCAATATGGCTGATTTTCTCCAATTTTACTCCCGATGGGTATGATAAGTTTTCATGGACTTACTTAGATTAGTTTATCCTTGGATGACTTATTTGACTCCGATATTGGAAATTGTTACCTCGATATTCTATCCGGTCTGATCAAAATCAGGTTTTCAGTCATTTTATTTTGGTTTTTGTTTCGGGTTTTGTTCTAAGTAAGCATAATTGTAGTTCTTAGTCTCGGCCATGGTACCGTTTACGCAGAGGACTTATTTAGCTTTCAAAATTCAGTTTGCAACGGAAAACTTATTTGACATCGACATCGGAAATTAAAATGTGACTTACATCCATTCATTTTTCTTTCATCTACGGTTTCGCTTTGACTGGAAACAACTATTGCTTTTAATCTTTCGTGCCAACTTCTAAAGATTCTGAGCTCCAGGACCATGGATTAGTTTTAAAACTTTCATTACACCCGAGCAACGCCGGGCTATACTGCTAGTTAGATAATAAAATGAAGTAAAATGAAAACATTATAACTGATAGAAAAACAAGCAAAAAGCAAGAACGAAGTGACAAGAATATAACGTAAAAACAAAACAAAAATTACTTCTGAAGAAAAAGAGCGAAACAATTGTGATAAAAAAAAATAATTAAAAAATCAAGGAATATACAACATCGGTTATTTTTTACAATGATATTCACCCTATACAATGGAGCGGATGCGTTGAGAGCCGTGTTCGAATTCTAGTTGAATTCGTCGCAATCACTTACACGGAAATACCTTTAGGAATACTATTAATCCACAGTTTCTCTCTCCAGATATTAGTCAAACCGCAAGACAAATTGGGTTCTATAGCCCTTTTCAGCAACCAGTCTACCGCAGAAAGTAATAGCAATCTACTGCGAGAAAATCTTCTGCCCAGTCAGTCAATGATCGCCTAAGCGTGTAACACGTATAGCACTCAACTGATTGACAATGATACGTGAGAAAAATTAAACTCGTGACTTGAACAGCAATGAGGCAAGCATCTTCTTAGAAAACTGTTTCGCAAAGCAGTGTTTCCCAGGAAGAACTGCTAGAGTGGCGCTTATATTGCTTCAATAAATATCTAGATGAAGAGTACCAACAGGTTCAGAATTCATAGTTCTCCGGAATGTACGTATTAAAATGTGCTCAATACAACGTATGACATAGAGCTTGAGTTTCGATCTCGGCCAGAAGCAAGTGGATGTCTAGCCACACTGATGAGCAGAGATACAGTGAAACAGACTTGTATGTGGATGACGAATATATATATATAATCATTTGTCTGCGTTTTGTGTGCATTTGTCTTTATAAAATCTTCATGAGTTAACGATTGGAGATAATATATGAAGTTCGTTCTTACGATTAAATTATTAACGATAGCCAGAACATTATTTCCTATTTAACACATATCTCTCTAAAATCAATGGGAGTAGAGAAATCAAGATTACATGGTGACTGTCTGTTTCTTGCTGGTAATACGATGATCAAGAAAAGCATAAATTTGCGATCAACATGCAGTAATATTTTTTCTTACTACACTTTTTAACCAACAAATGTTTATTGATTTTACTGTTATCAAAATTTATTATATATATATATATATATATATATATATATATATTATAGTCATCCGCAGAGAGATCATATATATACTATAGTCATGCGCATATATATATATATATATATATATATATATAGTAATATTTTTCCTATAAATTTATAATAAAATCATTGTTCACTGCAACACACGAGCTGTTGTGTTAGGGTACTGTCTTATTAGCACCTCATCAGGCAGTGAAATAGTTTTCTGTTAGGAAACATATACTAAAGTTAAAAGAAATGCAAATTTACTATATCCAGACAATTAAGTAGATATTTTAGGCGGGGAGCTTGCCTCACTAAACCAAGAGAAATCAAGGTTAAGATGAATGTGAGAAATTTGATTGTAAGTGTACATGTGGTTAGAGATTTGAAATGACTTGAGACCTGGACGTTTTCTCTGCCGGTGATGAAATAAATTGAATGATATATAATGCAATATTTATGCAATCTGAAAAGTTACTGCGTGTCATCGTGATACGGTTACAGGTATTTCTTTATGTTATGTATCACTTAAAGTAGTGAAAAAGTAACAAAGACGGGAATCTTTTTGAATATATTGCATGTCAAACATATGTAGTTGACTTAGGGTGTGATCTATCTGTTAAGCCGAAACAGATTCCTTATCAGAAGATGGGAGAATCAATCTTTTTATGCTAGATTATAGATGTCTAGTTATATTGATTCTTGGTACAGCCGATATCAATATATATGGATGTGCGTTGTGGTACAGTGGATATCGGCTCGGAACGAGAAACCGGGGAGCCGAGTTCGAATTCCAGTTGAATCCATTGTATTCACTTACGCGCAAATAACCTTGGGAAAGGTATTAATCCGTCTCTTCCTTCCAGTTATGGTTTAAATAACAGGACAGATTGGGTTCTATAGCCTTGGTCGGCAACCAGTCTACCGCAGAAAGCAATGGCAACCTACTGTGGGATAATCTTCTGCCCAGTCAGTCATGTCCCGAAAGAGACATGATCGCTCAAGCGTGTATCACGTATGGCACTTAACTGACTGAGTTATATTAGGAGATATTAATTATATTTTGGGGTATATTTTAGACGATGATCACAAATGGAAGTTACTTTCTACTTTTATTGAGCAAGTTTAGTTTTGTGAATTATCGAAATTTGTAATTTTTTCTGTAAACATAGTAAACATAATGTATATATTTACAAATTATTTTTAAAAATATTTTTCATTTTACGTAGGTTTTTTTGGCATCATTTCATTGTTAATAGTAAGTAAAACTGATGTTCTTTTGCAGTAAGTTTTATTCGTAAAAGATCAGGTGTGAAAATAATAGCGGGTTTTAAAAAGATTCTTGGTACAGCCGATATCAAATTCTATTACTGAGGGATTTTTTATGGTAGAAATAGTGCATAGGTAAAATATAGAATCAGATAGACATTTAGTTTGCAATGGACACTCAATAGATTTTCGGTAATTGCAATTATTGTTATTGTGATCATTAATATTTTTAGAACGTTGTTTATTGTTTAGTTTGTTATATCTACTTAAAATTCTATTATTATGTTTTTTGATGATCTTCTCAATTTTATTCATACAGATATAACTCAATTTAAGGGTATTTTTGTTAAAACTTTTACTAAGTTGTATATTTTTAAGGAAGTATTTTCCAACAAATTTGAGTAATTTATACCCTAAGTTAGCACTTGTCATCTAGTTAAATGGGGGTGTATACCAAATGATTTTTTTCCTTTCTATTATTGTTGGTATTGTTGTTATTATGTTTGTTATATTTCAAGCTATGGCATTTATAGTCGCTGTTTTTAAATGTTTAATAGAATTTGCTATGTTTTTTTAAAGATAACTTCATTAGAAACGTTTTACAATTTTTGTTTTCAATCGAAAATGGTATATGCTTGGTGACTGATCGAAGGTGTTTAGATTTAGGGTGGATTAGCGTAAGTTTTAAGTAGGGAGAGTATGTGCTATGGACTATATCAAGTGTTACAACTAGGAACTCTATTTTTTAATATGTTTTTACAATAACCATACATTTAAGACTTTTCAGTTCTTAGTGTATTTTCTAATTCTATTGGCTTTAAAATTAGTGAAAGTTTTTGTCACCATAAGACCATCATCCCTGTACAACTTATATTCTCAGTGTTTATATAGTTATATGCTGTCATGTTTATAAAGAATAAATAGACGAACATGATTCGAGATCTTAGTGGACTCTAGAGACCTTATTGTGATGTCAAATAGATCTCATCACATTATGGTAGATGAGTACGGATCGTTTTGGCGATTGACGTTGCATGCAAATTTTTTAAAATTGTAGTTATCAGGGAAGAAAATAAACAGAAAGGAATTCCACAGACGAGAAATGCGAGAAAAGAATCTGTTGGAGAAGACGTGGTGGTTGTATTTAGCTATTTCAGCAGTAAAATGATTTGACCTGGGTGCCAATCTAGTCAGTCAGTTAAGTGCCATTCGTGATACACGCTTTGGGCGATCATTTCTCGAAAGAGACATGACTGACTGGGCAGAAGATTATCCCGCAGTATCTTGCTATTGCTTTCTGCGATAGATTGGTTGCCAGCCAAGGCTATAGAACCCAATCTGTTCTATTTTTAACCCATAATGGGAGGGAAGAGACGAATTAATACCTTTCCCAAGGGTATTTTTGCGTAAGTGAATGCTAAAATTTAACTGGAATTCAAACTTGGCTCCCTGATTTTTCGTCCCCAGTCGATATCCATTACCCTACAACGCACATCCTAAATAATCTGCTTAAATTCCTGTAATCGGGATACCAGGGATATGCGCTCGTCAGAGTAGTTACCATGAAAATATTCATAAAAAAAAACAAAGTGAAGTCACGTTACATTGGAGAAAAGTGATTGAAGTGGAGATGTCAGTTTAGGTTCGATTACATTACATATGTTTCTTTTATATTGTCAAGAATTTTGAGATAAATAGCAGTATAACTTGTCCAGGTTTAATACAAAAGGTTTGGTTTTTATCAGGAAAAATATATTTATTTAGTAAGACTTTCCAATTGAGGTCAGTAATATTAATTACACTGTTTCAGTAAACTAAAGAAAAATGACGACAGCTGAAATAAGAAAAGTATATGGATAAATAGATCCATTAGTGAAATAATTTATCTGCTTTTATTAAACAATATGACTATTTAGGTTTGTTGGGAACTTTTTATATTCTCATTTGTTAAACTCTAATAACTGATTATGAAGTGGATATGTTATATTGAATCAGTTTCCTGGTCTACTGCTTGGAAAGTTAGTTCCCTCTGTAGTACCAGACATTTATTTTTGGCCATAATCTATATTCTTTTATAATCATATCGCCTCAAGCAAGGCATTTTAATGCCACAGTTTTGCAGGGGGTTACATAGGAGGAAAGTTATGAGAAAGAGTGACAGGTTATACTGGATGTCAGGAAGTGTGTAAGAAAAGAGGAGAATACTGATGAGAGTGGAGTGGACTGAGAAAGGAGCATGAGAGAGAGGATGCAGGTTAGTGAGATAGGAGATGACTATTGACTTTACATTTAAATTCTTGGAGATTGTAGCTGTCGGGGAAGCAAGTAAATGGAAGGGAATTTCACAGGCAGAAAGTGCGAGAAAAGAAGCTGATGGAGCAGAATTTGCGTTTATATTTTATTGGTTTTATATGTTTTATAGTAACATATTTATAAGTTTTGCCTTGAATGTTGCTGCTATTTCTGGTCAGGTATGGTGCTTCCATTATATAATTAGAGATTCTCAATAAAAACCAAAGAACCTGCAGTGTAATCAGTCTTAAGCTGTTATTTGGGAACAAATCACTTTCCCGCCGTAATGTAGCTTCCATGTGCCTTTTCTGTACATACTTTCATGAAAAGTGTTCTGATGAATTTTCCCCCACGGTACCTAGAATTTATAAATTTAAGTGCATTACTAGATTGGCGGAAAGGTCTCATAATTTTACAAAGGAAATGTTAAATGTAACCTGAAGTTATAAGCTACAATTTTTTCAATCGTTGCGTGAAATCTCTTCTAATTCTTGCTTCCCAACCAAGTTTAAATACAATCTCAATCATTATTTTCTCTATTCTTAATTGTTGTCATTCTCATATTCTCTAGTACTCAGTAACACCTTGCTTCTTAGTGGCTTTGTTACCTT
This sequence comes from Ascarosepion bandense, assembly GCA_037127315.1. Lineage (NCBI taxonomy): Eukaryota > Metazoa > Mollusca > Cephalopoda > Sepiida > Sepiidae > Ascarosepion > Ascarosepion bandense. The sequence continues at coordinate 7,071,612 of JBBBDQ010000815.1, read as the reverse complement.
CCTCGGAGTGAAATTATCAAAAGCAAAAAAAAACAAACTAGTATTCACCATAACAATTATCTTCTGATATAGTTGTTAATTCTTCTGTTATTTGTAAATTTTTCTTCTTATTTTTTACGATTAAAATGAAATTGATAAGAAAAAAAATTACATGCAGAAATGATAGGCTAGTTTTCCGGTTTGAATGCACAGTTTGATAGATCTAAAAATGATTCAGTTTCCTGAAACCGGAAGCACATTTTATTGGGTTTGATGAACAAGTTACATTGTTCATGTTGTACGTTATTTTCATTTTTCATGTATTACAATTATTTTGTTTAAGAATAAATCTGTTCGCAACGCAATACAAAATCAAATACTTTCATTTCAAGTGAAATGTGATAAACAATATCAATCTATTCTTTTATGCGGTTTAATTTTTTTATCTATCTATCTATCTATATATATATATATATATATATATATATATATATATATATATATATATATATATATCTTAATCAACGCGCGGTATTCTATGTCAAAATATTATCCAAATCTATTTGTTTGTTTGTTTATCTCTCTCTCTCTCTCTCTCTCTCTCTCTCTCTCTCTCTCTCTCTCTCTCTTTCATTACTGGCTGTTTATCTATGTTTATACATTAGCCAACTCAGACTGTTTATGGATACATGCGCACTTATTAACAAAACGTTACACTCACTGTCATCGGCATGATGATTATATATATGTAATATATATACATATATTCTTCATTTGTAAACGAGAATATATATATATATGTGTGTGTGTGTGTGTGTGTTTTATTCATTTGAAACGGGAATATTAAATGAAGAATATTCAAATGTTCTACAATATAATTGCATAAAACACACTTTAATATAAATGTGGATTGCTCTAATTTTATTTTGACCAAAAATTATGTAATTAAACAATCAATTTACATATATATGTATATATATTGTTCTGCTGAATATATATATATGTGTGTGTGTGCGTGTGTGTGAGTGTGTGTATAGGTAAGTATATTAATAACATTATACATCGTTACACAAAAGCTATACTATTTCTGTATTGTTAATTGTACTTCTTTAGGCAATGGTTGGTCACTAGTGTTGAGAATTATTTTGATTTGTTGCATATTGGTTACAGTTGTAGCCAATATGCATCAAAGGCTTAAAAATCAAATGCTACAAACTGTGGATGTTTAGTATTTGTTCTTCCTCTTACGTATATATATATATATATATATATATATATATATAGTATTCAAAGGTTATATATAGTAGAAACCCGTGTTTGGAATACGCACGTCATTTATTTTTTATTTTTATTGGCTCGTGCACTCTAGAAATTCTACTATACGGCAGATTTCAAAACTGCGTCCGTCTTATCCAAAGTGATTCATAACCCAGATTCGCAAAGAGCTTCACAGTCATGTATAGTATACTTATCATTTTAAAGAATCACTATCCACAAGTTCAGGTCTTTGCTGTTTGCTTTCCAATTTAAAGAAAAACTACTATTTAACTCATATGCGGGATGTGATAGGTAGACATCTAACATTTCCCAATGTTATATAAGCGACTGCAATTCAAATAATTTGCAATTTTCATTCACTTTCATCCATTACAGCAACACGCTCCTCCTGATATGAAGACAGAAATAGATAGATAGATAGATAGATAGATAGATAGATAGATATACAATAAACCGATGAATATATATAGCGAGAAGTTATTGAAGCACAAACACTATTCATTTCACTCGTCTTTGTTCCGCCTACAATATGATAAATAGGAGAAAGCGAATAACATGTTATTGTGAACTTTATTTCTTACACACACACACACACGCGCGCGCGCGCACACACAGACAAACATGTGTGAATATATACACATGTACATACATGCATATATATATATATTTTTATATATATATATATATGATAATACATGTGAAATTCTGTAATCATTTGTATATAATTTCAATTAGGCACACATTTTTGAATGTCATGGGATTTTTGTAGTGTAACAAAGACATCAAATATTGTATTTCTCGCAAATATCCTTGCTTTTTTCTCTATCATTCTGTCCGTGACGTCAGCATGAAATCCTATCAGTGAAAGGAATATATTTATGATGAATGTAGCACAAATCTTGAAAGGTGTTATAAACGAGATTCCAACACAAATATAACATTTGCAGTTATTCACTAAAGGGACAACCCCCCCACACACACATATGTATATATATATATATATATATATATATATATATATATGATAAGCAGCAAAGACAAAATCGGCAAAAGATGAGGACATCACAGTAATGTCTACACGAAACTTCGAAGTTGGAAGGACTGAAACAACATTGCTCAGTTAAGTGAAAATCTCTCCAAATGAATTCTATTGACAGTCTATGTCTCTCTTGACATTGAGTACTCTATGACAAAAGAAAAAACAAACGTGCCCAGAATTCTCTTCTATCAGTAAGCTACGCGCACACACACGCACACATAGATAGATAGATAGATAGATAGATAGATTACAAAACTTAAAACTATTGCTATAACCAACAAAACTTAGCCAGACAACCAAATAAATAAAAACAGGAAAAAACATCTATAAAATAGAAAACAGAAGAAAAATTGGAACTAAAAAATGAACTAAGAATAAATAAAATGAAAACAGACGATTCAACCGCGTAATATATATGTGTGTGTGTGTGTGCGTGTGTGTGTGTGTGTTTTTGTGAGTGTATGCGTATATTTTTCTTTGTGTGTGGGCGCATTTTTCTTTGTGTGCGTATCGCTGTAGGTGTGTATATTATTTACCTTTTGCTAGATTCAGAGGAGAATTGTGAACAATATTAGATATTAAGCTTCCCTTTCATACCTAATACAAAGAAAAGATTCAACAGAAATAAAAAAAATAATCATCATACGATTTAACCCATCAAACTGTAAAACGTAACAACAAATATGAGTAAAATACACATCAAACACTTCAACAAATACACACCAACATTATGCAAACTACACAGAATTTTCGACACATACACTGCAAACCGAAGATGCACAGAAATTATGCTACAAACCTGTAAAATAAATCACTAAATAAACGTAAATATTTAAACGATACTATGGATAAAAATATTTTGACGACTCACTTGTTCATCGTGCACTAAGATAGTTGGTGTTCTATTATGCCGTGGTTAATATATATATATATATATATATATATATATATATATATATATATATTCTTACGAGGATGCATTTATATATAAAAAATGTATTAATAAAGTCCACAAAAAAAGTTAAAATCGATAGTAAGGGATTCTACTGGGTCCTGCTTGTTATTACAAAATGTTTAAATTCATGAAGTAATTGTTAAGTAGAGAAATTAAAAAATAGAACGTTTGGAAGATCCTAGAATATTTTCGAGAAAATCTAGAGAATTGGAGATGATTCTAGAAATATGAAAATTAGGTTATAGCCCCTATAAAAATAGGCTTTGGGAAGAGAGTAGTTAGTTGTTAAAAGAATTTGCTGACATTATCAACTCCGACCTGGTTCAGGATTTGTGTATTCAGCCGAAAGAATCTCTACAAAAGTTTCCGACCAACTAAAACATGAAAGGGAACCTCATGGAACTAAATGGGTAAATATATTGTTTGACTCTTTCATTGACTAAGCAAAAAATGATTCTTTATATACTCATTTGAGGATTTCCAAAAAGTTTAACTGGGTAAAGATACATGATACCTTCTTTCCCATTCGTAATACTTTCCCCTCACTCTGCCAGAAGTAAACCGTTTTTTTTCTATTTGAATGAAAAAATTGCATATTTGTAAATATTTTATTTTGTGTTTTTTGTAAATTAAATATTTGTCTGTGATTTAGCGTTGTGTTTAAGTCAACCATTTTTTCTCTTTTGTTACAACTTATAAGACGTAACAATTTATAACCGGAACGAAAATTTTATTGAATGGTTAAATTTGATAATCATATTAAAATTGATTTACAGTACACATGAATTAGTAAAATGAGCTGTCACACCAATTACTAAGAACTTCTATCGTTCAATTTTAGAAACGCCATCTTACAGTAAAACCAAATGCAAAACAACGCCTTTTATCACCTCACTGCATTGCAAAATCGGTATTTTATCTTGGGATTAAACCCTGTCAATACCTACAATACGAGAAGTCGGGGTTCTAATTCTAGTTGAATTCGTTGCAATCACTTACACACAAATACCCTTGGGGGAGACATTAATCCGTCGCTTCTACCTTCATCTATGGGTTAAACAGCAGGACATGTAGAAAACGTGTCTCAATCTAACATGTTTCAGTTTTATTAAAGCTATCAGAGATCAGGTTAAAGATGAGAAATGAAACAAACATAGATTTATACTAACAAAGAGATAGTATACAGAAATGATGTACAATATAATATATATAGCCCATTAAAACTGATAAAATGTCTGTGGCCTACCTGAAATTTGTCATGGTTTATCTTGGCTATATGAACATAGTCTCGGAAATATTGCTCTAAGCTTTTACTCTCCAAAAAAGACAGCAAGCAATAAATACATTTCACAAGAAGAAGAATATTGAAGTATTGAAAGCATTTAAAATTTGCATAAAATAATTACAATGCGCAGAAAATGCATAACTAGACTCATTCATTTTCTGGTTTTCCAAGATCTTATGGTAACAAAATATAAGCTAACAAAAATACATGCTAACAAAAAAAATTTAAATGCGCAACAAATTATTCGAAAATGACAAAAATAGAATAGAAATTAAACACATCGGTTGATTTATCAAAATTTCAAAAGAAGGAAAAGGTATGTCCGTCTCTTTGACAAATTGTTAGCTCTGCATACTTCTTTTGATTGTGCATTGAGCACTTTTTTCTATCGACCGTCTATTGGTCTAACCAGCAACTATTTTACTGGTATATATATATATATATATATATATATATATATATATATATATTTGAAAAGATATATATATATATTTGAAAAGATTTGTTTGAACAGTATTTTTGATCGATACTCGGATTTAAGTAGCTATTCTGTTTATAACCAAACAGTATTATATATTCATTTCTACCGGCCTGATTATTTAAGATAAAATGTTGTTACAAAATTGTGTGTCATTCCGCAGGATTCGGACCTATGTGGATAGTGGTCTCAGGTTGGAATCCTGCCGAATGACAGACATTTTCGAAATAGAAAATTTCGTAAATAATTAGGCCGGTAGAAATAAATATATAATACTGATTGGGTATAAACAGAATATCTACTTAAATACGAGAATCGATCAAAAATAGTACTCAAACAAATCATTTCAAATTGTCGGTTGTTTATAACCAGTTTCGTTAATCTTCGTTAATTTAATATATATATATATATATATATATATATATATATATATATAAATGTGTGTATGTGTGATCATGTGTTTATATACGTATATATCTACAGAAATATCAACCCCAATCATAAAATTCTTTAGATAAATGTAAATATTCTCAGGTAAAATTTTCATTTTCTATCTCTATCTCTGCAGCCAGGCGAGTAAATAAAAATAATAATTATTATTATTTTAATAGCACGTCCTTTTATTTTCATTTCCAAAGTTAAGAATATTGGGATCACGATCTAAATTGAATAATTTCTATAAAATAATATTTTTCTTAATATCTCTGAATTAAACGGGACATCATTATTATAAATTCATAACAGATATCAGATGATCTAACAACTGTAGCACGATACGAGATAAGGATTTTTACATTAGTCGATGTCTAACACAAAAAAATAAGTTTCCAAACAAATATTCGTGATACATTAAATGTCGCAAATACCTCGCCGTCCATAGAATCCCTTTGTCATACAATACGACACCAATTCATTATCTGTTTTCTATTTTCGAATTCCTAATGTCATTACAAAATGGCTTTGCATTGTGCAAATAGCACTGTGCCAGCGGCAGATTTGCATATTGCATTATAGATTTTTCTAGAATCTTTGATGTAAACGCTTCTAACATAAGGTTTAGCATCGAAAGAAGAGACAATAGAAATCTTAATGAGGCAGAATGAGGCGAAGGCAAATATTTTTGGTTATATAAGAAAGGGTGATTTTGATATATTGACTGGAGCATGTTTCGATCGAGTGTTATGACTTTGAGAGTGTAATCTTTAGATAGATCAATAAATATGAATTATATCAGAAACATTTAATATAGTCGATTGCTTAGATATAAGGTTAGATATACAGGCTAAAATTGAAATTGATGTGCCAACAATAGAATACTTAATCACGGTCATAATCACAATCATCACCACCAATATACCAAACACCACTTCTATCTTCATAACCATCATCAGTCGCAACAGAAGATGTATTCCTAGGGTCGCAGCGCACGCCGATTACGACTGCCATATATCTCGGTCGCGTGCCTAATGATTGAGCCTTTGTTTATTATCAACCAATTCATTTACTGACGTTCTCATCCCATTTTTCTCATCATTTCCTTTGCATTAAATAATAAAAGACTAATAAACTATTATGTAATAAGAGTCTTTTTGTATGGTAGTGAATGTTGGACAATCTTCACACTGATGAAGAGACTAGAAGAAACAGAAATGTGGTTCCACAATGAAATTAAAGTATTTGAATTGACAAAATATTTTCAACCACAAAATATTTAAACTGCCAAAATGTAGGAAGATTGTTACACTGGCATACCTCAATTCACTAAATCTATTCTACTGGAAATGATTACTTTCTCAAAAAATCCACATACACACACGCACACACTTTTAACCATTTTCAAGCATGAATGTTATTTTACCTGCAACAGAATGTATGTTGTGTTATGTATGATGTAGAGTAGTTGTGTTATGTATGATGTAGAGTAGTTGGAGTAGATGAAGAATCGTTCGTGTGAAACCGCTGTAGGTGGTGGCTCAATTCTAGATTTTGTATTGTATTCTGCTCTACTTTCGTACTTTCGTATCGAGCACTTTGCTGTTAAGATTTCGTTTTGTTTTTTTTTTTCTTTCAAACGAGCACAAGACGTATTGTTCTTGTGCGCTGTTTGTTTCTCTTTTTTCTCCCACTTTAATTAACCCACGGGGGTAGTCCTCGCTGGGTTAGAAGACGGTTTATTTCTGTTAGCATTATTTTCGGATATTTAGTCTGTTTTTATTAGTGTTGACTTACTGCGATTAAGTTCATTATATATATATATATATATATATATATATATATATATATATATATATGCACTACCGGTCATAATTAAGCCATCACAGTTTTTTAAAAGAAGTGATGTGTCTCATACTATTTTTAGTATTTATTGCCAAGTGGATAATTCTAAATGAAAATAGAATGGTTCTTTTGTTATTATTAATTTTCAAAATTTAACAAGGTAATGAAGCAAAGATGTATTCGTTAGAATCACCCTAAAATATTTTCATTCTTTCATTGATAAAACTGCAATATAGGTAATTATTAAATATTTATAAATTAATTTGATGCACATTTTATTGTGCAGTATTAACAAAAGAGCCATTCTATTTCCATTTACAATTATTCATTGGCAATAAATACTAAAACATAGCATTATATATATATATATATATATATATATATTGATATATCATATGCTTACTTTTGTTATTTGTTAAGAAGTTCACCCCTCAAAATATACAAAATGAACTACTACTTTGATTGAAACATATATATCCACCATACAGATTTTGATGTGGACTGTACTGACGCTGTGATTAACGTAGTAATTAAGCTTTATTTTTGAAGAGTAGAAATGATTCGCGTTCCAAGCATTTATTATCCTAGACTGTTTAGCAACCGAATATAGCGATCCCAGTTTAACCTGCTGTTAACACCGAAATGGTGAATATGATAGTTAATTTCTTTTCTTTCCAAGGTAAATATGCGAGTGTGATTGTCTCGAATTTGAACTCGACATGCCAAGTCTATTCTTTGCACGGATAAGCGCTAAACCAGGTGACTATTTCCAAAACACTGTATTATTAAATGTATATAGAATATTATGTCATCAACATCGACAATTTATGAACGAATGATGGTATAATGAAACCTGTACAAAAAAGTTATTCGTGTTTCTTGACCTTTCTTCCATTACATTAGCAACAAAGACAGAACACGTATTATTCCATTATTAATTAACAGTTCACCGAGAAAATACATTAAAACAAAAGGATTAACAAAAGTCTAATTCGACTGATGGTTCTGACTGGTGTCTGGGACAATTATGGATTTCACACGTCAGCGTTCAAGCCGTGGTTTAAAAAATAAATTGTACTAATTGATGATCATCAAAGTCGGCAGACTTTTGAAGTAATGGTGAAACAGACTCCAACTTTATAGAGAATTATCCAGAACGAGATGGGTTTGACTGAAACATACACGGATAGTATGTATAACTAAAATCAAGTGAAAGTTCTTTGTTTAATTGTATTGTTATTCTATGGTCCGTATAATTTGTTGGGTTTCAATAAATGAACACAGATTTCGTATCAGAGAGGTTACGATTTTTATTAGCCATGATGAAAGTTACTAATATTATCGAATCACAAAAACATTTTCACAATATTTTCTGAAAAAAGAAATTTCTCAGAAGACATTAAAAACTTGAATACATTCCCGTAAAACCATAAAAATGACCATAAAATGATCAAATAATGAAATTAAAAAATTAGAACAAAAAGCTCCTTATTTAAAAGCTAGCAGTATAGCCCGGTGTTGCTCGGGTGTAATGAAAGCTTTAAAACTAATCCATGGCCTAGAGCTCAGACTCAGCCTAAAGGATATTTGTGTGAATTTGGTGAGAATTGGATAAAAATTGTGGATTTGTATAAAGGACATACAGACAGATAAACAGACACACACACACTAACATCTGCCTTTTATTCATATTTATTATCTCTTTTATGCAGTATTGTAAGAACTTTGAAACTTCTGAATATCGTTTCTTATGTCTTTGTCTATGAGTGTATCAAATTTTATTAAAATCGGACCACTCCTTCTATAACCCGAGTTTTTGATTATCGATTTCCAATATTTATCAGGGTACCTCGACACAAAACCTAGCTAAGACCACTCGCAGACACTTCTAGTAAAACTGTGTAAATTTTTCAGAAAATCGGTTCAGCCGTTTCGGAGTCTATAGGTAATGGACACACACACACACAGACACATACACACGCGCACAGACAATCTTCCATTTATAAATAAAGTTTAAATAAAAAATGACAAATTATGCCTTACTAAAATTAAGGAAATTAATTATTAGTAAAAAAAGAAAAAGTACATTAGAACAATCAGAACTAAAATGTGAATAGGTGATATTAAAAGAAATTCAACGACGACAGGTTGCAAATAAGATATATATATTGAAAAAGATGTTTGTAATTGCCGAAGGAATGTTTCCAAAGATATGTAATGTCCATAGACAGACTAGAAATCCTGATTTATTTGTAAAAAGAAAAACCTTATGATCCATCTCTTTGGCACCGCTACACATAAATACGCCTACACACATGCACAAACGTTCACATACACGCACACGCAGATAAACATATATATTGCTGTACGTGTTTAAAATTTATGAGCCATCTCTAAGCAGAGTTTAAATTATATTCACTATTTATTTCGTTTTTTTTTTGTGTGTACTGTCCTAGGAAAAGAAATGAATCCACATTTATCTACTTATGTTTAATAGTCTTGATTCTATGGATGTTAACAATATTTTGAGTTTTATGCGTAACTTTTATTTAAAGATGCGTGTTTAATGTACAAAAATAGGAGAAATATAAAAGACCTTTTTTCTGATACGAACTTTTACTTCTTTTATGGTAACTGCATTGAAACAATGTCTAAAGGTCTCTTGAGTATGTCCGTTTTCTTTTTGCTTCTGAATTGATTTATGAGAAGTAAAGATACGAACGGGTAAAATTGACAAACTCAAGTCAGCCTCTCTTCTGAGTTTGGGATGAGCAAAAACGTCTATTTTTTCTTTTTGTTTCTGAAATAATTTATGAGAAGTAAGGATCAGAACGGATAAGGTTGGTCGAGCTCAAATCATCTTCGCGCTGAGTTGAGAAGACCGAACATATACGTCATAAGTGGTGCTGCCGAAAAACATTCGAATGATTTCGTTAGAAAGTGGGGAAAAACGTTCAGTCGTCAATGAATTAGAAAAATAAAATTCCCCAGTAAGAGCTCCATTACCGCGTGGTTCACATCTTGATACCAAGAGAAAAAACGAAAGAGACTGGTTTTTTTTTCTGAAGTAGGTCATAAAATTTCACATGTGACCAGAAACCTTCTCTGGTTTCTTCAAAAATTGCATCAAAAAATAATTACTTATTTTATAATTACTTATTTTATTCATTTATGTTATTTTATTTATTGGTTTTACTTCATGTTTTCCACAGTTCTCTTGCCTTGATGGCAATTTTAAGGAAGGGAAATTCTTAATGCAAGCGTCAAGAGGATTTTAGAATCGACAGTGGCAAAATATGTACCATTTTCCTGTTACTCGTTCATCATGAAAATATGGTCGGTTAAAAACGAACCTTCAAAATTACAATCAAATTATATGTGTTGTTAGTCTACAGGTAATTCTCACAACTAATGGTGGTTAATACGTCGAAAACAAATGTGAAAGTTCAACTTATACATTCAATTATCCACGTAAAAACACACACACACACAAACACACACAGACACACACAAACACACACAGACACACACAAAAACACACACAGGTTGACACACAAACACACTGATATGTTCGTATAGAAGATTCCGGGGTGAATGCCAATCAGTACAGCACTTCGTTTTCAAATTTCTGGGAGAGTGAATTGCGTCATTGTAAACATTTTCTCACAAGCAGTGCCTAACTGACCTAACTATATTGTGAAAACGACAAAATAAAAAGAAACAACGCACAGAGATGAAACAGAATTATAAAAAAGGCAACAATTCACACATTGTACCCTGTATATAAGCATATGAATATCCTTCTCAGTCGATACACTATCTATCTAATACCTTAGTATATCTATCTATCTATCTATCTATCTATCTATCTATCTATCTATCTATCTATTAGTTGATGTGTATATATCTGTGCCTATCTGTTGATGTATCTATCTATATTACATCCGACTTAAAATGAAAGTGGATATTTCCATGCATATTTTTAGTTATTACTTTACATGGAAATGTACATTTTTCGATACACTATCTATCTAATACCTGAGTCTATCTATCTATCTATCTATCTATCTATCTATCTATCTATCTATCTAATACCTGAATCTATCTGTCTATCTATCTATCTATCTATCTATCTATCTATCTATCTATAACCTGAATCTATCTATCTATCTATCTATCTATCTATCTATCTATCTATCTATCTATCTATCTATCTATCTATCTATCTATCTATCTATCTATCTATCTATCTATTAGTTGATGTGTATATATCTGTGCCTATCTGTTGATCTATATTACATCCGACTTAAAATGAAAGTGAATATTTTCATGCATATTTTTAGTTATTACTTTACATGGAAATGTACATTTTTCGTATTGTGATAACAGATAGTCACCGATTTCAAGAATGTTTAGATGCTGTGATCTGTGCATCTCATCAACGAGAAATCAGTTCTGAAAAGCTACCCCGAATTCACAGCCGAATAATCTTCGTCAGAAGACATGGCGTGCCCTCACAAACTTCTCTGGAAAGCAGCGAAGTACGACGCGTCTCTGCGCATCCAACCGATCCCTTCACGCCGTGTAATAAAGAAGCAGGGAGTTGTTCAAGAATTGCTTTGCACCTGGCTGGATTTGTCATAATCATTTTTCTTCTTCATTTTTGAGGTGCTTCACTCTGCATGCGTGTTAGCGTGTTCATGACGGAATTTGGCAGTGCTGTTGCTTATTGCCGCGTTATTTACTCGTGCAGAATGAGTGCGCACAGGATATGACGCGCCTGCCTTGATAGGTGCCTGGAGGAATGTCATCTAAGCTGCGTGATAATGTTCCTCTGGAATCGTTAATGTGTCCCTGGTCTCAGAGAGAGAAGCGTATATGTGTGTGTGAGACTTTTGAGCAGGGACATGTGTTCAATATATCTTCATCGATCGAACGAACTACAAAACAAAACTTAGAGATCTGTTGGTTAATGCATTTTGAATATTTATAAGTTTTGACTAATACGAATATTGAACCTACGCGAGTTGTAAGTGGAGTAAAGAAAATAAAATAGGTTAAATGGATGTTGATTTATAAAGCCAGTCAGTTAAGTGCCATACGTGGTACACACTTAGGACGATCTTATCTCCAAAGAGACAAGACTGACTGGGCAGAAGATTATCCCGCAGTAGGTTGCGATTGCTTTCTGCAGTAGACTGGTTGCCTACCAAGGCTATAGAACCCAATCTGTCCTATTATTTAACTCATAACTAAAGGGAAGAGACAGATTAATACTTTTCCCAAGGGTATTTGTGCGTAAATTAATGCAAGGAATTTAGCTGAAATTCGAACCCGGGCCCCCAATTTGGTGCTCTGAGTCGATATCTATTGCACCAGAACGCATATCCGATTTATAAAGAGGCATAAGAAAAACGCTCGTATAAAGAGTGATATGCTCGAGTATACCTGTCTGTTAGGGTGGCTAGTTAATTCCTGTCGCAAGTGTTTTTTTATTTCCCTTTTCTTTAAATCCGTATCATTCTATGCAAAGCAATAATGCCACTAAGACACAAGGGATTAAAAAGTATGAAAGAATTAGGAACATAAACTTTAATAATGACCGGGAAGAGAAAAGAGCAATCAGGATGACAGTAGGTAGTGATTGCGTTTGCCTTTAAAATTTGCATATTGAAGTTAGCTGGAAAGCATGGAGCTGGAATGGAGTTACACCAGCAAAAACTGCACGAAAAGAAACTGTAAGCATAAAATTGACGTTTGAATTTAGCCAGTTCAACTATAAATTGATGATATATCGGAGCCAGTTTTGTACTGCTCTTAAATTGAAAAGAGTTTAGCAAAGAGCTCATCTGAACAGTTAACATGAAAATATTTATAAAAAGCAGGTAACTTTACACTGGTAGAAAAAATGACTAAAGCCGAGCTGCCAAATCAGGACCAATAATAATATTTTTAATATTTAAAATAGGCAGCACATTTTAACCTTGGGTACCAATTTGTAACTGATTTGTATTGTAATTAACGACATTTCATTTCCAGAAACGTAACGCCTGTTTTTACTCTACGTGCTACACATATGGTGTCACTTATTCACTTTATTTATGAACGTTAGCATATGAGACAGGAGAGAAACAGTAAGAGTTAGGCTTATCGTTACAAGGAACGAAACCTTCATTTGACAACCCGAGAAATTCTAAATTAAACCTCCTAATAATTAAGAAATATGGCCATCGAAGCCGTCTAAGGGAACTAGAAAGAGCTAGAGAGAAAAAAAGAAAGAGCGAGAAAGCGAGTGTTAAATTTTATAGCAATATAAAGCAACCATACTTTACACAACCTCTCTTGTTTTTATAACTACTACTTACGAAGTCATCAAAGAGAATACTGTCTCGCACTAAGTAATTATGAAATAATATTACTCACACAAGATGTTGACAAACTGATATACAAAATTAATACAATCTTACAGATCATATATATATATATATATATATATATATATATATATATATGTCCAAAAAATAGTTTTTACTTCTGCGACATATACATTATTCTTTAGGTATGAGTTGAGTTCTTTCGGTGACTGGTGTGTGCATACACTGCTTACATACAAGTTAAAATTTCCCTTTTCTGTTTTCCATGTGCCTAAGGCTTAGTGGGATAGCGACTCCGATTGACACCAAATCGGTCGAATTTTGATCCCGGTCAGAAGTAAGAATTTCTCTAGTCACACTGATGAGTTATGATACAGCGAAACAGACTTGTATGTCGATGACTTATATATATATATATATTGGTAAGTTTTTTCATATTAGCAATTTTCTTTGAAAATCGAGGAAACATGTTTTAAGGATATATATATATATATATATATATATATATATATATATAGTGTATTTACGTAGCAATTCCACTTTTACGTTAATTTCTTTAAATATGACAGACAAGGTTTTAAGATTAGGTTTTTATTTTATTCAGTTAAAAAAAGTAAAACTCATCCTTGATAATGGTTAAAGTATAGCCGAAATGCCTTGGAAAAATAAAAACTTTGAACAGTTTTTATATAACATATGTTTTAAAAAGAAAAATTTAACATAAGATGACATAAAATATAATTATATAAAAACCTTAAACATAACACATTATATGCCATTTTAAAAGAAACTTGCATATATATATTTATCTGTAAATTCAGATAAAATTTAGAAGGGAAATATCCATATATATATATATATATTACCAATAAGGATACAAGATGTACAACCAGTCAGAATCTATTCTTCTCAAGCTCATGTAGTTGACAACACTTCATCTATAATACTATTGTTGAAACTTAGGGTGCGAAAGGAAAGAAAAGAAATGGTCGATTTCGTCTTTGAGGCTTAAAGCAAATAATCCTCCTGGTGATTTTTTAAGAACAAATTTTCTTATTTTTTGTATTGGTACGTTCACTGGAGAATTTAAATTTACTTTTCATGCTTTCTCAAAATTGCTTCGCCCTAAGCAGCGCGCAATGATTCAGTTTGAACAAGGTGATGTTAAAAATATACCGATAACGACAGTTGCGTTGTAATCGCACGCACATATACAGTCAAAATTGGAAAACTTATCGACACCCGCAAGTGTGGAAAATCTTGAATGATGTCAAAATCATTATGCTTACATGGATAAGTTTTATATTGGTGATTATATCTATATATATTGTAAATTTCATTTCCAATTTTTCATTGCAACTTTCATTTCTAGTCCCCTACAACAACAAACTACACCTAACATTCTCAAAAATGTCCACCATTTATTTTCAGTTATACATATCACCCGAGGAGAAGAGGTTCAGCTCCGAAACATGAAAGTCTTTGTGTAGTGATACTATACTTTTATAAAACATTGTAACTGCTTTTACAATATAAGTATCGAGTACTCTTTATAAAAGTAAATGCTTGAACAGTGGATTTAAAATCTACGCATTCTATCACTTTCTTATTAATATATATATATATATATATATATATATACTTCTACCGAATAAGAAATCTTTATCGAAAATTATTATTAATATGGAATATATTTTCGGAAAGTTGTTTGTGAAGGCTTATATCTATTGATTGTAATGTCGGTGATATTTTTTTGTTAGCGTAGAGCCATGCAGCATCTATAATAAACTTCTAGATTTTGTCTTTGCCGGTAAATAACCGCCCATGAATATAAATCTTTCCCTTAAGACTGTTCCGTAAAATTTGCATTGAGGTAGTATTGGTAGGTTAACAAATTTTTTCGCCAAGAGCAATACACAATTGTTGTACATACGTATCATAATATTGTAATTGTTTAATTCTTCTTGAAACATTTATCCCCGTGCACAATCAAAAAATGTGATTGATGTCTGAGCGATCATACTTATAGCATAGACATTTCTCCAATCTTCCCACAAATTTACCACCTATAAATAGCATCACAGGCTTGTTGACGTATCGACCTGTGAAGTTGATTTTCGTTAGTGAACATCCAAAATTTTTCCGTCTGGCAGGCTCACTGAGCGTATTTGTCGGTGCAAAGAATGGTTGAAAAATTGGTCTTAATGTAATTCGTTTTTCTATTCCATTCGATCTCTTAAGGGTGGCATAACGAATACCCATTAGCCAAATATATATTGTCACTTGCTTTACGATTCGACAATTTGTACATTTTGCTATAAACAGTTGCCTTAAAATCTAAGAATGCCACAGCTAACAAATGCCTATTCTTTATAACTGCCCTCTTGATAAGGGACACATTTTCAGCGATAAATATCAACCCGCACTTAACTGAATTGCATCGGCGTTGTCATGGAGAAATAATAAAAATACATAAAGCCTCATAGTTTGCGTCGTATATTTTTGCGATTACCAAAATTTACAACCTCAGAAATTTAGGATCCGTTCTATTTTAACAGTCAACTAAAACATATTATCTATTTTACAACTGTAAACTCGCGACTTTGCTATGAATTCTGACTGCGAAATGAAAAATATTTTATTCAACAAGTTAACGTTTACCTACTGTTTATATAACATTTTGATGACTCTGTATGGACAGAGAATCGATTAAGACGTGAAACTACCAGTCCATAAATGATACTGATTTCTCAGTTAATGGTATAATTGGAATGACAATATCGAATCCATTGCTAAATCCGCTGCTATGAAAGTCGGTTCTCTGTGCAGGCCCCGGAGGTTTTTTCCGTCTGAATCTATCCTGCACATTTATAAATCTACCATCCGCACGTTCATTGAATACTGTTGCCATATCTGGTGGGGTGCCCCTGCTATTCTCCCTAGGCTCCTAGACAAGGTACAGCGGAGGGTCTGTAATGTGATCGATACCGACTTAGCAGACCGCCTGCAGTCTCTCTCTCACCGGTGCGAAGTGGCTTCCCTGTGTCTCTTCTATAAATACTTTCACGGCTTCTGCTCCGATGAGCTTAGATCACTGGTGCCCCCTAGGTTCGAATTTGCACGAGATACTAGATTAGCAACTAGATCCCACCCTTTTACAGTGAAACCGATAAAATGCAACAGCAACTTCTACTCCAACAGTTTCTTTTCTCGCACTTCCCGACTGTGGAATTCTCTTCCACATGATTGCTTCCCCGACGGCTACAATCTCCAGGAGTTTAAATGTAAGGTCAATAGACACTTCCTAACAAACTAACTTCCATTCTTTCAAACACTCTTCCCACCCACCCAACTGTTTATCACCCCCCTTCTGACATTTCCTATATCTAACCACTCTTCCGACTTATCTCACCCTATGTAGGCAAGCGCAATAGTGGCAGTTGAATGCCTTGCTTGGGATGAAATGATTAAAATATATATATATATATATATATATATATATATATATATATATATATAAACTTATTTATAAATGGAACTTTGTCTGTGAGTGTGTGTGTGTGTATCTGTTACCTATAGACTCCGAAACGGCTAAACCGATTTTCTTGAAAATTTACAAATTTGTACTATAAGCCTCTGCGAGTGTTCTTAGCTAGATGTTGTGTCGAGGTACCCCCGATAAACATCGAAAATCGATAATCGAAAAATCAGTTTATAGAAGGAGTGGTCTGATTTTAATCAAATAAGATGCACTCATAGACAAAGACATAAGAAACGATATTCAGAAGTTTCATGGTTGCAGATCTTACAATAGTGCAGAAAATTTTATATCGATACCAGGAAATCAAAATTTGACTTACATCCATTCATTTTTCTTTCAGTCTACGGTTTCGCTTTAACCGGAAACAACTATTGCTTTTTAGTCTTTCGTGCCAACGTCCAAAGAGTCTGAGCTCCAGGATCATGGATTATTTTAAAGCTTTCATTACACCCGAGCAACGCCGGGCTATACTGCTAGTATATATATATATATATAAAATAGTAATGTCACGAGTATTGATCCTAAACACTCTGTCATTCAGTCTGGGCACCTCGGTGTGGCGTTTGGTTATCAAGCTTGTCTCGATAGAACCAGTTACAACTGAGTTGTCAGTCCGATCTCACTGCGTGTCCCATACTTTCGGCCTTATGCTACATATAATCAGCTGTCAGTTTTGTCCGGCTGTTAAAGCTAACTGCTAAAATATAATTCTGCCATCAAGAAGAAACTGCTGTTTATTCACTGTTGGAAGAGTTCATGAGTGCATGGGTAAATTACCATAACAATATATATGTGTGAGTATGTGTGTTAAAAGAAATAGAATTTTTTATATTATCCTAAGTCGGAGTTTGATGCGTATTGCAATCGTCAGGTGCATTTTTCAAACTGACAGTTTGAGAGATTTTAATTTTACTTGACTCGATGTCGAAGGGAGTTTAATCATTTGATATTAGGTTAGTGCTTTTTTTAATAACAAGATTATATATTCAACTATTTTAATATTACACGGAGATCGAAAAAATAAAATTAAAATATTAATAAAATTGAAATTTAAAATTAAAACATATTAAAATGTAGGGAGAGGAAATAAATGGAGCATAATTCATAATTATTAAAAGTAATATGTGTCTACGGCTATATCGTGTTGAATACACCGGTTTCCGTACGATCACCGAAGTTAAGCAACATCGAGTCTGGTCAGTACTTAAATGGATGACCATTTGGGCATACCAGGCGCTGTAAACGTAAGGACAAAGTATAGTCCAGCGGTTCTCCAGATTTGGGGGTTGGGTGCAGCGCTAACAACCCTGCCCCGTATTAAACAGTTTGTTACTAACAACCCTGCCCCGTATTAAACAGTTTGTTACAGAAACTGCCCTATGCACTATCTGGGTGTGATGGATAAATGATGATGATGAATAGTAATATGTGCGTAGAAAATTAAGGACGCGAGAAAGAAAGACAGACAGACAAATGTATAGAAAAATCTATATCAATCAGGGTCTAAGAATTTAAGTAGGTATTTTTCTATGGCCGCATGTGGTCATTAAATCGTTTTTTTTTTAAGTAGAATAGGGTTATTTATATGGTTTATGATGGCAAGTTGCATTTATCTCTTTTTCCGTTGTAAAATTTAAATATAGCGACGATATTCCAGGTAATAAGTGTGTTCTTGTTATTGGTTTTACTTTCCAATAATCTATAGCTAAAGCAGTGATTTTGCTGTATATATTGTCGTTTAAAGAAAACGTGATCGTTCAATCTCATCTTCCACCTGGCAGAAGTTTTTCCAAAGGAAAATTAACATCGTCATCTTCCGAATAAATTCGGGGTCTATAAACAGTTCTTTCGGACATATATTGGTCATTCAATAAGCAGGTTTTATTTTTTCGGCAGTTGCAATTAGTTTTTGAAGATTCATTACTGTTAGTAGTAAGGAAACTAATCTTATTTAAGTGGGCCAATTATTTATTTGATCAATTATTATGTTGTGAAATATATTTATCTATGTTATTCAGGCAACTCTAACTGATTTTAACATTGTTTTGTTAAATTTTATAGTGTGGGCGAATGGTAGAAACGTTTGTAAAGTTTAGGAAAAATCTACCAATATTTATTTGCTGATTAGGGTTGAATGATGAGTTAAACTAAATAAAGTTACATTTACGTGATTTCTGCTCATTTATGCCCACCTTGCTTTTAATGGAGTATTCTTACCTAGTGTTGAGTTTAATTTTTTAATTTAATTTCAGAATATTCAAAAAGTTCCTTATTGTTAGAGATGAGATTAAATGAAATTGAATGGATTTGTATATGTTAGTGATAGTATAGGGATGATTTGATTCTCTTTTGATGTATTTATGGTTATGTGATTCCTTAGTGTACAGTTTGTACAGACTCAGATTGCTCAGGTGGAAGGTAACATCTAAAACATTTACGGCTTTAGCGTTAGTGATGTTGGTGATATAAAGATCATGGTCTTTGAAAAATTTGATTAGATCCTTTCTGAATTTGTCCGTTATTTGTAGACTAGTTTTACGGCTGATTATCAATCCGTTGTTTCCGTAATGTTCGGTGTTACATAAATCAACGATGTGCCTAAGATTCCAGGATAAAAATGCCCGACCAAATCACAGGCCTCGGCAGAATCATAAGCTCCCATAGAGAAGCAGAAAAAAAGAATTGTTTTTTGTTAGTCCACAGACATTCATCGTAAAATGAAATATATATTTGGGTCTGCTTGATGGTGTTGATCTCTTAGTCGCTGATGGGGCAGATATTGCTAGATAAATTAAATGCGTTGGTTAGAAATTTTTCAGATACAGACGGACTCAAATCACAAATAGCAAACCTAATGAAAGTGCAATCCATTTTATTTTTTATTTTGTGAAACAATCAATTGCTTCCTCTTTGTTCTGTCATTGGTTCTCACCTAAGTCATTCTTAGTGAATGTGAGAGTTTTTTCAAGAATAATTTTGTTAACTCTACCTGTATTTTTTTTGTGTGTGAAATTGTGTTTATGGTCTTTAATTGTGATGAATGCCTCTTGCTTATGTAGAAGTAGTATTTTATCATTTATTTTAAGTTGTTTAATAATTTTTTGACTTCTCTGTTGATGTGTTTTCCTGGTTACTAGGTGCCTTTTAATAATTTTAGTTGAATTCACGGAAAAATACGTTAATAAAATAATGCTGGCTTATCTTCGTTATAATAATAATTTTGTCAGATCATTGGAGCTTCGATATGTCCATCTGCATTGTTTTTTGTAGTTCGTTGGCGGTATTTCGGAATTTAATTTTGTTAATTAGAGAAAATATGTCATTTTCAAATTTTAATAATTGCTCGTCATTTGGTGCAGTTTTTATATTTAAACCCTTAAAAATCTGTGTTATCTAGGATGGAGAGGTCCTTGCTATTTTTAGAGATAAAGATATTTTTGGTGGAGTAGTTTAAATTTATAGGTTTCATATTCCGGCGACAAGTAGGAAGTAAAGTGTAAAATGGTATTACACTTCAGAAATGTGCTCGACAGTAGGGAGCGAAACGCAGTTACGTTAATTGATAAATATACATATGAGGCTACACACATTTATAGTATTATTATTTAGGTGTTAACAAAACAGTGCTCAATGTAATATGAACAGAATTTAGTTTATATACAAATTAATGAATATACATCAATGGCACGAATCGGAGATCAGATATATTTTTGAAATTGACAGTTTCATAGATTTGAACTCGATGTTCATGGCAGTTAAATTTTATAAAGTTAAATTACTGCTTTTTTTAACAAAAACTAAAAATTTAAATATTCTAAGATTAGATAAAAAGCTAAAATTAAAATTCGAAAAAAAATTGAATTTCAAAATTAAAAATATTAGAAATATTAAGATGCAGGGAGATGAAATCATAGAAGCATAATTCATAATTATTAACAGTAATATTTGGGGGGGGGGGAGAAAGAAAGCAAAATAAAGGAGGGAAGAAGAGGGAATTAAGAGAGTGTGGATTGAGGAAGTGACGCCAACGTAGGATAATATATATATATATATATATATATATATATATATATATATATATATATATATATATATAAAGAACTACATTGAGCATTGTTTTATTAACACCTGTATAATAATGGTTTACATATGTGTACCCTCATATGGATGTGTGTTGTGGTGCTGTGGATATCGACGCGGACCGATAATTCAGGGAGCCGTGTTCGAATTCCAGTTTAATTCCTTGCATTAGCTCATGCACAAATACGCTTGGGAAAGGCATTAATCCGTCTCTTCCCTCCGGTTATGAGTTAAATAATAGGACTCCTTAGGTTCTATAGCTTTGGTCGGCAACCAATTTACCGCAGAAAGCAATGACAACCTACTGCAGGATAATCTGCTGCCCAGTCAGTCATGTCTCTTTTGAGACATGATTGCCGAAAGCGTGAATTACGTAAGGCACTTTCCTAACTGAACCTTATATGTATATTTATTTATTCACATAACTATATATATATATATATATATATATATATATATATATATATATATATATATATATATATATATATATATATATATATATATATATTTAATCATTTCACCCCGAGCAAGGCAGAAATGCCACTGATGAGCGGGAGGAATCATACCTGTAAAAAGATTAATTACAAAAGATTGAGGAGTACAAACTAGTTAGAAAGGAGCAATAGAAAGCTGAGAATGCAGGTGCGATGACAGATACATAGATGGAGAGAAAGGGAAGGATATACGGGGGTGGGGAGAGAGCCAAAGTCCAGTGGTTGAGAGATGAGTATTGACATTGCATTTAAATTTCTGGAGTTTGTAGCCGTCAGGAAAGCAAGAATATGGGAGCGAATTCCACAGGCGGGAAGTGCGAGAGAAGAAGCTGCAGGAGTAGCATTGTCGTCTGCATTTGGCTAACCTGACTGTGAATGGGTGGGACTCATTTGCCAGTCTGGTTGCACGAGTAAACACCTGTTGAGGAGGCAGCAGTGACATAAGTTCTTCCGAGCAGAAGGCATGAAAGTATTTATAGAACAGACAAAGGGAGACCACATTTCGACGGTGGGGAAGTGGCTGCAGTCGAGCCGCTAGATCAGTACCTATCACATTACAGACTCTCCTTTGGAGCCTGTCGAGAACACTGAGGAGAACGGCAGGAGCGCCTGACCATAAATGGCAGCAGTACTCCATGCATGGACCGATGGTTGACTTATATATATACAGGATGGATTCAGGCGGAAAAAGCATCCTGGATCGACATAGTGACCCAACCTTCTTAGCAGTTGATTTAGCTATGGATTCAATATAGTGGTTCCATTTGAGGTCTGAGGACAGGGTAAAGCCTAGGAGGCGTAGTGTGTTGCTCTCAGGGAAAATCGCTTAGTCCATGCTTATGAGAGACAGGAGAGGTTGCCTATGATGGTTGACAGACAACAGCTTGGTCTTAGACGCATTGAAGTTGACAAGCCACTTCTAGCCACAATTCACGACAGAGTGTAGATTCCGTTCAAGGTCAGCAGCGAGATTATGTCTGTCCGCCAAGACAGGTTTCTTACTGGTGCGGGAGTATATTGTGGTGTCATCTGCGTAGATGCCTACTTGGGAACTGATCTCATCTGGGAGGTCGTTGATGAAAATAAGGAAGAGCGTCGGGCCCAGGATAGAGCCCTGTGGGACACCAGCACTCGTGCTGTAGAATGAAGATGCATTCCCATTCAAAACGCCCTTCATTTTGTGGTTATTTATAAAAGATTGGATTAGGTCAAGCAGGCGACCGGTAATACCGTAACCCCGTAGCTTGCATAGGAGGCCAGAATGCCAAACACTGTCAAAAGCCTTAGAGATGTCCAGAGCAACCGCGCGAGCCTAGTCAGACTCATCAAGAGTCTGGAGCATGTACTCCGTTACGGTTGTTAGCAAGTCGGCCGTCGACCTGGCAAAGCCATATTACCTGTCAGAGAAGAGTTTGTTGGCAGTAAGATGTTGGACTATTTCAACATTGATTATGGCCTCGAATACTTTCCCGAATATCGGTAGAAGACTGATAGGACGATAGTTGGATGAGTCCGAGTGTTCACCACAATTCTTAAATACAGGAACGACTGAAGAGAACTTCCAGCATGCAGGAAAGCAGGAAGCAGAAAGGCATTAGTTAAACAGTTTAGAGAGGACAGGGGAAAGTTCAGGAGCACACCTCTTAAGGAGTATCACCGAGATTCCATCGTCTCCACTCGCCTTATGGGGAACAAGTTTTGAAATTACTCGGGATACTACTGTCGGGCTAATATATACATCGTACAGTTTGGCCTCAGTTCTAATAGGGAAGTGGGGTGGGTGTACTGCAGATAAGTCAAATGTGGAGTTGGATGTGAATCTGCGGGCAAAGCACTCAGCTTTGCCCGCAGCTGACCTGAAAACCTCAAATTCATAGATTAAAGGAGGTATTGAGGATTTGCTTTTGTTCAGCACTCGTTTGCACATCCTCCAATAGTCCTTGGAACCGAACTTGCGGTCAGCTTTGCGCTGTCTCATTCTCTTAACAAACAAACGTTTGGCGTCATTAAGGGTTCTCTTGCACTCATTGCGAGCAGATATGAACAGGCGCCTATTGTGATCAGATGAGTGTCTTCGGAATAGACAGAAGTAATAGTTCCTGTGGGCAATGGCGGCTGAGCAGGCAGGAGAGAACCACGGAGAGGAATGAGGTTTTAGGCAATACTTCATGGTTGGTATAAAGGCATCAATGCCAGCTTTCACCCATGACGAGACCTCAGAGGCACAGTCATCAGCTGATATATCGAACACTTTTCCCCAAGGGACGTCTCAAAAGAAATCGTGAAAGGCATCCCAATCAGCTTTTTGGTATAGGTAGGAGGTCCTATAGGTAGAGGGCTCCTGGGGGTAGTGAGAGTGGAAAGAAATACTGAGAGAGACTACAGCGTGGTCGGAGTTGCCGAGAGGGCAAAGCTGCGAGACTTGACAGGCGTCAGGCGCAGAGGTGAAACATATATCTAGTAGTGAGGAATGACCCGAGGGAGTGCTTGGGAAGCGAGTGGGGAAGTCCGTCA
Organism: Ascarosepion bandense; assembly: GCA_037127315.1. Classification (NCBI taxonomy): domain Eukaryota; kingdom Metazoa; phylum Mollusca; class Cephalopoda; order Sepiida; family Sepiidae; genus Ascarosepion; species Ascarosepion bandense. The sequence goes on along the minus strand of JBBBDQ010000815.1, from coordinate 7,047,315 downwards.
CTTGCGTAAGGGATTGGGAAATACCGAAGTTCATGGCGTGAATGCCCGCTGGATCAGTAACAGCGTTTGCAAGCCACTCAGAGTGATGGGCGTTGAGGTCTCCGAATACAAATATGTGGGCGAATGGGTGATAGGAAATAGCCTTATCTATGTCGTCAGCAATGCTATCTAGTAGGGAGCAGTCAGGAGAGGAGGGAGAACGGTAAAGAAAGAATAGGTAACTAACCGAACTGAGGAGAGACAGGTGGAGACATATGTATTGGTGGTCAGTAGATTCGAGTGAAGTCACCCTAGCTATGGGGAGGTGTTCGCTGACGTAGACACCCAGCCCATGCATGTGGACAGTGGAATCCTTCCTTAAGAGTGGAAGATAACCGGGGATAGAGAGGTCAGAGGAGGGAATAGCTGAGTTGAGGTTAGTTTCGCAGAGCGCAAGGATGTCAGGGGACTTTTCATGCAGGAACGCTTCTACACTAGGATAGTTATTACGAATGCCCCGGATATTAGTGAAAAAAAGGTTAATGGGTTTAGGTGGTTTGATTTTAACTGGTTTAGGGTCGTTTCTGATTTGTTTCGTCATATGTTTTTGTTTATAGAAAGGAACCTAGAGTAGAGGATACAGGCGGTCATTATCCACGATCTGTGCTGGGTGGGAAACTGGCTAGGGCTGCAACAAGGTATGGCCTCAGGGTTGCCCACCGAAAGCGCTTGCAGGGACACCTATCCATGCGCGACATGGCACAAGAACATGGCACAAGAACCCCGATATTATACAACTGTTGATCAGAGCAGCCGCTCTTGACGCTACGCAAGAGTTAGGACTCCTAACTACCGTCGGAAGCAGCAACCAGGAAACTGCCAACCCGGTACCCTCACAGTGATGAGCCGTTGCCACCAACCGGCCAGATCGCAGGAAAATCACGGAAGCACCAATACCAAGGTCTGAAGAGAGAGAAGAGAAAGCCGGAAACCACATCCTAAACAGGGAACAAGGGGCAAGCCTCAACTCCAGTTCAATAGACGTGGGAAGAGTATGGACCAGGCGATAGTGTGATCTATCTACTCCTATTTAAAAAAAAATCCAAGGGTGGTGAGTTAACTACGTTTTAACAAGTCCAAAATGAGCATAAACGCCGAAAAAGATTAGTAAAAACAAATACATAAATAAGAAATGATTACACATACCACACAGGATTAACTCAGGAAATTTGAATTAAGAAATTTATATCTTCAACTCTTGTCTTTTCCCGAAAATTAAGATCTGGCTAAGCTGCCTGTCCGTGTACAAAGCAAACGAACGAATTTGAATTTGAAGAACAGACCATCTACGAAACGTAGAGATTTCATAGGGTTGGTGGGTGGTGTCAGTCAACTGTCCAGTAACGGTAACTATCTTGGGAGGAATAATAAGTAAGTAAATAAATAAATAAAGAGAACCTCAGAACAGTAAAGCTAAGTTTTTTTCCCAAATGGAGCATAAACGCCGAAACAGATTAGTAAAAAAAAATACATAAATAAACGATTACACATACCACACAGGATTATATATATATATGTATATATATATATATATATATATATATGAAGGTATGTATGTATGGCTGGCTACGATTATAACTGTCTACAAGGGCAGCTAGATAATCTCCATTGCAGGCGCTTATTCAGCCACACTTGATTTTGTTCAACTCTAATGGAGCCTACCTGTGTTTTATACTACAATTATGCTGAGCGCCTCTAATTTACAGTTACTGGGTGAGAGTATGGTATTCGCTGAGACAAAAATCTGAACAAGAACAAGACGGTCAGACCCTCAGCCACGATGACTTTCGATTTCGAGCTAGCACAACCATCTACAGCTCCTCAAAGAGTGTGGTCTACAAAATTCCCTCACAAAGCCTGCAAAATGGTTTTTCCACCTATCACAAACTGATCCTGGTGAGATTTGAACACGTGCTTCATGGTCAAAACGTACTCCTTATATATATATATTCGTTCAGTATTGAATTAGAACACTCTCACTACGGGCGTATTAGTACATGGTATATCACACACTAAATGTCTGCCTCCTTCTGCCGAGCGCTCATATTTCAGAGGCAGAATCGCCGACTGTCGCCTATTCGCTCCGGTTTCAATGTTGGGTAAAAAGCAATCGGATGTCTAACGTTATTGATGAGCTGTGATATCTGTCTGCGCATGACTATATATATATATATATATATATATATATATATATATATATGTGTGTGTGTGTGTGTGTGTGTGTGTGTGTGTTTATGTTTGCTAGTGCGTGTATATAGACTTATATTTTTCTCCTGTTGTACCAATCTATCTTTTGTTTTATATCCAATATATATCTTGATCCACGTCTTATTTCTCTTCTCTTGATCCGTACCGGCCATCAAAGTTTTCATCTTATCTTAATAGCTGTCACATTCTCCCGCTTTTATTTGTTCGCGTTTTCATTATTTTAATCTCTGAATTTTTTTATTTCGATTCTCTCTGTTCATTCTTGATTGATGGATACTTGGTTTTGATCTATTTCTTTTTCGTCGATGTGTAACAAAGGCAAAACAAACAATTTCCCGCTGTAATATCGTTTTGTCCTATTCTTTCTCTTTCTTACTCGCTCGGCCGCTGGCTAATTGCTTAGGCTCACGGGAAAGGTTGTTCCGTACGGCTGTTAGCTGTTGGCTTTGTGCAAAGCGCTAATTTTTCAACGAAACCTTCAACGGACTGGCGATCGATTGAAGATTTCGATTAATTTCAGGTGATTGGATCGGCCAGAATCTGAGACAATATTTTTAATACGTAAAATCTGACTACAAGGGAATAATATCACGATTTCCATATTGATCCTATTCGGTTCATTCTCCAAAAGAAGAAAAAAATTGTAATTTTAATACAGTGATCTTAAACATTTTTGAGTCACAGACAACTTGAGTTCTGAAGCCCTTGAGTCACGGACAAGAACTTACCCTTCATAGATATATGGACAATCAAGCTGATTGGTTTCTTCACAAAACTTGTCTGGCCGTTTCTTCATATTGGATTTTCATGCAGACTGGGCACAGATCACTTTTCAGCCAGTACTGCTTGAAGGAAGTGTTGTCAATTAGATCTAACCAATAGATAAGAACATATTTAAGCTGAGATAAACAGTAGAAAATGAGAATTATCACGTGCTCTTATCAGTCTGTTAAGTTTCATACGTGATAAACACTTAGGCGATCATGTTTCGAAAAAGACATGAATGACTGGACAGAAGATTATCACGCAGTAGGTTGCCATTACTTTATGCAGTAGACTGGTTGCCAGCCAAGGCTATAGAACCCAATCTATCCTATTATTTAATCCATAACTGGAAAGAAGAGATGGATTAATACCTTTCCCAAGGGTATTGCGCGTAGGTGAATGCAAGGAAGTCAACTGGAATTCGAACTCGGCCCCCCAATTTCTCATTCCAAGCCGATATTCACTGCGCCACAACGCACTTCCATGCTTGTATAGAGTGACAACAAATAGTGGTCAGGCAGGGAATTATGACGTTAAACTGTGAACATGGACCCAACAGTAAGTCAAGGGATACTTAGCGGTCGGAGCTGTAAGTAGTGGCTGGGTGCGTTTACTTATATTTCTTTCAAAGTGAAATATTTGTGATAAGACTGTATAGCTAATATGAATGTTAATTTCCATCTAATCCTCATGGAACTCAAGGACACTCATCGGCCGCAGTTTAAAAATCTCTGGTTTAATAGAAAAGCTGTATTTTTGATAGAGAAAATATTTTTCGGGGGTGCCTCTTGTTAGCGTAATTGTTAGTGAAATATTCTCTTTCACTCTTGTTACCAGAAAGTCTGTTCGATCCTCAATAGCCTTGAGACTTTATATCAAATGGTGTAAATCATATTATAAAACCCAAGATGTTGAGAAATCTCGAAAATTTAATTTATATTGCAATCTTTTTTTTTTTTTAAATCAAATCCAAATAATTATATTCTGGAGCCATAAGGGTTGTGTTCAGACTACAAATATAAAAATAATCGCTATAGAGAAAGAAATAAGAAAAAACAAGGGTGAAATTTAAAAGTAAAACGTAATAATATACACAAAATAGGGGTGACACTTCGTATTTAAAGTGGCTTTAACGAATTGCTTGTGGTGAAATCGATTAAAAACCGAAGTAAAACATAGACGACGTTAAAAAAAAATATACTAACTTGCAATGCAACACCACGTAAAAACTGAGAAATCAAATTAGAATGTACTTTTATATTCATATACACATTAATTAAAAAAAAACTATGACAAATATATTTCAATGCTTTTAGATAAGAAAAACAACGAACAAAAGACAAAAAACACTTGAGAGACTCCTAAATTTAATATATTTTAACTGTATTTGATTTCAGCAAACATTCTATTCATGACGGAGTTGTGAATTCTTTACAGCAATCTGCCACCAATTTTTTAAAGGAAAGAAAGATGTAGTTCATATTTTTGAATTGCTTTCTAGGATAACTTAACACATCAAGCAAAGCAGTATTGACATTAAGACTCTAGAAGTGAACGAACATGAAAAACATTCAGAGAAAACCGGAAACCCATTTTTATACAGGAAACAAGTGATAAGTATCTACTCGTGTTCAAAAGACCAAAGAGGTGCGTGAACAAGACGTTAGGCAAGCATATCAACCCCTGTTAATGATTGATCTCGTTGCTTGCTGAAACACGACTAAATGCTGCTAGAACACCCGATTTTTGGCTAAAGAATTCATTGAGTTCTAAGAATTACTGCATATTGGTACCTCCAAAGAAATACGATACATCATTTTTAATACTGAATTTTTAAAAACAAAAAAAATATTTCCTGAAACTTTTATTTTAATTTTTATTTCAAATTAATAGATTAAATTTAATATTTCCATTATGCAAAATAGTTTGTTTTATTTCAAACCTAATTGAAGTTTTTTTTAACAGCTAAAATCACTGATTTAAGACAATTTTATTATCAGTCAGCAAAATGTAATAAAAAAAAAAAATGAAATATATTTTTCTGAAAGTTTATTTATGGAATGTTATCTGATTTAACTTTTAATTAACCTGATTTGTGACAAGTATTACTTAAGTCTATATATATAAAAGGCAAGATGACGTTTGTGTGTGTCTGTCTGTTTGTATGCATGTATGTTCTTTATACAAACCCACCATTTTTCTCCGATGACCACTAAACTTCAGAAAAATTGTCTTTAGGCGTCGGGTCAGGGCATAGGCTACTCTTTTTTAAAAATTTTTACCTGATATCGGAAATCGATACCCCGATATTCAATCAGGTCTGATCAAGATCAGGATTTCAGCCCTATATTGCGGTTCTTGCTGCAGAATTTGCTCTAATTGGGTAAAATTATAGGTTTTAGTCTCAAACGACTCATTTTCCTCGATATCGGAAATCGATACCCCCGATAATCTATCGAATCTTATCAATTTATTCCCAATGGGTACAATAAGTTTTTATAGACTTACTTTGGTTAGTTTATCCTTGGATGATTTATTTGACTGCGATATTGGAAATCGATACCCTGATATTTTATCGGGTCTTATCAAAATCAGGTTTTCAGCTCTTTTATTTTGGTTGTTGCTTCGGATTTTGCTCTAAGTAGGTATAATTGTAGTTCTTAGTCACAGCCATGATACCATTTACTCAGAGGACTTATTTAACCTTAAAAATTAAGTTTGCGACGGAAAACTTATTTAACATCGATACCAGAAATCAAACTTTGACTTACATTCATTCATTTTTCTTTCAATCTACGGTTTCACTTTGACTGAAAACAACTATTGCTTTTTAGTCTTTCGTGCCAACGTCCAAAGAGTCTGAGCTCCAGGAATATGGATTAATTTTAAAGCATTCATTACGCCCGAGTAACGCCGGGCTATACTGGTAGTTTAGTTTAAAGAGCATTCTTAACACAAATGTGGCTATTTCTATTAGGCTTTGACAACTCTATTGACAGTCTGTGTCCATATTTCTGAGATGAAGTATTACTTACATTATCTATATTGTTCAGACTGTTGTACTCAAATTTAAGCTATATTCATGACATTTCGGTCGTATTACGCTTCGATCTTCTTCAGATGTTTGAAAGTTTGAACTGAAACCTTTATTTCTTTCATGTTTATATAGCTCTATGAGACATAATCGTTACAGATGTCAATATCACTTATTTCCCTGTAATTCAAATCTCTAAGTTTGTGTTCCTTTCTACAGTAACCAGGTATTGTACACAAACCTTTTGAGTCAAGTCACTGGATCCAATCCACACATTTTTCCACTTAGCCATTTTTACATGAGGATTCATAAACCTAATGACTCAATAATCATTTTTAAAAGTGCTGATATATTAATTTTTTGTTATTATCGGGTCTCTCCAAGCAAGTCATTTTACTGTCACTGTTGTGCAGGTGGTTACATAGAAGGAAAGTTATAAGAAAGAGTGACAGGTTACAGGTGGTGTCAGGAAGAGGGTAAGAGAACGATGAGAATATTGATAAGAGTGGGGTGGACTGACAAAGAGGCATAAGAGAGAGAATGAAAATTAGTGAGACAGGAGTTGACTATTGACTTTACATTTGAATTCTTGAAGATTGTAGCTGTCTGGAAAGCAAGTAAGCGGAAGGGAATTCTACAGGGAGGAAGTGCGAGAAAGAAGCTGTAAGAGTAGTATTTGCGTTTACAATTTATCGGTTTCACAGTAAAAGGGTGGAACTTAGTTTCTAATTTTGTGGCTAGAGTACACTCATATATATAGAGTACCAGTGAGCTAAGTTCATCAGAGCAGAAGCCGTAAAGAGATTTGTAGACGAGACACATTGCGTCGGTGCTGTTGATTTTTGTAATGACTGTAGCACTCCGTATTACTGCTTCCCATATTGTATTCATTGTATTCATTTCAGTGTGTTAATTGAAGAGTCAGTACTGAAAACGGGCCTCACATTCACGACAACCATTAGGAGAATAACGTACTTAGAAATCATTTCTCGAATCGATGAGATAGCCTTGAACATTCCACAGACTCCCGCGGATTAGCTAAGATAGATATTGTGACAGACAGTGGAGAACGAAAAGCCGTCCAAATCAAACATTACGGAATTAGAGAGACTGGCAATCAAAACCATACGGAGTAATGATAACATTGTCAAATTACCAGCTTAGAATAAAATCCTTAAACTATATCATGGAAACATTACTTAGCGGACGAAACGCGTCGGTAAAATGTTTATATCTTGTTTTCTCTCTCTCTCTCTCTCTCTTTCTCTCTCTCTCTCTATCTCTCTCACACACACACACACACACACACACACACACACACACACACATATATATATATAAATGTATGTATATGTGTGATAAAAATATAATTTTAAGGTAAGTAATATTTATGCTGTGCGTTGAAGTGCAGTGGATATCGACTCGGTGCGATAAACCAGGGAGTCGAGTTCGAATTCTAGTTGAATTACTTGCATTCACTTACGCTCAAACACCCTTGGGAAAGTTATTAATCCGTTTCTTCCCTCAGGTTATGGGTTAAATAATTGGACAGACTGAGTTCTATAGTCTTGGCTTGCAACCAGTTTACAGCTGAAAACAATAGCAACCTTGTGCGGGATATTCTTTTGCCCAGTCAGTCATGTATATTTTGAAACATGATCTTCCAAAGCCTGTATCACGTATATCCCTAAATAACGTATAACTCACTAAATATTTATTGATTAACGTGTTCCCTATCACTGATAGTGCCTATGTAAATATAAAAATGAACAATTTAAGCATAAAAAGAACTGTTGTCGCTAGATACTGACATCTACGTCCGTCATATTTATATATATATATTTATATATATAATGAATCTAATCACAGTAAGGCAACACTAATAATAACAGACTGAACTTCCGAAATAGTGCTAACTTAACAGTAATTTAAACCGTCTTGTAACCCGGCGAGAACTACATCGTGGGTTACATAATGGGGGGAGAAAACAAGAAACAAACAGCGCACAAGAACAATACGTGTAGTGGCCGTTAGAGAGAAAAAAAAACCCAAGACGAAACCTTAAAAGTAAAGTGCTCGATACGAAAGTACGAAAGTACGAAAGTAGAGCGAGAATACAATACAAGAAATCTAGAAGCAAGCCACCACCTACCGCGGTTTCACACTACGGTTCTTCAGAGCCTCTTGCCCTGAAGAACCGTAGTGTGAAACCGCGGTAGGTGGTGGCTCGCTTTTAGATTTTTTGTATTGTATATATATTTGTGTGTGTGTGTGTGTGTGCATACATATTTATAAAAAATTATAATCTATGTTCAAGAAGAAATGAACGTAGCTGCTATTTTATGCATTTAGTTTTAGGTTAAGTCTCATGAAAATGTTTCTATTTTTTAAAGTTCAAATAGTTATCGTGCAAAGAGTCCTTCGTAAATTTCCAATATCCACACGCATATATATATATATATATATATATATATATATGCATGATCATACGTCGGTGACAAGACTCGAAGTTTCATGCACCAAGCTATCATCAGATGAATATTACAAATCGATCATTTAAGAGATCTGAATTTAAGTTCCCTTGATATTCATGGGAGGTAAATTTTATAATGCTAGGGTATTAGTTTTGCATTTATCAAGTCAGTCAGTTAAGTGCCATACGGGATACATGCTTTGGGCGATCATGTCTCGAAAGAGACATGACTGACTGGGCAGAAGATTATCCCGCAGTAGGTTGCCATTGCTTTCTGCAAATTTATCATTTATCAAGAGTATGGTATAAATTGAAAAAAACTCAAATAAATATAAAAAGTGAAAATTTCAGTTTTAAGTAAAAAAAATTATTAAAAGTCTTGGAGTTTAACTCAAAAGAGATATTATTATAGATAATAAATAATTATTTCCGGGGAAAAGAAAGAAAGAAAGAAGAAAGAAAGAAAAAAAGTAAACAAAGGAGTGAGAAAGAAGGGAAAAAAAAAGAGGGAATCAAAATTAATCTGGGTCTTAGTAGCTGAGCAGGTATTTTTCTATGGCTGCATTTGGTCATTAATTCATAGTAGATTAGGATTATTTATATGATCTAAGCTGACTCTCAACAAATCAATAGAGGAAAAAATTTGATTTTTATTTCATTTGGTGGAAAACGCTGGTTCCATATGAGAGCCTACTATATTTTATGTAAGTGTTGTTTATAATGTAACCTTTTCTTTCATTAGTGTTGATGACCATTCCTATCTGTATTTTAAAGTATTTTTATTGCTCAATTTTCATTATTATTCTATTATTAATTTTAACGATTCTAAAATAGTACATAGACTTGAAATAAAGTTTCTGGGTTATTTAATAATTTTTGTTACTATCACTACAATATATATATATATATATATATATATATATATATATATGTATGAAATGATTTGTATGAACATTATTTTTGATCGATACTCATATTTAAATAGATATTCTGTTTATAATCAAACAGTATTATATACTTATTTCTACCGGCCTGATTATTCATGATAAATTTTCGTAATAAAATTTGAAGTAAATAATCAGGCCAGTAGAAATAAATTGTCGGTTGTTTATAACCAAGCAAGTTTCGTTAATCGTCGTTAATTTCCATAATAATATATATATATATATGTGTGTGTGTGTGTGTGTGTGTGTGTGTGCGTGCGTGCGTGCGTGCGTGCGTGTATACCCCCATATACATATGTATATATATTTATAAATATATATATACACATATCTATGTTTATCTCTGTGTGTGTGCGCGCATGTTAGCACGTGTTTTTACTCGTCCATTTTCGTGTATGTGTGTGCATTTTTGTGTGCATGTGTAAAGATTTGCATGCATATAAAATACATGTATAAAATCAATATAGATTCAAAAAGAGTAATTTTTTTTATCAACGCGTTTCATCACCTGGAGTACTTTATAAAGGTCAATTTTCGATACTGTCATAAAGTTTCTCGTGAGAAGAAACGCACTTGAAAAACATGGGAAGGAGAAATGGAATTACAATAAGACATATTTCGTTTTAATAAAGAGCAAATCATAAAACTGTTTTCAAAAAGGTGCACATCTCAACTTACACTCTTTTTCATTTACTCAGTGATTGCTGCCACTCAGAGAGAGAAATTTGCCCTTCCTATACTTACGTCCATTTTACCTTCATTCAAATTTATATATAAATTCAATGGCAGGTTAAAAAAATATTTTTGAAAATTTAAAAAAAAAACTTTATAAATAGGTTATATTATCGTATTACTTCGGTAAGCTCTAGTAAAATATCATAATTATCTAGTGATTTAATATTTGAAAAAAAATATTTTTTTCTCCAAACTTATGATTATATTGTTCAGCTCAGTTAGGAATATGGACGGGAAGGAAATTCGCTATTCTAATATTTTATTTCACACTCCGTCAAACAGTGTGTTGGGGTGGGAGAAAAAAGTGTGTGAGTAAATATGGGCATTAAATGTCATATGTTAATCACACAGCAAAACACAGACTTACGGATAGACATTATATACGCACATATAAAACAACACCCAGGTAATACAGGACGGACAAAGAATCAATACGTCTTTCATAATATAGATTTTAATAATATTAAAAAAAGACATTCTTCCTTTTTTAAATCAAATCTTTATAATTGAGTTTGGTGCTTTATAGAATATGCAATAACTTGTAATAAAGCCCTGAAACGGAGACAATATCACTTTTCTGACAGCGAAATATTACGAAAAAATGTAGAAAGAATTAATTTTAAAATGTGTGAAATCTAAATCCACAACTGCTTTCCAATTTCCGGTGAGAATTTATCTGTACGTTTTTTTTTCTTCGTTCGTTATTTAGAAAAATGCCAAATTTCAACATCTGAGAAAGCATAACACTATTGATGTAAGCGACTTCAAATTTTCAAATGAGTCAGGGCTTTATATTAAAGGCCTAAGAACTCACCTGGGAAATTGTATAAAACAAAAAATTATATGATACTGAGTGGAATCAACCGTTATTCTTGGAATGGATTAATGAACACTGGAGAATAACAGGGGACCTTGACGAGTTTAATAATTATGTCGAGGTTTTTAATTCATCGACTTCTTCAAATCTTCATCGGTTTCCTTTCATTCAATCTTTAAGCATGGGGGAAATACACTGTAATTTTCTTTCCTTGTCCGGTCTGTTATTTTATAGGCAATATTATTATTTGTTATTTATAAATTCAGGTATTTTAACAACATCTAACAAAGCATTGTCCGTAATTAGTTCTTTACGAAAAATGTGGAAATAAAGAGAGAGAGAGTGAGAGAGAGAGAGAGAGAGAGAGAGAGAAGAAGAGATTAAACTTTGAAAAAATTATGTATTTGAGGAAAATATGGCTGGCAATAATGGGGAAAATGTGAAAAATACTGTTTTTTAAGGGGTTTAGAAAATGTAATGTAAAGATAAAGAAAAAAGCAATAGCATAGCAGGAATGAAAAGGAGAGAAGTAAGAAGACCGTTCGTGATGGAAAAGAAGGGTTAAGGAAAGAAAGAAGAATACAAGAAAGAAGTAAGGAGAATTAAAAAGAAAGAAAGAAAGAGAAAAAGAAAGAAAAAAGAAGGATGTGAGAAGAAAGGAAGAAAATAAAATGATGAAGAAAGTCAGAAAAATGAAAGAAGAAAGAATAGAAGGATACGAAATAAGGATGAAAGGAAGGATGGGTAGAGGAAGGGTAGATGGAAAGTGTAGTGTAGTGTTACTGACTCACCGGAAGTAGCAGACAATTAGCTGCCTTATGGGTAATAGCGGCAGCTATTTATACACTTGGTGACGTCTTATGTAAATGAGTCACTTCATGAAGAAAATAATTAAGTAAGAAACTTAAGACAAGGAAAGAAGGAAGAAAGGAAGTAAAAAAGGCTGGGAAGAAGAAAGGATGTAAAGAAAAGGAATGAAGAATTAAGGAAAATGAAAGAAAGGAGAGAAGGATTGAAAGAAGGAAGGAAGGATGGATGGAACTGAAAGAGAATGGAAAGAAAGGGAAAGAAAGGTATGAAGAAAGAAAGAAAGAAAGAAAGAAAGAAAGAAAGAAAGGAAAGGTTGAACACATGAGAAAAACAAGAAAAGAACTTTGAACAGAGGAAAAAATCAGAAAGACTTGCCTTCACTTGGTCCACAACGCCTCGATTCACAGCAACGAACATCAGATACCTCTGGTATCAGAAAAAATATCGATAATACTCTTACTAGTCAGTCAGTTAAGTGCCATATGTGTATACACGCTTGGGCGATCATGTCTCGAAAAAAACATAACTGACTGGGCAGAAGATTATCCCGCAGTAGGTTGCCATTGCTTTCTGCGGTAGACTGGTTGCCGGCTATCTGTCCTGCTATTTAACCCATAACTGGAAGGAAGAGACGGATTAATACCTTTCCCAAGGGTATTTGCGCGTAAGTGAATACGATGGATTCAACTGGAATTCGAACAACTAATACTAGTACTAATCATAATAATATGTCCTGATGCTACCACAGGCAAAATTCTCGTTACTTATAGTTTTAATTGATAAGTGTATTATTCACGGTCCTTACGCATCGTACCGAAAGTGGCACAAAGTAGTGGTTTAAAGTTGGCTTACCGGCAATACCGTGAAAATTTGCTCAAACCCACTCGGCACTTTCAGTTTTGGACACGCCACATGTAATGAACCCAACCTCCTCTAGAAGGAGAGTTACTGCCTGGGAGATTAGTTAACACTATTTTTAACTTTCTTAGAAGATTCCAGGTAAGTATTGGGGCAATTTAGTAAGCGAAAGACCGAAAGTGTCGAGCACCAGAGAATCGAACTCACTACTTAGTTTTAATGGATCTAAAGAGACAAGTTTGCCAGTTGTTACACCACGCCGAAATGGTGATTTTGAAGTGGAACTTTGATGTAGCACCCAGTGAATAAATCAATGTCACTGCAGTAAATATTGCGTTCAGTAGCACATATTTGTTTTTCAGTTGCGTAAAGAGTAACCAACAGTTCATATGTCCTATGTGTTGAGACATTGGACATCTCGGTTTATAAATGAGTTCAAATAAAAATAAATGGATGTCTACTCGTATCTGAGGGTGCTCATCAAGTAGGGCGTTTAACCAAAGTCTTTTGTAGACAGATGCTCAGGCACATTTATGTTTGTTCCACACCAACAGTTCCACCTGTGATATAAATATATATATATATATATATATATATATATATATCACAGGTGGAACTATATATATATATATATCACTATATATATATATATATATATATATATATATATATATATATATATATATATCACTTAAACGTTATTTTATACACATTATTTATCGTTTACCGTCTTAATCTTTGAGAAATTTTATTACATTAAAATATGCGTCCTCTGGAACGATTCGAACATGCGCAATCCCTTATCAGAAGATGTTTTCATTTGATTCGACTTCCATGTGCCGATAGACGAAAATAAATAGACTGTTTCGGGAACAAACTGAGCGTCTCATAAAATAAGAGAAAAAAATAAATTTAAAGTAATAAAAATCTGTTGGATTAATGAATAAAGCAATTTATCCATCCGTTCTTTACAAATTGACGTAAAGATAAGAAATTGAATAGATATGTTTATTTAAAAAAATCAGTGAAAATCCTGTATTAGAAGGCACTGCTCGGTTTTGCTTGCCTATCGCCGCACTCTGCAGCTGAAAGTTCAAGGCACCAAAACTCAGATACGAACACTGTCTTTAATATTTAGGTCGGTAGATGGAAACAATATATAATTTAATAAATCAAATAAGCGTTTAATCAAACACGTGCAATTATTAAAAATGGTGTTTAAAAAATCTGTCTCTTCCATTACAAATATATTTTAATATATATCGGAATAGCACATATCTTTATATTTATAAAAATGATTACAGCCCCTACCACACACACACACACACACACACACACACACACACACACACACACATATATATATATATATATATATATATAAATATATTTCTACCTTTCCAAGCCGCCATCCATCGCACCACAATGCACATCAGTCAATAAACGCTTAAAGCACCTGGTATTCCCAAGCGGTCACCCATCTCAATACTGAGCAGGCTCAACGTTGCTCGTTGAGCCGAGTTCTAATTCCAGTCGAACACTCTGCATTCACTTACGCACTGTTACTCTGGGGAAAGGAATTAATCCGTCCCTTCCCTCTAGCTATGTGTAAAACAACTGAGTTCTATTGTTCATGGAAACTGTGGCGAACTTCTGTACCAATTCGTTGTTATCAGCAGTTACAAAAGTGTGGATGGTGCTACACAACCCTTAACCACTTTAAACAATTCTCTCTGTAACAGCCAAACTTAGTTAATATATTTGTCTTAATATATGTGTTCATTATTATATATACATATCGTCGGTCGGCGGCCTTGGTCGAGATAGAACTGACTGCACCCCTCCAGTATTCCCTGTGCATTTGGAACTCTGGCGCGGTTTATAGCGAAATTCATAATCTTGTCAAATAGCGTAATACTTGATGCTTCGCCAGGCCTACAAAGGGTGTTTTTGTTTTGACACAAACACTGGATGGGTTACTTCCAGGCCCCATCCCGTTATTTAACCAATAACTGGAGAGAGGAGACGGATTAATACCTTTCCCAAGGGTACCAGTGCTTAAGTGAATGCAGGGTACCCAACTGGAATTGGAACTCGGCTCACCGATTTCTCTTTCCAAGCCAACATCCACTGCACCACAACGCATATCCGTCACTGAACGCTTACAGCGCCTGGACTTCCCCAAGCGGTCGCCCATCTAAGTACTGACCAGGCTCACGTTGCTTAACTTCGGATGAGAACCGGTGTATGTGCGTATATATTGTCAAATATATGTATATAAGTATAATTAAGCAAATATTCTGAATGGTATGCGTAAATTGTTAACATTTTATATTCTTAATTTTACGCATGTCCAATTTTTGTTTTAGTTTTTGTTATGTAGGCTGCATATTATGGGAGTGTCTGTTGGATGTCGTCTGTGAAGAAGACGAAGACAACGCAAGTCACTATGCCATAAATTTACAAACGTCATGATGCATTGCTTAGCATTCGCACCAGAAGCTATAAAACGAAAATTTCAGAGTGTTTCAGTGTTAATCTGCCAAGGAGAGTTCAGAAGATTTTGAAAGAGTTGGATAAGCCATATGTTGATTATATAGATATTTGGAGTTACAATTTGCGACGGCGGTGTTATACCTACATTAATCTTGCCACATGGCATATGATTCATCACGGAGTTCTACATCAAGTTCATTGAAGTGGTACTGTTACCCTGGGTCAAGAGGATGACTTCCGGAATTAGCTGAAGAACACCGTTATGAATGTCAAGCAATTTCTGCGACTGCATTACCTCTTACCTAGCCATCTGACTGACCAGAATACAGCCCGCTTTGTTATTACTTGTGGAACGCGGTTGAGTGAGAGACCAACAAAATTTCTTGTAACATTAACCCCCTAGGGCCATTCGTATCATATTTGATACAGTATGAAAACAAGCCTTGAAAGAAATATTTTCCTGAAAAATTTTTTAAGAGAAATATTTTATAAATTTCAAATGAAAGCAGTACTGACTGCTCAGTCAATGAATACCAAATTTTTCCTTATAGGGAAATACCAAATGTTTCCTTATAGGGAAATACTGTATGAAATATGATACGAATGGCCCTAGAGGGTTAATGATGAACTGAAGGCAAGGTTATGGAAGCATTAATCTGCCTAAACAAGAAGACTGTCCGGAAATAACGCAGGATATATATATATATATATATATATATATGTGTGTGTGTGTGTGTGTGTGTGTGTGTGATTGCGAAGTTCTCTTGAGATTGTGGTTAAAGCCAATAGCGATTTTATTGAATAAATTTACTCTTTAATATTACAAGCTATTTTAGTCTAATTTTGGTAAATACGAGTATATCTGTTAAAATGAGATGTCAGTACTACTTTCATTTTTTATACGACAGTTCATATGCTTATATAAAAAATATACATACACATGCGTATGTTTGTATACGTATATGTATATATGTCTGTGCGTGTGTGTTTACATGTATATGTTTGCATAAAATAGGTTTAATTACCAAATTAGATACGTCGTAATTCCCTACCCAACACACACACACCCTCACACACACACACCCTCACACACACACACACTCTCTCTCTCTCTCTCTCTCTCTCTCTCTCTCTCTCTCACACACACACACACACACATATATATATATTTATATATATAGGAAGAGAGAGAAAGTGAGGGAGAGTGAGAGGAGAGTGATACAGACATGGATGTGCGCGCATATACACACACACACACACACACACACACACACACACACACACATATATATATATATATATATATATATATATATATATATATATATACACACACACACACACACACCTTTCAATTATTTTCCCGTACACTCACATGTTATAACATTATATATGGCGCCCTAGTGTAGCCAGTAAAGCCCTGGGTCATCTTACTGAATCTCATCTGTAATTCTGTCACATCTGACCGCTACTGCAAATGGTTGAGCCGGGAAGAGAAAGGAAATAATAATGAAAAAAAAAATATTCTGGCAAGAGGTCGAGCAGCGTCTAGACCCGATACCTGGACAGTCATGCAGATTTCTTCGTAACGGCATGATTTCATACAGATCGACAAAGAATGTGAAAGTCGATTCTAAGCCTAAATTTGCCGTTGTATCTTTTATGATATGCAAGGATTGATACATTTTTTTTATTATTTTTTTGTTATTGTTGTAGTTGTTGTTTTTTTTTTTTTATATAAATAGACTTTTTTGTTTTTCCATATTTCCAGTTGTTTCCGATATTCTGATTGTGATTTTTTCTTGTTTTCGGATTCTCATACATATTCGAGATTTTTCTTTCGAATTGGTATTCATCCTACCTCTATATATTTTCGAAACTTCCCTTCCATAGAATTATTTTCCTTCGAACATGATTTTCCTTATTCCATATAGGATTTTCCCGTCATTTTTTCGCTTTCTAATTCGACGGCATATCATTTGTTACAATAGTCTATTTTCTTTTCCAAAACACATATACACCCGTGCGTACATACAATCACATACATACGCACAAATACATACACATCCATATACACATGTATATAAACCCGCACACGCATACAGACGAATACATATTAATATTAATGACAATATTTTGTATATCTATTATATAGATACATGCCAGGAAGCATATATATATATATATATATATATATATATATCGCATATAGATTTGTGTGCGATTTTATACATGCATATTCGTGAACACACTACCATTATATAATATCACTTTGTGAATCTATGTAATAATATGAATACATGCACAGATATACATGCATGAATCTATCAATCTATCTATCTATCTATCTATCTATATATATATATATATATATATATATATATATATATATTTGTGTGCAAGTTTCTATTAATTTAAATGTATTTGTAATGAATAGTAAATTTTGAGCAGATGCTCTGTTTATATTATTGAAGTATATATTCATTTATTTACCAAAATATTTGGAAAGTCTTCTTAGAAAATATGCTCTCTCCCGTAGGATTCGAACTTGGGTCGTCTAGAGAAAACACTCTGACTTTTTTGTCAGTTCGGCTACGCTTTACTCCTGATGAAACAAAGGTTGAATAGTGATTTTGAACTCACTTTTCTCCCGTAATGTACATATCTGCTGTTTCGGATCTTAACGTTATATATATATATATATATATATATATTGGAAATGGATAAAATTGAACATATTTTTATTTCATTTGTATAAACGGTGGGCGCATATTTTTCTAACATGATGTTTTCGCATATTTTTCATACAAGATTTTTGGACTATTCAAGCGGTAGAAGTAAATAAATAAATTTACTGTTTAATAAAAAAAAACAGATCATCTGATCAAATAAAAGTCAGTTAGTTAAATGTCATACGTGATACAAGCTTGGGCAATCATGTCTCGAAAAAGACATAGCGAACTGGGCAGAAGATTTTCCCGCTGTAGATGGTCATTACATTCAGTGGTAGACTGTTAACCAAGGATATAGAACGCAATCTGTCAAGATATTTGACACAAAGCTAGATGGAAGAGACGGATCAATCGAGCTCTCCGATAACTCGTTCGAAGATGATATCCACGGCACCAAAACAAGTATCCAAATAACGCTTAAAAAGATGCCAGATTTAATCCATATATATATATATTTGTTATTGCAATGATTTATAAAAGCATTATATAACTACGCAAAAAATTTCATGTTTCAGAACAATGTTTTCTTCTGATGATGATATGTTAAAAACATCACAAGAAGAAGAAAAATATTGTTCCCCAAAATGATATTTATTGTGTTGTGAGATAATGTTTGTAAATCCATGGCAATTACAATATTAAGCTCTACTCTGTATCGAGCACTTTTTATAAAAGTAAATGCTTGAACACTGGGTTTTAATTCACGTGTTATTTCATTTTCTTATAATATTATATATATATATATATATATATATATATATATATATAGATGAAAATATGTCTATATTGACGAATGCATATATATATATATATATATTACTCGATGGAAATATATATATATAAGTATATATATATATAAGTATATATATATATGTAAGTATATATATATAATTATATATATATATATATATATATATATATATATATAAGGATGTATGTTCACCTGAGACAAATTGAGACATGAAAACTGAGTGCGCACATTAATTTTCTTGCACTTGACATTTAATACATAGAATAATTGATATTTTTACAATTTAATCTGAGGAGTAATCTATTCTTTATTAGATTAGTTTTATTAGTTCGGAGTACTTCTCCGATTTTGAAAGCACATATAGTTTCTGTGAATCTGAACACATAATGTCACTACACCCAAAGTCTCTTTTCAGATGAAAACTTAAGATTGCGCACAATCTTGAAACCTGCATTTTTACGTTCAGATCGGCTAGGAGTCATCAAAATTTCTTATTATACGAAACAAAAAATAAATATCAATGAAGCTTTTGAAATGCTTTAGAAACTCCGTTCGAAATCCTTACGGAAATCAAACTACAAACAGGTACACAAAGAAAACATGTTTGAAGCAACTATGGTAAGCAACAATTGCATGGAGCAAATGACTTGGATAAGCAAAGAATGCAACTAATATGTCAAAAGCAGCATTAGCTTTTGACTTTTTGACAGCTCTGTTTAATACCGATTTTTAATTCATTTTCAAATGGTAAAATGTATGATTCATCGCCAAGTAGTGGACGAATTATGGTGTATTTCCGATTCAAAGTTAAAATAAAACCAAGAGGAATTATTTCTTTAAAATGCAGCGATTCTCATGATCAATTCACTCTTTCATGAATTACAATGATCATGTCTACTTTTTCCCGTAAAACAGGAATCGATTAGACATTTTAATGTAGCCTTCACCAGTCCACATTTGTGAGTATGATGTCGACAGAGTCTATGAAATGCAGACAAAATTTCATGTCAAAAAGACAATAACTAGCATATCAAAGTATTATAGAATGAGTCTAACCAAACTTTACTTGAACGGATCGATCCGGCTTCAGAAGACAAAATTTAGTGAGATTCTTTTGCTCAACAAGCTGTCCCCAACTGCTTGCTGCCAGAAGATTTCCCCCAGTAGGTTTTTACCAATTTTTACTGCAGTAGACCTGTTGGCAAATAGATTATAGAACCCAGTATATCTTGCTATTTATTTATAGCTGGGGGAGAAGAGATAGATCGATACCTTTCCCGAGTCTATTAGTATGTTAATGAATGTAATGAATTCGACTGAATTTTGCATTTGGCCCTAGGATTCCTCAATCCGTGCTGCTATCTATTACTTAAATTTTTTTGTATAAGATAAAAACCATATATGGGTCATTTGCAACGAGTTCACCTAATGCTATACCATCAGACGCCATATTTGACGCCATAGCTTAACAAAATTGAATGAACGACTTTTGTTATCTTTTTTATATTTTTTTCAGAAATGTTCTTTTTTATTTATTTTTCCTCTATTTTCATCTTTCTTCATTCTTAGATTAGTTCAACCTTTGAACAATCTAAGATTAAGCCATCCAGTGAGGAAAAAAATCACTAGTATTGTTTGAGGAGCTAGGTTTACTATTATTTTATTAAAGTTTCAAGATCATATTAATGACTCATTCAGTGATAATTGTGCTCAATACAAAAATTGGTAAACGTCTTTATATTTTATGCGTTCATACAAAAAATCTTTAAAACGTTCGACGCCAAGTCACAGATAAGATGCTCCAAGTCGATCTGACAAATTTATAAGTTAACCAGTGCAACAGAATGGCGTGGATTCTTTCCTTACGCTAGACAGGTGTTTTTCAACGTTTTTATGCCACGGCACATCTAGAAGCAAATGAAAATATGACGGCATGCTGAGCAATTTTTCTAAAGTGTATACATTTAAATATCATCTGTTTGCATTTCTAATCACTTGGCATGAAAATCATGTATTAGCCAGTTTGGAAAATAATGTCCGATTATAAAATAAATATTTAGCAGTGTGACATTATATTATAATAATAATTGCACAATAATATACTACAAATTCTGAATGATGAAAGTGTCCTCTTAGTTAATTTTTTATAAACCTCTTTATAAATCTAACTTAAAACATTATGTATTTCTCATATTGAATATGAAAAACAAATGTGTTTACTTTTTGTGCATGGGTTCCAACTTGGTCATAATGCCCTGCAATTGACAACATCCGAAAACGGTTTAAAACACATGAAACTGCCCGAGGTATGTGTCAGATAAGATGTGACAATCTCAAGAAAATTTGCAAACCGAAGAACCTCGATGAATGGTTTCCACATAAACTTAATGAAAACTAAATAATTCGTCTTCCATTTTGCATCTAAGAAAGTCGCATTCATTTCTTGATCGAATAAGTGGTGATGATAAATGGGTCCTTTATGACAATCGAAAATGCTCGGTTCTATAGATTAATCATGAAGAAGCAGGCGAATCCGAAATCACCCGAAAAATATTATGAAGTTATTCATCACATATTTCTGGAATCTAACCAGAATATCAATAACTAAATTTACTGCCCAAACTATATAAGCAAAATTTAAGCAAAATACAACCGGCATTAATTAACCGACGAGGTTAAAATTCTGCTTCATGAGAATGCTCGGATACATACTGGAAATGAAAGACTTAGCAACTAGCTATCCCAGATGATTGGGGTTCTTATTTTCACTGCTTTAAATATTGGTATGTTGTGTGCCAATCAACCTATCAATCGTGTGCCAATCTAGATTGAGGAATTACTTCAAAATCCATGACCACAGAAGCTAGTTTGAAAAAAAGTCCCCCCAACGAACAACTGGTCTATATTGGTTTTGTTCACTAACTAGCAAATCACTTTTCAGATAAGGAGGGGCTAAACTTTGAAAAAATTATGTTTTTGAGGACAGAATAGCTGGCTATAATAGGGGAAATGTGAAAAAATGATGTTTTTAAGAGGTTTTGAAAATGTAATGTAAAGGTAAAGGAAAAAACAAAGGCATGGGAGGAATGAAAAGAAGAGAAATAAGAAGAGCGTTCGCGATGGAAAAGAAGGGTTAAGGAAGGAAAGAAGAAAGCAAGAAAGCATAACTAAAAAGAAAGAAAAAAAATGAAGGATGTGAGAAGAAAGAAAGAAAAGAAAATGATGAAGGAAGTCAGGAAAATGAAAGAAGAAAGAATAGAATGATACGAAATAAGGATGAAAGGAAGGATGGGTAGAGAA
This sequence comes from Ascarosepion bandense, assembly GCA_037127315.1. NCBI lineage: Eukaryota > Metazoa > Mollusca > Cephalopoda > Sepiida > Sepiidae > Ascarosepion > Ascarosepion bandense. Next base: position 7,025,353 of record JBBBDQ010000815.1, on the reverse strand, counting down.
AGGTTAGATGGAAAGTATAGTGTAGTGTTACTGACTCACCGGAAGTAGCAGTCACTGAGCTGCCTCATGGGTAATAGCGGCAGCTATTTATACACTTGGTGGCTATGCTAATGAGACACTTCTCGAAGAAAATAATTAAGTAAGAAACTTAAGTGTGGATGGTGCTACACAAGCCTTAACCACTTTAAACAATTCTCTGTGTGGTAGTCTAACTGAGTTAGGCACTCATACGTCGAGATCGACGAGAGTGTCCATAATAAGCATAGTTCATGTATTTGTCTTAATATATGGGTTCATTATTATATATACATATACATACATATGTGCGTGTATATTCTCAAATATATATCAAAGTATAATTAAGCGGAGAGTAAAGCAGAAAGAAATAATCGATAAAAAGATCTATATATATATATATATATATATATATATATATATATGTGTGTGTGTGTGTGTGTGTGTGTGTGTGTGTTTGTGTGTGTGGGTGAGTGGGTGTTTGGGTGGGTTTGGGTGTATGTGTGTGACATAGAGGGATTTCAGGGGCTAATTTTAATCTAAGTTGATAACATTTCAGTATTATTACGACGACTATGGAATTTTACTCATAGCTATTTAGGAATTATCATTGTTTGAAATTTACAGAGTGCATGCTTAAAAACAATAGTAAATATGTGTAATTGACACGGATCCTGCTATTTTATATAACTGTGTCTTTTAAGACTGGAATTTATCAAATAACCTATTTGAGAACAAATCAATATTGCGTTGGTGCTGAAATTGTAATACTGAATGGGGTGTGTGATATGAATGAAGGAGGAGGCTAGAGAACGTGAAGGAATTTTGATAACATCTAAACCTTGATTTGCAGCGGTAAGATTGTAGTGTTTAGGGAAACAACAAAGCGGGAGTCTGTTCCACACAATGGCTGTTCTCGTTAAAAACTAATTTGGTGAAGCATTCTTTTTATTACTGGAACAAGGATGAAATGAAAATCATTCAACTTAGTGGAAAGATGAACAACAGAATGGATGTTATCTGAACCGTAGCCAGGTAAGGATCGATGGAATAAGGTCTATGGGAAAGAATCTGAAAAATAAGATTTTTAATGCTATTAATGTTGGATTGAGCAGCAACATTCCGTGGGTGGCAGCAATAATATATTTTTGTATAAACTAACTCCTCTAAACATAAATAATTCCGGATATTTCTTGGCGCGATCGAAAAACCTAAGTGTTTTTTGAGCATCTTTAGCGATGAAGTGTATATATAAATCTTACCTGCAGTCAGTTTAGAATTTGAGACCCAAAACATGTTCATCGAATGGAGCTTCATTGACAGTGCCAACGTTTATCATGATTGGGAAAATACTCTTATAAGCAGTTGTGTTTTGAATTATATATATATATATATATATATATCCGAGTGAATAGAGAACGAAGAAAAAGTTTATGTCGAAACAAATGTACTATTTATAGTGGATATATAAAAAGATTATGTACACGTTCTAATATATATATATATATATATATATATATATATATATATATATATATATAACATAGTGATGATTCACGTATACTGTCTTAATATGTATAGGAAAAACTACTAAAAAGTTGTAAGTTTAAAAATTTATTTTTTGACAGTATTTGCTTATTTCTATTAAACAAATACTGTCAAAAATTTTTTAAGCTTACAACTTTTTAGTAGTTTTTCCTATATATATATATATATATATATATATATATGTAAGCTTAGAACCAACTTATTAAAGGATTATCCAAATGTTAGATAACTTTGTCTTTATTTTCACCTGAAATTAAAGGCAATATACGATGCTTAGAAACTCTCATGATTAAACATAATAGACATTCATTGTCTCTTATATTTAACAGTATATGTTTACAAAATTATCTGCTGAATCGATACACTATATATATATATATATATATATATATATATATATATTAACACGCCATGTGGATATAGAAGAATCCAAAGTAGTATACTCGCCTGAAATAGGCCTATACTTCCGATTTTTTTTTTTTAATCATTTCACCCCGAGCAAGGCGAAAACCATGAAATAACGCGTTTGTCTTAATCAACTCGGAGCCGAGTTCGAATTCCTTGCACTCACTTACGCGCAAGTACTCTTGGCATAGATATTAATTCGGCTCCTCCCTCGAGTTATGGGTTAAATAATAGGACAGATTGCGTTTTATAGCCTTGGCTGGCAACCAGTCTACCGCAAAAAATAATAGCAACCTACTGCGGGAGAATCTTCTGCCAACTCAGTCATGTCTCTTTCGAGATATGATCGCCAAAGTATGTATCACGTATGGCACTTAACTGATTGAATGAAGGCAAATCTTCGCCATCACAAGTGATCACTCCAAACATCTTAGTAATCATCATTAAACTCATCCAACTCTTTCCGAATACTCTGCACTGTCCTAAGATTAACACTGAAACACTCTGATATGTTCGAAAATACAAACAATAAAAAAAAACAAGCAAGGCACATGCAGAAAATTAAATATATAAAATGTAAAAAATTTACCCATCATACCCTCTATAGATGTATGGAATATTTTTTTATGTAGTTTTACCTTTCTATGTATTTCACCTTTCGTTTACATCTTCGTTTCAAATCTCTCCTTTATGTAATCTGCTCACTGTGGCAAAATGTCCTTCACAGCTGTTCCCCAATACGGGAGGTGAAATAGCCGAGCGAGAAACTACGGTATAGATTCCTTAGCAATTCTGATGTTTGACTCACGAGGGCCACGCAGGCTCCATAACAACGGTTACAACTACAGATTGTAGAAGCGGAAAAATAAGACCCCTTCATTTGTCAGTGAAATGCATATGATCCCTAATATTTATCTATCTATCTATCTATCTATCTATTTGTAACTCTATTTCTCTTTCTTACTATATATATATATATATATATATATATATATATATATATATATATATGGTTTACCTCGTCTCTCATTTTATGCAAATATACACTAACAGTATAGCCCGGCGTTACTCTGGTGTAATGAAAGCTTTACAACTAATCCATGATCTGCAGCATAGTAAGAACTACAACCTTGACACTTCTGAATATACTTTCTTATGTCTTTGTCAATGAGTGTATCAAATTTGTTTAAAATCGGACCACTCCTTCTATAACCCAATTTTCGATAATCAATTTTCGATATTTATCGGGTCTACCTCGACACAAAACTAGCTAAGAAAACTCCCAGACACTTATAGTACAACTGTGTAAATTTTCAAGAAAATCATTTCAGCCGTTTCGAAATCTATAGGTAACGGACACACACAGACACACACAAAAAGTTCCATTTATAAATAAGTTTATATATATATATATATATATATATATATATATATATATGCGCAAAATTAAACACATGGAAAACCATATTTACATTCATTGCTATAGTATATTTTTCCGTTTTATGCCTTCACAAAATCCATCAGCGAAAGAAAGCGTCAGTTAAGAAAAAATATACTTCTCTTCCTGTCTCATTTTTAGTTATACTTCTTTTCTCTACAGATCATATCTCTACAGATCATATTTTAGAATATATATTTTAGGATATATATATATATATATATATATATGTATATATATATATATATGATATTAATTATAGGCATAATACCAGTACCAACAGAACTAATTCTGTCAAGACTAGCAATATAATGAGATCGTCTTGGAACTCAGCGGGAACTAACCCGGATGGAAAATAAGGGGAAGAAAAAAAAGAAACAAACGAAATAACTGAAAATGAGTCAAGCATTCGTCAATAAGAAAAAAAATCCCAAGACGGAAACCTTAAAATTAAAGAGCTCAATACGAAAGCAATGTACACAAAGCACTCAAAGCTAAAGATTTTTGATTTTATATATATATATATATATATATATATATATATATATATATATATTAATAATAATAATAATAAAACCGACTCTGTCCGTATCCTAATAGCACTGCATTATCTACCTATGTATGGGAAATAAAAGCCAAAATTAAAAAGGATCCCATTCTGAAATGGGAAATAATAAAAAAGTGCCCTAGCGATAATAAAAACAATAAATTTTGTAGGGTATGTGACGAGGCTAGCAATAGCTAAATTTGAACCTACCAACAAACTCATTAACGCTAGAACAGAAATACTAAATAAGTGTAGAATGCACAAAATGAAGTTTCTTGCGTAGACTATCGGTGTTACTGTAAACCCCGCCCCCAATATATATATATTTTTTTTTTCCTTTCAACCCCTTCCCCCAAATGGGTTAGTCTTAATAGAGGTCTATTTATTTGATTAGTCCTTGGTCTGCCTTTGCCCTGACGAGCCGTTGTGCGAAACCGCGGTAGGTCTTGGCGATCTTGCGATCTTTTTCGTATATATATATATATATATATATATATATATATATATATATATATATATATATATATATAGTTATTACTTTCGAACATGTGCAAACTACAAACTACTACAAAATCGGACATTTTTCGATATTGAAATATTGTATTAAACGTATTATTTAAATAAAATATTTATTATCATCATTATTAACTATCTGAAGACATATTGTTCGTTTAGTGTCAAAACAAAATGTACAGTTTTGTAGTAGTCTGTAGTGTGCGCATGTTCTAAAGCACTAATGAATATATATATATATATATATATATATATATATATTCGTGTAAATTCCTTTGTAAAATAAAGACGGGAGCTCATGATGGTTCGCCTGAAATAGGCCTATGCTTCCGATTCCCCATGAAATAACGTGTCTGCCTTAATTTTTCTTATATATATATGCGTGTGTTTGTGTGTGTGTGACTTGTGTGAAAAAATCTGAAAGACAGAAAAGAAGAAAAAGGAAACAGAAATAAGGGATAACGAGTGAGTGTAACGGAAAATTGTGACAAAAAGACAAATAATCATGATATTTTCCATATGCACATTTTGGGCAGACAAGTAGCATAGGCACACTCGTCGGAAGGAAAACATGTAATATACACTATGAAAATGTACTAGCACCAATGAATGCATATAAAAAGAATAATCGAGAAATATAGGCAGTCAGTTCCTCATATGCTCTGACGAGTGAAAAGACAACCCTGTCTACGAGACTTTGGCGTCGGGATGCAAAACGTAGCATCAGTCAGCTAAATGACAAACACTTTTTACACATAACCATTCTCTCTCTCTCTCTCTCTCTACACACACACACACACACACACACACATATATATATATATATATATATATATATATGATAAAAATATTGTTTCAAGTTATGTTATGTTTATAATGCTCAATATAAAGGTATCAAGGAAAGAGATAATGTAACATTGGACATTGAAATCACCTAACTATATTAGGTATTTTCGATATAATAGCTTTTAGGCGGTGGATTTACATCCAACTACTTTTGACTTTAGACTTCTTCTCTTAGCATGGATACAATACAAGAGGGAGACCCCAGTATTTAACTCATTTCTGGAGGGAGAAAAGATGTCACCCTCTCTCATTTTCAAATGGCATTTGTGCAAAAAACAGGAGTTTCTTATAGTCTCAGCTGGAATTTTAACTCTTCACAGCGAAACTGTTTTCTTCGACGATGACATCTTGGCTACGAGACCAAAGCGTTTGGTCTCTGTCTGGATTGACTCTGGTAAAACATATTTTGTAGCTTTATTTTAATTTGTATTTTCTTCCTCTGTGTTTTTACATCTTTTAGGCTTGAGGTTTCATTCATGTTCCATTGATTTACTCACCGTTTCTTTCTTTCTTTGAGACTTTCTAGTAGCAGCTTCTTTAATTCTTTACCTGCTTCAGTCTATGTTAAGGTGAACTCACCTGTCTAGTGAACTATCCCTCCTAATATAAGTATCAGTGTAGCGAGTAGTCAGAGAGAAAGATACGAGTCTTGATTTTCTCCTATGGCTAGAACACAGCGGCCTCTTTTTTTGTGGGATGGTTGGGTCCAACTAACATCATGATTTCTGTTTGTATTTGTTGTTTAAAATTTTTTTGTTTTGGGAATTTATCATTTTCATTATATATTTTTAAATATATTTTTGTACTTATTATTCACAAGAAAATCTTTATGCTCATTTACGGTTTTTAGGTACCTGGTATGTTTGAGGTATTTTGGTATATGAAGGATTGAATGCGGATGGACAAGTTCTTGTGATGGATGAGAAAATTTTAAAGTAAGTTTGGGTCGTGAGTCGGTTTAGCTAGGTATAGGATAGATACTGAAGACCAGCCTGGGTTTTTGCCCCTCCTGCAAATCGGCCTTCTGCCATAAATGTATTTTTTGATACAATAAATATTGAGAAAGACATGAGTCACGAACTGGCAAGTTACTCTGAGTTACTATGTGATAATACAAAGCTCTCCCCACTACGTCGAACCTAAAGGACAGACATTTGTACTTACAACGCACAATCTTCTTTTTCGTACCCCACAACAGTCTACTAATGATTTTTCACTGTTTTTACAAATAGTCTAACTTCACTATCTCTTACATAATTTGTCACTTCTTTCATTTGTTAGTCTTTCGTTCTTTAAATTAAAAAGACTATGTGAAGCAATGAGAGGTCATTGATTCACATAGTCTTTTTAATTCTCTTTCTGCTCCTTTTCCCCCATTTTTTTCTCTTTTGTCATTACTTCTCAGGAATGAGTTTTTTTTTATTTCTTAAACGTTTTCTTTCCTTGATTTTCTCATTCAGTCTATTTTTCAAAATGTTAATGTCTCTACCTTTAGCGCGATATTCCAAGCTTTCATTCCACCTTCTGATGAAGCTCCATGTATTTCATTTCTCATCTTTCTTCCCCTCATATATTTACGCGCTCCTTTTCCCATTTGTTTATTTTATTTTATCCTGCTTTTTTTACATTGTACGCTGTTTCTTCCTTTCTTTCTTTTTTTACATCCAATCAGTTCTTTTTCAAATGCCAATTTGGCTTTTTACGTAATCTTTTTATTTAAATTATTTTCATTCTGTTATTTTTATTCACAAAAGAGGACAAAAAGCTCACTTAGACGCAGAAGCCTACACAATTTACTCCATATCAAAAGAAAATTAGGAAATATAGTATAAAACATTCGCCACACACTAGAATTGAATGTACGCTGGTAGATTCCTAAATGTCATAAATAATTACAAAATGGGACCACTGTCTGGCCATGGACGCACACAAAAGACACGTCTTGTCTCGAAATAAAATCCTCTCAGCGTAAACACAGACAGAAACGGGCGCTTTGTAAACACAGTACACTTGACATACCACATATCACGAATAAATAACAGGAAAGAGCAAAGCCCATTTACGTAGGCTCTAATTTCAGCTGTGCGCATGATCGGGTGTGATTGTTACTGAGGGACACGTATTTAAGCACTGTTATTTAAAAGAAGACTTGATTATTTTCCGAGTATGGCTGTAATATTTTGAAGACAAATACCGAAAATATGACGAGCGGAGGTTCTGTGCAAAGTAAAATAAATATGCTTTGGGAAATAAAAAAAATATTAATTGATACGTAGAAAAGAGTGAAAATGACAGAAATTCTAAAATTCTGGAGATGTTCTTGATATAGCTTTGAATGTAACCTTGTTATAGCACTAAAATGACCTTATTATAGCTCTGAAAGTAACCGTGTTATAGTTTTGAAAGTGACGTCGTTATATCATTGGAAGTGACTTCGTTATTATATCTGGAAGAACACTTGTTGTAGCCCTAGAAGTGATATTATAGCTTCGAAAGTAACCTTGTTAGAGCTCTGAAACTTACCTTTTTATAGCTTAGGGGGTTACCTATCTACAACTCTATAAATGACTTTGTTACAGCTCTGAAAGTAAACATCTTATATCTTTGTAAGTGACCTTGTTATAGCTCTGAAAGTAATCTGGTTACAGCTCTGGAAGTAATAAGTACGTAATTGACATTATCATAGCTCTGAAAATAACCTTGTTATAGCACTGAAAGTAACCTTATTATAGATTTGGATGTCACCTAGTTACAATTCTGTAAATTTCCTTGTTACAGTTCATAAAGTGACCTTTTTATAGCTTTGGAAGTAACCTCGTTATAACTCTGGAAGTAATTTGTTTGGGCTCTAAAAGTAATCTTGTTATAACTCTTTAAATTATAGCTCTGACTGTGATTTTGTTATAGCATTAGTTGATTACAAATGGCATGATTCACCTAGTTATTTCAGCCATTGACATTTTTAGAGAAGATCGATTTCTATTGACGTTTTTCTTCCGAATTGTCGTTGGTCAATTGAAAACAAAAGTTGACATTTATACTTAGAATCAGACAGACAGAGTTGAAATTTCTAGTGCGAAAAAATAGGAGAGATATTAGAGAGGATATAAAACAGAAAGAATAACTTACGTAACTAGTTTCTGTAAATGGCTTTCGTAAGAGATGTTTAGAGTAGATTGTAAAAAGGTAAATCTTATTAATAACAACAATGGACGGAAGTTGTGGAGAGTCATAATTCACATATTCAAAAGAGTGACGGCACATAAAAAAAAGGGAGAGAAAAGCAATTATCGGTCTGTGATACTTGCTATAATTTTTTGAAGATATGGCTAATGAGAGGTTGACTTATTTAAATTTAGTGAATACTTCTGGCACACACATTTTCGTCTTACATATTCATCCAATACACAAACTTTCACTTTCACTTTCACCGCTTGATTATCATTTGGAGTCCGCTAAGTTCAAAATGTTTATATGTTCAGTATTAGAAGAATTTGAAGAACGCTAATTCCATTCACCAGTCTAATGAAAAATTTCAACGCGTTTATATAAAACAAAAAAAAAACTGCAAGTTTCATATTGAGAAAATACATGTTCTAATCACATGCTATTAAACAGTAATGAGAATAATACTGGCAGACATGATTTCAGTGAGGAGTGAAGATGTTCACCCGAGGTTTGTAATTGTGTTATATATATATATATATATATATATATATATATATATATGCATGCTTCGTTAAATAATATAGGCAAGTTTTGTCTATGTATTTCATGTGAATTATTTTCATATACTCTGATAAGTTTAATGAAGAAAGAAAATTATAATATTGATACATAATAATTTAATAATCCAATCTAAGCTTTCGGCTTACATGAGCCATTTTCAAAGATGTCAAATTACATTATATATTATAAACACGGACAAATGATAATGACAAACTGTTTTTGTTTGCATAGAAAATTTCCAAGCAGCAACGTTGCATTTAAGACGCTGGAAGTGAATGTCGCATCACGGCTCGTGACGTCACAACTGACTAAGCGAGAGTGAAAACAAGAAATATTAAGTATGGGAAGCCATTGAAATAAACCAATGGCTTCTGTTATTGATTATAGGCATCTGAGGATATTTGTGGAGATTTCATAGTTTATCCTGTTCAGGTTAAGTTTCAACTGTTTTATGTATATAGCTTAGAGAATCTTTAGTTTTTGTTTTTCTTTCTAATCCTTTCGCACACGTGAATCATATTCATAGAGGTTACAGAGACGTTAAAATAAAGACATCCACCAACAAAGATAATTTTATATTGTGTTGACATAAAACATTGCTAAGCAACGATAACAGTCACTGATAAGCAGACGCAGTACGTAAATTTATAATGCTTATAACCAGCATAATAATAAATTATTCAAATGTTGGATAACTTTTGTCTTTATCTTCATCTGAAATTAAAGCCAAAATACAATGTTTAGAACGGCCCATGATTAAACATATTAGGTATTCATTGTCTGTTATATTTAACAGTGTATTTAGTAAATTCTCTGCTGCTTCGATACAATATATATATATATATATATATATATATATATATATATATATATACGATCATATAATTATGAATTAAATGTCCATTGCGACACGGAAATTTTTATGTTTCGAGATAAAATCTCGTCATCAGGCAATGTTCGATGTTCGTTGTGAAGATTACATTCATTTAAATAGAAAAAAAGCATTTGCTATTTATGTATTTAGAAAGATAGAAAATTTACGTGTGTGTTACTTCTAACTAATAAGAATAAAGATTCACGTTGAAAGATGGCCAGTAGTTTCTAAATATTTTGTTTTCTTTTTCTTTTTTCTTTTATTTCTGATGATGAAATTCTATCTCAAAATAGAAACTTCCGTGTCTCAATGAACATTTAATTCATAATTGCATGATTATTATAAGCTCTACAATATTTATTGTATTGAGCAATGTTTATAAAAAATAAATGACAGGGCACTCAAAACCGCAACACCTTGGATCCTCTTTACCTGGATTTATATATATATATATATATATATATATATGAATATATATATATATATATAATCCACACAAATCAAGGCCATAATGTCACTGAGGAGCCAGTGTCTACATGACGTGAAAGAGAATGACAGATACTTTAAAAGAAACCAGAAACACAATCCTAAAATAGAAACAAGGGATAAACTTAAACTCACGTTCAAAAGAAGGACGTTTGTGAACCGGACAATAATTTCTTATTGAAGAAAAATAATGTAAAGTAAATGAACAACAAATAAAATTTCAGTGCTTTGGTAAATACTTTATATATATATATATATATTTGAAGTAGACTCAAGCAAGAACGCAGAGGAGTGTCTATCATGCTATATCTGTTTTTATTCTTATAATCTTCAGGCGCTGATTGAAAACTGCTTTCAACCAGTACACACAGTGTGCGCCATTATATATTCTTTGATATTATAAACACACACACAAATATATATATATATATATATATATATATATATATATCAGACAAAATTTAGACAGACACGTTATTCCATGGTAAATCTGAAATGGAGGCCTATTATATATATATATGGCGAACCATCATCAGCTTCCGTCTTTATTGTACAGAATATTTTACACGAATCTTATAAAATATTCTGTACAATAAAGACGGGAGCTGATGATGGTTCACATGAAATAGGCCAACACTTCCGATTTACAATGAAATGACCTGTCTGCCTAAAATCTTTCGTATATTTGCTCTATATGAATTTATATATATTTATTTAGAGCTCTCTTAGAGAGTTATCCTACCACTTTATGTACATGTGTGTTTGTCCAATATTACTGTGAATTCGATAATATGTTTATTTCTTAATTATGTATGACATTTGTTACTTTTCCAAAATCAGAAAATCTGATTTTTCAAGGGATGAATGTACATCCTGGCCGATTGGCGTCATTTGAAGCTGGTAAATATGAAGGCACAGACAGTCCTGAGGCAAAAGTAAAGAAACGTGACGTTCTTTGCATTGGTGAACGTTAAAAACCAGATGGTTCAAAAAGAAAGTAAGAAAGTACTTGCCAAATATCTAAAGTCAGATTGCAGGCGATTTTTGTGTCGTGTCAAAAAATGCCAAAGATTGAGTTATTATTTTATGCTAGAAGGCGGTCGGAGAGCATCCATGGGGAAGCCAAAAAGGACATCAGATAAAGATGGTGAAAATTGAATGAGAAATATTTTATTGCTGTTTCAGTAAGAAGAAGGAATAAAGTGTACGAATGACGTAAAAAATATATTAAAATAGAAAAAACAAAGAGAAAAGAACAATGGAATTTTATAAGAACAAAAAAAAAGGATCGTAAATGAGACAAAGGAAGAGGAAGAAAAACCAATAAAGGAACTCAACAAAAAAACTGTCATAAACGAATGTAGCAATATAAATAATGCAATAAGGTAAATATTAGGGGAAAAAGTACAAGAAGGCGGATTAAATGTATAAAAAGAAAGATAAATATGAAGATTTGTGAAACAATTTATGATAGTTTATTTTACAGAATCATGAAACCAAAACGAATGACAAAATAATACAAGAAACAAAGTGTAAGCGGCGATAAAATTAGAATCCAAGGAAGTTAAGTTGGATAAGTAGAATGAGATATTTAGAATAAAAGGGCTGGAGCGAAAACAAAGAAACACAAACAAATGAGGAAAGGAAGAAAAAGATAGAATATAAATGAAAAACAGAATGAAGAAAAAGAATAGAAATATATAAAAGGCGATGATAGAGGCAACAAAATAGTAGGAAGAAGTAAAAAAAGGAGAATGGAGAAGGAAAAAAAATAAGTAGAAAAGTAACTGAAAAAGGACGATGAAGTAAAAGATGAAGACAAAATTGAGGAAGAAGAGAAAAAAAAGAAATAAAAGCTAAAACAAAGGAAGAAATGGTAGAAGCGTAGCAGAAGGTGAAGGTTTTAAAGAATTCACGCAAAAAACAAATAATGAAGAAGTAAACAAAAGGCGGATGAAAGAGAATATATGTAGAAAAGAGAAAAGCAAATCGGTAGAAACAAGAAAGAATTATAGAAGAAGAAGAAGCAGAAAAAGAAGGAGAAGAAAGTGAATGAAAACTAGAAGTTACAAAGATAACAAAAAGAGGATGAAGAATGAAAAGAGATAAAAAAGAGGAAGAAAAGTACAAAGAAGCAATAGAAAATTAAATGAAGAATCATAAGTGGTAAAATAAAAAAAGCAGATCGAAAAAAGCATTGCAGGTAAGAAGAAAAAAAGAAAGATTTCAGCAATAAGAATCAATAAAACTCAAAGAAACTTATTGTCAGGAAAAAATGTAGCCTTCTAGGCGCAAAACGAGTCACTCTCGATTAAAAAAAAAGCTATCCATCGTTTTTTCTTGAAGTCCACATAAAATTCGAGTCGAAGAGGTGAAGGACCTTGTATGGTGGTGAAGCGACTGCCATAGTCAAGTTTCCTGGCTAAAGAACAAAAAAGAACGTTGCTACTGTCAACACCATACAACCATTATTTACTGTTTCGTCTCATTAGTATATCTGTCCTGTTGCCGGGTGTTGCCCCAGAGAATGAATCTTTACTTTTTGCATTCTTTTTAGAGTGAACAAAATGGACACAGAATCATCTGGGAATTTACTTCAAGACGCCGGATTACACGCTAGGTTAGGCTCGTCAACAAGGGAAAGTCTAAAATAGGTTTACACCACTGAATTTTTTAAAGTGCTACTCTTGTTCAAGAGTACCATGAAATAAATATATCTGAAATAGTCAGGCTACGCGTATCCATATCTAAACATATTTATAAATGGAACTTTATCTGTGTGTGTGTGTCTGTGTGTGTGTCCGTTACCTATAGACTCCGAAACGGCTGAACCGATTTTCTTGAAAATTTACACAGTTGTACTATAAGAGCCTGTGAGTGTTCTTACCTAGGTCTTGTGTTGAGGTACCCCGAGAAATATCAAAAAGCGATCATCGAAAAAATAGGGTTATACAAGGAGTGGTTCGATTTTAATCAAATCTGATACACTAATAGACAAAGACATAAGAAACGATATTCAGAAGTTTCAAAGTTTCAGTTCTTACAGTAGTCCAGGATATCGATGATATATATATATATATATATATATATATATATATATATATATATATAAAAGGCAAGATATTTGTGTGTGTGTCTGTTTATCTGCCTGTATGTCTGTATTTTTTCAGCCCTTTTATTTATTTCTTGCTTTGGGTTTGGTTCTAATTAGGTATAATTGTAGTTCTTAGTCTCAGCCATGATACCATTTACTCAGAGGACTTATTTAGCCTTCGAAATTCAGTTTACAACGAAAAAAACTTATTTTATATCGATAGAAAGAAATCAAAATTTGACTTACATCGATTCATTTTCCTTTCAGTCTACGGTTTCGCTTTAGTTGGAAACAACTATTGCGTTTTAGTCTTTCGTTCCAATGCCCAAAGAGTCTGGGCTCCAGGACCATGGATTAGATTTAAAGCTTTCATTACACCCGAGCAACGCTGGGCTATACTGCTAGTAAAAATATAAATATATGTCTATTAGATAGTGGCCTACTGAGGAAAAAAATAAATGCAATTATCTTTCTTTTTAACCCATTTACCTAACGCAATACTTTCACATAGACCACGTTGTTTACATATTATACAGTGATACTTTCTGATTAAATACATCTAATAACAGTATCAGATTACTAGCGTATTTACCCAACTTAGTACGTGTTGATTTTCAAACCGCCGCCTATAAGTAGTATGAGAGCGAAAGTATGGGGTACCAAATGAGGATCGAACTCACTACTCGGTAGTCTTTATCTCACTCCTCTTACTATCTTTGTATATCTGCTAAATTCGTTTCCTGTTCGTATGCAGGCTGTTTGATGTCAGTAGATATTCTTTATTACTCTAATATCTTTCCCAAATATATCGAGGTCGCTGAACATTTCTATCAATTTTTTGTGGCATACTTTGTCAAACACCTTTCGCATAGTCAATAAAACATAAGTAAACGACCCTTATCTTTTGTATTGCTCTTTCTGATAGCAACCTAATCATAAATATTATGTTTCTTGTTCCAGTCTCTTTGAGGACCTTTCAACGGATGTTGAAATGGAAGAGGGATGATGGTCTACCTTTTAAAATTATGAGGAACCCTTCAGCTCTTAGCCCGCCAGTGGATTTTTCAGAAGTGAACAAATGAAAAGTGAACAGACGAAAAGAAAGTCAACCATAATCTACGAAAATGCAGAAGAATTAAATCTAATTCGAGTAAGAATGAGATAGAACCTCATCATGCTTCTGGCACTCCACCGCGGTCTCGCAGACAGCAAAGAATATCTGCTCGTTTCAAGGACTTCTTTCCACTGTAGGAATCAGTCGGAGGAGAATGTGGTATGATCAATTTCACCCATTAACAGATCAGTCCTTAATACATATATTCAGAAATGTGCTTTTATTCAGAGGTCACCAAAACTCTCTGGATCCGGGCAGAGAAAACCCCAGGAAAGTATCCGCTGAAGCGCACAGTCACATTTGGTGTGAACAGACAATAACCCGACTCTGCCTTAAGCAGGGTCTGTGGCATATTTTACATAAAGATTAGAGGATCCGATTCCTACTGTAATTGGCTTTGTACCGCATCCGCTTCGGGCATCCGTATTAGTAGAGAGGTAGTGAATATCAGTTCTCTAAAACTTTTCTTGTCGGTGTCTCTGCATTCGAGCGGAGAGAAACGCAGACTGGTGATTTTCTTTTCATCTTTTGGATAAACACCGAGTTCGTCAAATCACTATAATTGACGAAGCCTCTGCCTTCGGATGAGGTTATGCCGAAGGGCGTAGCTTTGCCTGAGAAGAAAAATTAGACAGTAGAATGTCCCAGCGTATGCGAGGTCTATGGGGAATTTTTGACCAAACATACGTGCTCCGAATGCCCCACTTTAAAAATCGACCTTTTGCAACACACGCTATTTGTGGGGGAGGCTTGGATAAATACCGAATTAATCAAAGCTCTGAATTTGTCGGATTCTCTGCCTTCGGTCAGAGGGGTAAAGAGACGGGGCTATGCGGAAGTGCGTAATCTGGTCTCTGGTTAAAAAGAAAACAAAAAACGAGAACCCGACCGTCCATATACGGGACCTATTAAGAATTTTTGCCAAAGCATACGGAATCGGAAAGCCTAAAAATAAAATCGGACTTGTGCTACATTCTCACTTTGTGGGGAGACTCTGGCAAATACCGAGTTCGGCAAAACTCTGACCTTCAGCAGAGTTTTGTCTGGACAAACAGTCCGACCTCACGTGTAAGAAGTCTACTAGAAATTATTGCATCAGTTTACGCACTCGGCATGCCCAACATTAAAAAATAAGCATTGTGCCACATCCCGCTTTGTGGACTGGTCCGTGGTATATACTGTGTTCATTAAAGCTTGCATTGAAGCTAATACGAATTGTCTCTAACAATTTTAACGCAATAACCTATTGTCTCTTGATCTCTAGTGAATGTCGCCAGTTATTAATTCGAGAAGGAAACAAACTTTGATTCTCAATAAAAAGATCATAATCTTCATGCAACTCCTAATCATTAAATTTTTTTCTTATTGAAAAATTAGCTAATATTTCGTTTGCATTTGTCCGGAGACGCATTTGATTTAAATCGAAAGTTAGTCACTACAGATTCACCCATACTCTGCCCCACCAGTTGCGAATTCAATTAAGTTTTCATAAGTAATCGGCCTAGCAAAGTGAACAATTTATCATGTAATATAAGAAAATAGCCTGTAAAATATTTACGAACATAGATTAAAACAAAATGATAAAAGTTAAATAAGCAAATCGCTTTAATAAAAGAAAGATAATCTGATAAAATAACATTTTTGTTTATTTTTATATTTGCGCATGCGCGAGTTACATATTCTCGGAAAAAATCTATATATTTTCTTTGTCTACAAAGAATTTGTTTCATATGATTTGTATAGATGTACATCGTTTTGTTATTTTATGGTTTTTACGTTTAGTAAAATACAAATAATTGCAAATATCGCTAGAAACCATGTGCAAATAAAAGGTTTCAAAGACTTGATTATTTGCATGGACAATTCGGTCGATTTTGAGCCTGGATTTATGTGAAATTTTCAGAGAATTAGTTACGCTTTGTATATATTTTTATAAATAGTGTTCATGTTTTAATAAAATGTAAACATGTTCTTCATCGAAAAAGAAGGACATGGCATATACATAGAAATTATAGCAGGAAATATTTATAACTCTAAGAATGTATAATATAAATACAATATATAATATATAATTAATTATGTAAGATATAACATTTAATCGCATGATGGATTTATTTGTTTTTTTATCAACGCTTTACACGTTATTTAATGCTAAAACATATTTTTAGATTTTAAGAATTTTGGGGGCATAATAAGAATTTACTGATATAAGTTTTTCTAATTAACCCGTAGATGGGAGGAAATGAAGTGGATCCGTATCGTTCCCATTGGTATTGGTGCGAATATAAAAATATAACAAATTCAACTGGAATTGATCACGGAGAGCCGAGTTTCAATTTCATGCCTATATTTATGACTCCATCCGCATATCTACATTTACAGTATCAAGTATTTACATATGGGTACTGACTAGGCACAACGGAAACAAGATTTAGACCGGAGGAGAGTGAACTTGGCAATTAAGATAAGATTAAGTTAATTTACAAATTGTAAACAAACTTTAGCTCATTAAGCTAATGTGAATTAATTATGCAAAATATGATTAAATATCTATTAAATATATTTAAATATAGATGGAAAGTTTTTTTTTAACGATTTGTTTTATTTTGAATTTAATTCATATCTGGTTAAACGTAAAAAATCTTTTCAGTTTAATTCTTTAATATATTGTTGTAGGACCCATATTCACCTCAACATCGACTCACCCACTGCTATATTAATAGGCGTGTGATAGCAGTAATGGTAGACATGTGTGCGAGAAGTGAGTGAGAAGGGAACGGACAGTAGCACTGTGCACATGACCGCAGTCTAATACCAATGACTAAACTGGATTCATAAGCTCTACTTATTTGTACCTTTTTCTTTGTAACCTTTCCTGTAATATATCTTTCTTTAACCTACACCTCGTGTTCCGTATTATATTTCCGTGGACCCATTTATGACCGCAGTCTACTACCAAGGACTATACTGGATTCATAAGCTCTACTTATTTGTAACTTTTTCTTTGTAACCTTTCCTGTAATACATCTTTCTTTAATCTACACCTCGTGTTCCGTGTTATATTTCCGTGGACCCATTTATGACCGCAGTCTACTACCAAGGACTATACTGGATTCATAAGCTCTACTTATTTGTACCTTTTTCTTTGTAACCTTTCCTGTAATACATCTTTCTTTAATCTACACCTCGTGTTCCGTGTTATATTTCCGTGGACCCATTTATGACCGCAGTCTACTACCAAGGACTATACTGGATTCATAAGCTCTACTTATTTGTACCTTTTTCTTTGTAACCTTTTCTGTAATACATCTTTCTTTAACCTACACCTCGTGTTCCGTGTTATAAATTTCCGTAGACTCACTTTTGGATCTACAACAGCTATATTGCTTAGTAAGGCAGGCTACATTTTGCCAGTAGAGTTTACTGCGAATGAATTAACATATAAATTCGATGAGATAGAAAATCGAACCGTCTCTAAGTCATCAACTTTCATCTTTTTATCGTAATATCCAATTAGTCATAGCTCATAATTGTCACAGTATATATATATATATATATATATATATATATATATATATATAAACTTATTTATAAATGAAACTTTGTGTGTGTATGTGAGTGTCCGTTACCTATAGACTCCGAAACGGCTGAACCAATTTTCTTGAAAATTTACACAGTTTTACTATAAGCGTCTGCGAGTGTTCTTACCTAGGTTTTGTATCGAAGTAACCCAGATAAATATCGAAAATCGATAATAGAACAAATCGGGTTATAGAAGGAGAGGTCCTATTTTAATCAAATCTGATCCACTACTAGACAAAGACATAAGAAACGATATTCAGAAGTTTCAAGGTTGCAGTTCTTACAATAGTGCAGAAAATTGATAATATATATATATATATATATATATATATATATATATATATATATATATATATATAAAAAGGCAAGATTTTCGTGTGTGTGTTTGTTTATCTGTCTGTATGTCCTTTATACAAAGCCACAATTTTTATCCGATTCTCAGAAAACTTCACACAAATATTCTTAAGGCTAAGTCTGAGCTCAAGGACCAAGGATAAGTTTTAAAGCCTTCATTACACACGAGCCACGCCGGGATATACTTCTAGTATATATATATATATATATATATATATATATATATATATATATATATATACAGATTGGTATCGACGTATGCTAGCATAGATGTATTGTGGTTTTCTTAGCAGAGCTTAGAGTTGCCCAAACAACCAAAATATGTGACACCCAGTGCTTACTGTCATATCACGTTGAATACACCGGCTCTCGATCGATCACCCAAGTTAAGCAATGTTGAGCTTGGTCTAGTACTAGATAGGTGGCTGCTTGGGAATACCAGGTGTTGTAAGCGTTTATTGACGGATGTGCGTTGTGGTGCAGTGGCTATCGCCTCGGAAAGAGAAAACGGTGAGCCAAATTCGTATTCCAGTCTAAACACTCTGCATTCACTTACGCACTGGTACCCTTGGGAAAGGTATTACTCCGTCCCTTCCCTCCAGTTATGGGTTAAATAACAGAACAGGACTTGGGACCCTGACCTTAAACAAATCCCAATGAAACTTTCTCCATCGCCGGCTCAAACCCCACCAGGGTGCATGGGACTTGGACACACACTCAGTGAGTATCGAATATCAGGGATATATACATGTAAGAATATTTTATTGGAGACCACTACAGTTTTATGATTAAATCTTATATCAAATTAAATTATCCAAATTTTCCTGGTTTCGCACAAAATTTAAATATAAATTATCTAATGTCTACTAAGAAATGTTGACTTTACAACCATTTGTCAGAGGACTTTTTATTGTTGTTGACTTGATTTCTGCAGAATATCGTTGAAATCAGAAACATGAGTACTTCACTGAAATCTAATATCAATCCTTCTATAAGGTAGTGAGTGATGAACTATCTCAACAGAGTTGAAAATGAGATTTGAAGCAACAGAATTGAGGGTTCATATGCCATGTCCTTCTTTTTCGATGAAGAACATGTTTAAATCTTATTTAAAACATGAACACTATTTATAAAAAAATAGAGTGCGTAACTAATATTCTGAAAATTGGAACAACAAGGACTGAACACAAGAGGATACTGAGAACAACATGGATTGAACATTTGAACAACGACAAAGTTTTACAGAAAATGAAAACAAATGAGACTTGTACATAACATTAAAAAGAGGCAGCTGACATTTCTAGGGAAAATAATGATTTAAGGCGTTTTAGAAAATTTCACACTCACAAGACATACTGAAAGTAAGAGGGACAGAAGACAGCAGCAAAAATCTACTTGGTGAAGTAGTATAAATGGACTTCAGGAAAGAGTTTAGGAAAGATAAACAAAGGTCAGTGATAAAGAAAAGGAAATTGTGAAGAACCATGATCAATAGTGACCTGAAAAGACACTCGATATAGATGAAGAAGTGCTTTATTTGTCATTCTTCTTGGTGCATTTGACTGTGTTTGCAGACATTGAGCTAAGAAAACTAGAAGGTATTTGCAAAGAACATTCCTTTTTGTTATGGAACCTACCCGCTGGACTATAATGAACTCTTCCTATTCTTATGAATACCGGGAGAATATGCCTCTCGTTGTTGAGTTGATTTGGGTTGAGTCATCTCGGTTTAATGCTTGGTAGACTGACGTGTAACACTCTTTGTATTTGTTCTTTCGTTAAATATATATGTTTCATTAAACTCGAGTTCGAGTTTTCTTTCGGATCTATTCTGGGTCAACAACACTTTTTGAGCATTGGGGATACAAATTCACAAAGCAATGTCTCGAATAACATAAACCACAGCCGTTGAGGGCTACTTAAATCAGCAATAACTAAAATGACCAGTGCATGTAACTCAACGAGAAAATAATGACATAAATAGGATGTTAAAATTCCATACTACATCAAATGGAAGAAAACGGCCATTAATACTGGAAAAGGCTATAATTGCTGCCGGACTAAACAAACCTGTTTTGCAGAAACATTTTATGTAAGAGAAATATTTTATCAATTTTAACTGAGAGTAGTTATTACTTCTCGGTCAATACATTACAAATGTTTTCTTGTAAGGAAACGGTAAATACTATCATTATCTTCATCTTGTTCATTCAAGAACATAAAAAAATATGGAGAAATCAAGATCATCATTTACTTTCGAAAAACTGAAGAACTCAAAAGACATTGAAACTTTTGCATTCAAACTGTTTCCGGCAAAAAGAAAAACGGTCTGAACCTGATAAAAAAGAAATTCCATTGGTTTTCAGCAAAAACTGTCAACAATGCTTTCTGAATACACTCAACATATGCGTACGCGTATGCTTGTACATGTGTGTGCAAGCGTGTATGATCGTACGCGTGTGTTAACTTGCTTTTCAGTCAGAAGCAATTAACAATTTTAATATTTGCATCTTCCTTCGATGACTGGATAAAATATTTAACAAAATCCCAAACAATATTGGCAAAAGATTTGCCAATGTTGCAAGCTGAATGCAGTTTCCATAACTTTTACGAAATTAACTCTATTAAACTCATTATTCCAACTGAAAAACATGATGAAACGCTTTAGAAGTTATTCACATTAAAAGACGGTAAGCGTGCATGAATAAAATTTATTTCAGTCTCTACATGTACATGCTAATATATCTTTCGACAGTAAGGTCATCTCTAGTCACGTGTTGCTAATAGCTATTTCATTTTTATCTGCATGTAAACCTGCGTTCATTTCAATCTGCAAACTGTTAACAATATAAAAGGTCCGCTGGCTGTCTCTAGATTTCTCCATATTTTACTTGTAAAAAAAGAAAACACGGGATTAAAAGTAGTAAGAACATTACACAAATTTCAGTAATTTCTTAGTTTCTGTCCAGTCAAATGGCTTATTTCATACAAGGATCTATTTATCAAATGGTTTAGCAGATAATTTTTGTCTGTCCAATATAATAACACATGATTAAACTATTCAATCTTTGTGAATAATGACAAAAGAAAATATCACCGTGTAGTTTGGCGAGTTGTAGTTCGAGTTTGCGAAATCATTCCTGAAATAAATTAGATTAAAGAATATCAAAAACTGTTTTGAACAAAATATTTCATCTATCAATCAATCGATTCAATATTAGGTAAACATATTGCTAACGTAGCTGATATGACAAAAAAATTGGTTGACAGCACAAAAACAGTTTTTGATAATGGATTGCGAGAGCCGAAAGTATATGGAATAATATATATATATATATTATGAAAATTAACAAAACTGGTTATAAACAACAATTTGAAATGATTTGTTTGAACATTACTTTTTATCAATACTCGTATTTAAGTAGGTATTCTTCATTTAATCAAACAGTATTATATATTTATTTCTGATTATTTACGATAAATGTTTGCTAAGAAAATGTTTGCCATTCGCCAGGATTCGAACCTGCGAGCCCTATCCACATAGGGGAAGCCACTAATGGATCTGGCACGTCTTAGACCTCTCAACCACGAATAATGGTCAGTCTAAACGAAGTCAAATGAATTAAGTCAGATCACTTGGTGGCTTCCTCTATGTGGATACGGGTTTCAGATACGAATTTTGCTGAATGACACACATTTTAGTAATTAAAATTTATCGTAAATAATCAGGTAGGTAGAAATAAATATATAATAATGTTTAATTAAAAACAGAATATCTGCTTAATTACGAGTATTGATGAAAAATAATATTCAAACAAATCATCTTATATATATATTGAAATATGTATAGGCAATAAAGAAAATAATCGGAAAATAGTAAGATAAAATAAAAATACATAAGAAAGTACAAGCCTGCAACCAAAGTTATTACTGAGCGTATCAATTTTTAGTACCAAGAAAATGCAAGACTGTTCAAAAAAACAATATGAATATAAAAAATGTAAATATTTTATATAAAATAATAAAAAACGAACTAAACGAGTTCTAATACGAAAGTTTCTTACTACGAAAGTTTCTTACTACCTATAACTGATTAGGTTTAGACAAAAATCAAGTCACTGTAATAAAAAGACTCACCGACGAGTTAGGTTTGAAGCATATAACAATCAACATAGAAATGGACACATGTATGGTTAAGAAGAAGATTGCAATGTTCATTTTTATGAAAAAGATAGAATATCTACATGCGTCATAAATAACAAATAGCAGCAAGAAACGAAACCGGCTCTAACGAGTTCACCAGAAAAGTACGCTGCTCACGACTCATAGGCAGGCAAACACGTGAGAGTCGGCGGGAAAAATGAGTGCATTCCATAGTTTGTGTGGGAGGTTGTTCTTTTCTTCTTCTGCTAAGCCAGTTTCAAGGTTGTTGGAGGTTTTCAGAAAAATGAGATTGAAAAAAATGCATGATTCTTTTCTGCTAAGCCTTTGAAAAAAAAAACTGAAAAAAATGTAAAATTGAAAAAGTAAATTAATACATAAAACAGAACGGTCAGGTAAACAATATATATATATATATATATATATATATATATATATATATATTGAAGCAATACGGTTTTTAACAATATGTATTTTTTTAAAAGAATTTATGTTTTTCCTGTTGTGAATGATGACATCCGTTTGAAAAATATTGATAAATATATGCACATACATACGCTCTTACTTATATATATATATATATATATACATATATATATATATATATATATATATATATATATATATATATATATGATAATTTAAATATGTATATAATATATTATATGTATATATATATGTAATCATGCTCATATATTTATTTCTATTTATGAGCATATATGAGATTAATTCACATATAACTATATGCATGTGTATGAAATGATGGATATTTAGATATACGGATTCATGCCTACGTATATATATATATATATATATATATATATATATATATATATATATTTAATGATTAATTTTTAATGAAAAGAAAATTCACTGAAATATATATATATATACATTTTATTTCAATGATTTTCTTTTTAGTATGATATGAATCATTACATTTAAATATATGTATATATCAATATGCATATATCTATCTATCTATATATATATATATATGTTTCATTTATCTATATATAGCTTCAAGGAATACTTTTCGGCGTGTTTCGCCATCAATTTGAAGATAGTGTATCTATCTATCTATCTATCTATCTATCTATCTATCTATCTATCTATATATGGCTTCAAGGAAAAAACTTTCGGCGTGTTTGGGCATCAATTTGAAGATAGAGCAGAGAATTCGGAAAGAGTTGGATGAGTTTAATGGAGATTACGATGGTGTTTGTAGTGATCAATAATGATGGTGACGTTATGCATCTATTCATTTTTCTACTGTGCTTCAGATTCTACACAGAGGCATAAATCTAGTGCCCTGAGCAGTTCCAGGTCAATAGGTTTGAGGCTTGAAGTCACTACGTCTGTCATCAAGATTTGCACTATACCACATGAGCAGGCGAACCCAATCATTTCTGTGATAACTTTTACACCTGGCTACCTAACTTCCCAAACACCAATCAGCCTTGATTATTTTGTGTGGATCACAGTTGAGCGAGACTAACAAAATATTTGTAACACCAAAGACGATCTGAAGGCACGGATAATGGCAGCATTCACCAACTTAAATAAGGAAACATTTTAGAAGACAGTACAGTGATCCTAAAGTTGTCTGAGGGCCGTCCTTAAAGTTAATAGTGATCTTATTAAATAAATTTACCCATTAGTATTTTAAGATATTTTTGTGTAACTTTGTAAAATATATAAGTATATATGTTAAAATGTGATGTCAGTGTTATTTTGATTTTTGCGCAATTTAGATGGTAATCACACACTTTATATGTTTGTACTTATCGTGTTCATAAATATATGGGAATCGTATTTACACTCACATATAGGTGCAATGTTTTATATAATATTTCTTTTGTTAATAATGCACAATAACATGTGCATCAAATGAATTTATAAATATTTAATAATTACCTATATTGTAGTTTCCTTAATGAAGGAATGAAAAAAATTAAGGTAATTCGGACCAGTTGATCTTTGCTTCCTTGCCTTGTAAAATTTTACAAAGTAATAACAAAAGAACCATTTTATTTTCATGTTGAATTATTCACTTGGCAATAAATACTAAAAATAGTACGAAATACATCATTTCATTTAAAAAAACTTGGGTTGTTTAATAATTATGACCGGTAGTGTATATATATATATATATATATATATATATATATATATATATATATATATATATTCAGGATCTTTAATCGTCATTGGTCGCTCTTTTCTTGTGGTCTTGTGCCATAGCTGGGTATTTCCACGTGTTCAAATAATTAGCATGTATGTATTGATTACGCTAAATCAATTACGACTGAGTAGTGAGTTGGATCCTTACTTGGTGCTCTATATAATTCTGCCTTGTGCCACATTAAAGCTACATTTAATAAATTGATTTTTATACGTATTCACGGCTGAAACTGATATATATATATATATATACATATGCATTTATTATACACATACACGCACACACAAGCACAGATATACCCGTGTATGTCTATGTGTGTACATTTTCAGCGTATATACATGTAATAAATTATTGAATTCGTTAAAATATATAGTATATCATAGTTTTATTATCGTACTCGTTAAAAGAATTGACAAAACCCTCATTCATTGGCAGAACGAATCTGACATCGAAGCAAGTCGAGAAAGAATTATCGATGGCGAGTGACCGCGTCTGGGAGAAAGAAATAATAGAAAACAAATTATTATATGACAAATATGCAAGTCCTTTTTTAACAGGCTTACGTCCATATCACGTTGAATACACCGGTTCTCGCTCTATCACCGAAGTTAAGCAACGTTGAGCCTGTTCAGTACTTAGATGGGTGACCACTTGGGAATACCAGGTGCTGTAAGCGTTCAGTGACGGATGTGCGTTGTGGTGCAGTGGATAACGGCTCAGAAAGAGAAATTGGTGAGCCAAATTTGAATTTCAGTTGAATACCCTGCATTCACTTCAGCACTGGTACTCTTGGGAAAGGTATTAATCCGTCCCTTCCCTCCAGTTATGGGTTAAATAGCAGGGTAGGTCTTGGGGAGCCTGCCCTTAAAAACAAATCCAAATGAAATGAATCTTGACACTCGAAAAGAAAAAGTATTACTAGACACAAAACCTATATAAAAACAACTATAAATTGTTGAAAGAAAAAGCTAACACCAGCAATAAAAAAATAAATAAATTAAAAAAATATTTGGCAATAAATGACCCGCCGCGGTTGATATGCCATATAACAAAACAACCAACCAACTTTTTTAACACTAGAACTGATATTGATATTTTTAAATAAATTTGTCTGTACATTCTTGGATAACCGTAATATACCTCGTTAATATACAAATACATACCTACATACATATATACATACATACATACATACTTATTTGTTTGTATGAAACATGACGCAACTTAGTATTTTTTATAAAATTTCAAATAATTACACTAACGTGCTTAAAGTAGCATGTTGGCAATATATAAAGGTAACGGAAAGAACCCCTTTACCACACACAAAACAGTGCAAGCCTCTTTCTACTCTATAACTATTGCAATGAAATGATTTTAAACAAACTACATTCCTTAGTTCCAGCAGTTCTAAACTTCACCGTTAAAACCCACTATACCACCAACTTTATAGAAAACAACCCTCATTTCTTTCGACTTCCCTTGGTCTTATCTAAGTTTTAATCCAGAAGATTCTTACCACGTATTTTCTGAAACCGACTTTTGTTTTAACACATATCAACATAAAGTGATCATCTTAACTCGTAATTCTCTAATTCGAGTGTCTCTTCCACCTTGTACATGGTGAACAACGTTATAAAAAATAACACTCGTCAGTACTCCGAGATCTTTTGATTTCGGATGAACACAGGGGAGGCTGCTTATACAAAGAGAACGTGAATTATCAGAGGGTCATATGGATAAGCCATTCTATTGATGAAATTACGGAGAAATTTGAATTCACGCGATCAACGATTTCACGTATTTACTTGGAAACTTAATTCCCTAGAAGTTTACCGCATTAGTAAACCACGTGTAGTTAATTATTGAAACTAGAGTCGTCTGGCTAGAACCGTATCTAATAAAAGATAAGGGACACCAACTTAACACACATAATTTTTTTGTTGTGAAAGCCTCATGTTTACCCAAGGACTCAAACGGAACGCATATATGCGGTTTATTGTTGAAGATGTTGGAAAACGAATCAGATCATTGTGCTATTCTAGTATGTGCCAGACTCATTCGCTACGTTTTGTTGTGGATTTCGAGTGAGGGACCACACAAAATAATGAACAACAAAAACAGATATGGAGATAGATAAGTAGGTTATATTGAACATAATATACAAACTTGAACGCAGGTTAGTAAATCCAGGAATACTATTAGTAAGAAATAAATATATACAAGTCTTGAAATGAAGTCGTTGAAAATAGTATATCCGTGTAGATGATTCTAGCTGAGTCGAGCTCAGAGCTAGCCTGACTTCTTATGCGGTAGTCTCTGGGTAAATTCGATAACTTTTCCCGTTTTATGTGATCAACTCAGTCACACTAAATAATTTACTTAACTCCTGTGTTTTGAAACTGACAGTCATTGTGAAAGATTGTTTTATTTGATCACACCGATTATTTTTGTGTTTGCTCAATATTTTCGTTCACACAAATATGTATTTATCTATCTTGGTGGTGTAATGGTTAGCAAGCTTGTCTCGCTTGAATCATTACAATTGAGAAATGAGTTCGATCCTCACTGGGTGTCCTTTACTTTCGGTAGTGTGTCACGTCTAAGCTACTTTAGAAAATCACCTTCCTCCATGTTTGGGGCTTGGGCGTAGGAGCTAACAACGCTGCCCTATAAAAAACAGTTTGTTACGGAAACAGCAAAAACGCTGCCCTACACACTGTTGGGTGTCACGGAAATGTTTATTATTATTATATATTACCTACCTAATTATTTATATTAATGCATATATTTTTATACATATGGTTATTTGCTTCTATCCATTACACACACACACACACACACACACACACACACACACACATATATATATATATATATATATATATATATATATATATATATATATTCCATACATAAGTAAATATATTTCTGATAAATCGATAAAAATGGTAGAAAACAATGTGGTTATATATATATATTTTTTTGCTCGCGCATAGTTCGTTGTGCTTTTTCAGTCAAAATAAAATATAGTGTTTTGATATTTCTGACATTATTTACTGTTTTCTTTCACTAAGTTATCCTATTAGTGAGGCGACACCATAATTCCATCTCCACATTTTAACAAACAACTATTCTAGTCTTTTACTCTATGTGTGTTCTTCACAAAGCAGTCAATTTTAAAAGCATTTTATAAAACCCCGAATAATGATGATGCGGTTTACTCTTGTCCAGAAGTTGTGTGATGTTCATTCTTTAAAATTGTATAAGACAAACTGGTTGCACCAAATATTTGAAAGAATTATTTATCTCTACGAAAGGAGATTATAGGATGAGACTACCTTTCTATTCTTTCGTTTGCTTACCGTACACTTACATTCCAGATATTGTTTAATTCCAATTTTTTTTACAACAACTCACAATGTATTTTAAAGAAATGAATAATTTACTCACTTGTAAATAACAAAGCACCGAAATAAACATTTTCGCAATATAGTTTTGTTTATTTTTGGAAACCACACATCAAAACTCTCCTAATCAAGAGTTATTTGTATATCTTTACAGCCTGACAAATTTCACCATCTTTGTTGTTTTCAAAGATAGTATTATTACGACAGAAAATAATGTAGGTAATGATAAATCTTCGTGTTTGAAATTCATGAAGAAAATAATATAGTTTTTGTTTCTCGCAGGATTTTCAGTGTTAAATTCGAATATTTATTTTTATATATCAGTTGTCGTAAAACGTCGATTATTCTTCAGATAGAAAGAATCATTCATCCTACCTTCGATTCGTTCCCTTATTTGGAATGACGTTCGATATTCAGAGTATATTTGATGCGTTGGAAAATTTAGAGGACTACTGATCCATTCAATCTTTTAAATGACATTTGACACATACGATCTTTCAGAATATGTTAGACATATCCTATCATTGAAGGTACATTTAAGATATTTGATTATTCACGTGGAACTCGCTTCCATATTGTTGCTTTCCTGGCGGCTACAACCTCCAGGAATTTAAATGCAATGTCAATACTCATCTATTAACCACTTGACTCTAGTTCTTTAACCACCTCGCGTATCTTTTCCTTTCTCTCCACCTTTGCAACTGTCATCACACATGTATTCCCATCCTTCTCTTGCTCCTTTATAACTGGTTCGTCTTCCTCTTCACTCTCTTCTACTTAAGCTTTTTAATCTTATGTAGCCCCCTGCACATCAGTGGCATTACCGCCTTTCCCCGGATGATACGATTTAAAAAAATACATTTGACATATTCAATCCTTCAGAGTATATTTGACACATTGGACCATTCATAGTACATTTGACACATACGCTAGTTTATAGCATATTTCAGACATTCGATCTATCAAAGCATTTATGGCACACTCTCATATTCAATGTACATCTGAAACATTCGATCATTATGAATATATTTGACCCATTCGATCATTCATAGTACATTTGATACAGACGATAGCTTATAGTACAATTGAGACATTCGATCTGTCAAATCACTTTTGGCACAATTTCACATTCAATGTACATTTGACATATCCGATCGAAATGAATATATTTGATACATCCAATCATTCATAGCACATTTGACGCACACTATAATTTATAATATATTTAACACATTCGATCTGTCAAAGCATTCATGGCACACTCTCACATTTGGCACATTCGATCATTATGAGTACATTTGACAAATACCATAACTCAAAATATATTTGAAACATACGGTTGTCCAGAGTACATTTGACACATTAAACCATTCTGAGTACATTTAACATTCTATTTTGCATTATTACAAATATATCTAACCGACTGAAAATAAATGCATATATCGAAGATTATTGGCCTGAGCAATTTCTCAAAATATGACCAAATAAATGTTGTGGATCCCGGGAATAGGAACCGCACAAATAAATGGAACAATGACCAGAATTTAAGATAAAAAATAAGTATATTAACGTAAAGGATACAAACTCGGACGCAGGTTAGTAATCCAGGAATACGAGTTAATACGAAGTAATTTATATATATATATATATATATATATATATATATATATATATATAAATCTCTGAAGTGAAGCCGTAGTATGTTTAGTAAGTCCACGTAGGAAGCTGACGGGTGCTGTGTACTAATCTTCTTGCTTCGTGGTGCCCAGAGTTACTATAAACTATTCTCCGTGAAACCTCGTTATCTTTCGGTATTTTCCGGTAACTGACGGTATGTGACTATGGCAGGAGTAAATGTACTCCCTAGACGAGTTTATTCTTCATGAGAAAAGGGGAGACCCCACAACAAGAAAAATAATCAAAATTTCGAGATCTGAATTTTGGCTATATAATTTTAGAGCATATCAAAACATTCTTTGTTATTTAATATCTAAATCTGTTTTATTATCTTTAATTTACTTGATTCGATAAGTAAAGTTTATGTTTGTGTCTATAAGTAAACAGGGGTTCTATTTGTAACTAACTATAGGGATCTATTGATAACATTTAGATAGATAGATAAGACGCGATGAGTAAATTTGATCAATTTTATATTTTTGATTTTTTTGCATGTGCGTTTTTCATTTATTTAACCAGCGGTACAGCATAGTACGGTCAGTTGGGCACCGTCTTTTGGGATAAAACGACTACCATGAAGTAATTAACTTGATCAAAAATGGCTGAATCATTATGTTGTACTGCTAATAATTTGAGCGGGAAGCTAGAATACAAACATTTCAGAGTGTTTGAGTGTCAATCTGAAAACAGTGTAAAAGATTCCGAAAGACTTAGATGAGTTTAATGGTGATTACGAAGTTGTTTGAAATATTCTCTAGTGATAGTGACGTTATGCCTTCATTCATTTTCCCACAAGTCTTCAGACTAAACACGGAGGCCTACATCCTTTACGCTGAGGGGGTAGTGCTGCCTTGAGTCAAGTGGTTACCTGCTGGAAGACAAGAACCTGAACATGTCCCACAAGCAGGAGAATTCAGACCTAGGTACCAGTTAATTTCTTCCACCATATCACCCAATAATTCTGGCCACCTTACTCTTCAGATTACAAACCCGTTGGTTATTATATGTGGGGCTCAGTTGAACGGCAGACCATCAAAACTCATTGTAACATCAAAGATTACCCGTAGGCATGGATTTTGACAGCATCCAACAACTTAAACGGGGAGACCGTACAGACGATATGCAGACGATCCAAAAAGAAGAGGCCGTGGTTGAAACCAATGCCGCTTTTATTGAATAAATTTACTCTTTTGTATTTCAAGACATTTTTTGTGTAATTTAATAACTACATTTGTTAAAATGAGGTGTCAGTGATATGTTCATTTTTCGTATTTTAAACAACAGTTTATCCTTATCCTTATATATATATATATATATATATATATATATATATATATATATACTGGTATCTATAACAATATATTTTATATATACTATAAATCTATGGTAATTTATCGTCTGTCTATGTTTAGTGCATTAGTAAATATGCACAACGTTTCAGCGGTTACTTTTTATGTTTATAAGTGACTTGTGCATACTTTATGTCTCTGACATATAACAACTAATAATACTGAAAAATCGTTCGACCAATAAATATTCGATTTTTCTATAACTCAGTATGACAATCTTGTTGAACATATATTGTTAGGAACACTGTGACATAACATTATTTCCTCTTGGCCAGCGGCTGGTGAAAATGTATTCACACATTTTTCGTAAGTTGGATCCAAGAATTTTCTTTGACTGATTTGTTCCTGCTGTTATCAATTTTGGTTAAGAAAAAAGAAATATTTTGCTTTTCAAATTTTCTTCGGAGTATACTGTCTTTGTCGTTAGTATGTGACATTTAGGGACAACATAGACACTCTTTTAACCAGAAGTGAAAAAAAATTACAAACGAAAAAAATAAAAAAATAAAAAAAAGGACAAACGTCGACCCACTTCAAAAATATTCAGTGCATTGTAACGTATATTCCTTTTATAGTGTTATTGATGTCTGGTTAGTAATCGTTTAACTATTTTCATCAACAATCATAGCATGAAACGAACGAGACGTGTTTGTCAATATATCTGTTGAGGTGACTGTGGCCTGAACATTAGTTTCATATTAGCGATTTCATGGAAATGGAATACGAATTCAATATATATATATATATATATATATATATATATATATATATATATATGTATATATATATATATATATATATATATATAATTATTAATTATTAATCACTTTTTGGTCATAATTAAATTAGACTAGTATAGAGTTACATTAAAATGCTCTCTCTATATATATTGAATATTTATCATTTAGAAATCAGTTATTTATGACGTTTTGTTTTTATGTAATATAATAAATTACTAATACAGCTGTAACTTAAGTCAACTGTAGTTCTCTTGAATATTTCATGTAATTCTGAGTTGTTAGGGAAGGGTTTATTAATTAATTAAAAAAATATTTGCCCTATGTTGAATTTTAATTCCAAATAAAACGTTGGGATGAACCAAATAATGTTTCGATTTCTAGTATTATTTTTTATTTGTTTTTGGGATTTTTTTTGGGGGGGATTGTATTATTTTTTATTAGTTTTGGGGATTTCTAGTATTATTTTTTATTTGTTTTGGGGATTGTATTCCAAATTGCCTTTATGGCCACTATCATTTAAGGCCCTTTCATAATGTTTATATTTCGTTTTTGGAAAAGTTATTTATGGTAGTAGTTTTTGGTAATTTGCGTAAAGAAAAATCCTTGCAATTACCTCATTTAGAACGTTAATGAAAAAATAAATTTAAATTTCACACAGAACATTTTGAAATGCTGAAATAAATTCTGAATATATAACAGTTGAATTCTGTGAATTTCTTTCAGTATTTCAAAATATTCTGTGTGAAATTTACATTTATATATATATATATATATATATATATAATAACAGGTGTGAGAGGCCGTAAACGTTTAGTTTAAAGTGTATATTTATTGTTGTATAAAGATATTATACATATTATGATATTTTAAGTGTCCATATAGGACAGGAACAGTGCGGGTTCGTCAAAGACACTGGAACAAGGAACGCCATATTCATGATTAGGATGCTCTCTGAAAGGGCATTACAAATGAAGAAAGACTTGTACCTATGCTTCATTGATTACGCGAAAGCATTCGACAAAATACGACACAAAGAATTGATGGAAATGATAGGAAACCTCGACATTTTCGGCAAAGATATAAGAATAATCAAGAATCTCTACTGGCAGCAAACGGCCTGCATACGGACAGGTAACGACCTCAGTAGATACACAAAGATAGAAAAAGGCGTAAGACAAGGCTGTGTCTTTTCACCGGATTTGTTCAACCTATACAGCGAGAATATTTTGAGGACCCTAGATGACACACCAGGATTTATTATTGGAGGCCACAACCTGAACAACATAAGATACGCGGACGATACAGTACTGATTGCGGACACGGAAAGGAAACTGCAAGATCTCATACAGAAAGTAGCAGTGGAGAGCGACAAGATGGGACTACAAATAAACTTTAAGAAAACTGAGTGCATGGTCATCAGCAAAAGATACAACCCAAAATGCCAAATACAGGTGGGGGATAACAGAATCAAACAAGTCCAAGAATTTAAGTACCTAGGAAGTGTTCTAACAGGAGATGGAAAGTGCGACACGGAGATCCGAAGGCGAATTGGCATGGCAAAGGACGCGTTCCAGAAGATGAGCAAAATACTAACACACAGGAAGATCTCAATAGAAACGAAGAAAAGAGTGCTAGACTGCTACGTGATGTCAGTTCTTCAGTACGGCTGTGAATGCTGGACAATATCATCGAAAATGAGGACAAAACTGGAAGCGGCCGAAATGTGGTTCTACAGAAGGATGCTACGGATATCGTGGACTGAGCATACAAGCAACGACGAAGTGTTAGAAAGAATGGCAACAAAAAGGAAATTGATGCTGAGCATCAGGAAGAGACAACTGAAGTTCCTGGGACATGCAATGAGGAAGGAAAGCCTGGAGAACCTGATACTGACTGGTCAGATAGAAGGAAGGAGAGACAGAGGAAGGCAGCGGATAACATATTTGCAGGGCCTGATCAAGTGGATGACGGAACGGGGGTTGCCAGGAGCAACAGGAGCAAACATACTAAGAGCCACAAGGGATAGGGAGACGTGGAGATCCATGATCGCCTACGTCCTGAAGGGACATGGCACATAGAAGAAGAAGAAGAATGGTATTTGTGATGCTCCACATGTTTCGAGTCTAAGAATCTCTTCAGGCGAATAAATTTGTGACTTTACATATCGAGTTTCTATTGTTTCTGAGGGCCAAGTTCTTGTTTATATATAGGTAAGTAGAAAATAAAAATAAAAATAAGAGTAAAGAATAAATAAATAAATAAAATCCGTGAAGAAAAAATAAAAAAATAAAGTAAATACAATAAATCAAATAAATCAAATGTTGGTGTGTTGAATAG
Organism: Ascarosepion bandense; assembly: GCA_037127315.1. Taxonomy (NCBI): domain Eukaryota; kingdom Metazoa; phylum Mollusca; class Cephalopoda; order Sepiida; family Sepiidae; genus Ascarosepion; species Ascarosepion bandense. Next base: position 6,990,952 of record JBBBDQ010000815.1, on the reverse strand, counting down.
TCCGTATTTTCTCACATCAGCACGTGCATAAAAATGGATAAACAAATAAATAAATGAATTACGTGCTTACCCCAATTTGAAAGCATTTTGGTTTGGAGTTTCCCTCTTTAGTACTTAAAACATATCTTCTAATCACCTTTGTTTATTTACATGTCTTTTCCTCTGTCAGTTGGTTGCTTTTATTGCTTCGACGGTGTTTTGAAATTGGTGTGTGTATGTGTGTGGGCCTGTGTGTGTGTGTGTGTGTGTGTGTGTGTGTGTGCGCGCGCGCGCGCGTGCCGAGTGTGTGTGTGTGTGTGTGCGCGTGTGCCTGAGTGTGTGTGTGTGTGTGTGCCTGAGTGTGTGTGTGTGTGTCAGCGCTCCTTGATTTCGTCTTTAAATTATTTTAGAATTATTTTTATGGGTCATCTGGTTCTTTTTTATTGTTTGGGGTTATCATTTGAATTTGGTGTGTATGTATGTGTGTGTATGTATGTGTGTGTCTGTGTTTTTGGGTGTGTGTGTGTGTTTCTGGTTCTTTAATATTGTCATTTGAATGTGTGTGTATATGTTTGTATATGTATGTGTGTGTCTATATTTTCGGTATGTGAGTTTTTCATGTCGTTTTGTTGAGTGAAAGCTTGTATTTCTTTATGAATTTCTCTTCCTGCATTGTTAATGTTTCGTAGTCTGTATTTTGGTAAATAGGTGCCACTTTGAAATTGCCATCACTAAATTCATGCATATGTTGGGAGACATATAGTTTCCTGTTGTATGATAATCTTATATTGCTTTTATAAAAAGATATTCTATAATTCAAGCATTGTGTCGCTCCCACGTATATCTTTGCGAATTTGTCGCATTTTAGAGCATAAACTACATTTCTGGAGTTGCGGGACAGATCCGATTTTATTTTGAATCTGGAAGTATTTTCCTTTTATTATTATGTTGCATACTTCACATCTTTTTTTGTTGTATTGTGTGGCCCCCTGTGTGTTGTTCGAATTTCGATGAAGTTAGGATGCCTTTTAAATTTTTGGGCTGGCATTTGCTGTTAATTATTTTGGTTGTCTTTGATACTTCTTTTATTTTTTCAATATTGTTGAATAATTCCATGTGTGTTTTGATCTTTATGAATAATTCTGGATTGTTTTTGTTGTATCTGGAAACGTATGCTAGAATGTTTTCTTCTTTTTCGTGTTTTCCTTTTGTTTTTTGTTTTTTTGATTACGGAGGGATTCTAATGGTATTTTTTATGCTAGTTTGAAACCCTTGTTTATCGGTGGGGTGGGGTAGCCTCTTATTGTTAATGTATTTCGTAGTTCTTCTAGGCGTATTTTACGGAGAGTTTTGTCAGTTACTATCGTGTAAATTCGTCGTGCTAGGGAGTAGGTGTGGATTTTAAACAGCTTTTTGGATAGTGACTCTTGAAGTGGAGGTATTTTGGGGTGTCAGTGAGGTTGTGGTAAATGTCTGTGTTGATGTGATTGTTTTAGTTTTTTATGAGTATTCTAGCGTGAACTTCATTTTGTGGTGTAAGTGTTGTAATGAATTATGTAGTTTGTTTACGTCTCCCCATGTTGATTTCCAAAAGATAAAACATTCATCTAGGAATCTATTTCATGATTTCGTGAATTCTGTTTTTATGTTTTCCTTATTATCATGTTCTATTTGGTTGTATAGGTTTTATTCTAGATATGATTGGGTAAGTGTTGCATATGTCGGTGCCATTTTTGTTCCCATCACGGTACCTGTCATTTGTAAATAATTTTAGTGCTAAACTAGAAGGAATTGTTGTGTAAAATTAGATCTATGTTTTGTGTGATAAATTATTTTCGTCTTCCCATGTTGATCTCCAAAAGATAAAACAATCATCTTCCATGATTTAGTGAATTGTGTTTATGTCTTTCCCATATTTGTGTCCTATTTGATTGTATAGGTTTTCTTCTAGATATGCTAGTGTGAGTGTTGCATATTTTTGTCCCTATCGTGGTGCCTGTGGTTTGAATATAATTTTGGATGTTAAATTGGAATGAATTGTCTAAAATTAGTTCTATACTTTGTATAATAAATTCTTTTGTGAAGCATGTGGGAAGTATTTCTGGGTGTTTCTCAATCCAAAATGTAATGGCCTGTTTACCTAGTTCCTGGGGTATGTTGCTGTACAGGCCGTTCACGTCGAAAGTTACTATGAGTGTATCTGGGTTTACTTTTTGTGGCATGAAGCTTAGGAAATGTATGCTGTCTCTGATGTAATATTTTATTTTTGTGATGTATGGTTGTAATAATCTATCAATTAAATTGCTCAGTCTGCTTATATGGTAGGCTGGCCCTGCTACAATTGGTCTAAATTTAAGGTCACTGGGGTTTGGGTGTGAATGTATTCTGATATTTGTTCCTGGATAGCTGCATTAATTGTGTTTGATTGTGTATCTTTGGAAGGCCGTAAAAATTACTGGTTTTTGAAGTAAAATCTGTAAGAAAATCTTTTTCTTTCCTCGCTAATATTCTCCTCTGTGTAAGGCAATGTTTTTTTTCTATATAATGTTTTCATATACATTCTGGTTGATATTTTTGTAGTTATTTTCGTCTCTTAGCATATCTTGAATATTTGTTTTGTAATAAGTTTTATTCATAATGATGACAGCACTGCCTTTGTCTGCTTCCTTTATTATTATATCATTCTTCCTACAGATGTTTTCTAGTGCTAGTCTTTGCTTGTATATGAGATTGCTACTGGTGTTGTCTTTGTTATATATATATATATATATATATATATATATATATAGCTAACCTAGAGAGCCGACGAACCTACCAAGGTTTCAGCAAATTGGATCTTCAGGTGAAAAGCCAACTTTCCCTGAAGATCCAATTTGGTTAAACCTTGGTAGGTTCGTTGGCTCTCTAGGTTAGTTAGTAACTTAGTTTGCACTACTTGCGTATTGAGCGCTTTTTGTTTTAGGTTACTCGTCGGTTTTTTTTCTTTGAGCTACGTACTTTGATTGATGTTCGGGTGCTTAGCTCGTTATTTTTTATTACCATTTTTTTCCTTCCGCGGAGAGTATAACGACAAGTTTACACACACACACACACACACACACACACACACACACACACACACACACACACATATATATATATATATATAATTTCTCTAGAGGTTATTAAATACAAATAAGTGTGAAACGGAATGCAAATAGTTGTAACTATTTTTAATGTTGTTTGCTAACGTTTTATTAATTATGTATTATTTATGTATTTTACTCATTTTGTACAATTTAGTATTTAATAATTTAGCGTTGATAAATATTATTATTACATTTATTTGTGGTGTTGTATGCCTTCGTAGTTTGTTAACTGGCTTATATTTTACATTATAGATATTTTAGATTTTTGTTAGTTTTATTTATTTTTTCGGGTATTGTATTTTCTTTATAGTGTTAGCATCGTCTACAGTATGTTATAATATTGTGCGTTGTATATATTTGTATTTTTCACGATAGTATTTTATAACATATTCATCTGAGTTTTCGACTTTTGAGTAACATAGTAAGAATTTGTTTTCCTGCAATTTGTGGTTGGTTTTAATCGTTAATCTAGTAAGTGTTGCTTTGGGAAAGTAATTATAGCTATTTTCTCCTTAAGACCATGTTACAGTTAGGAAAATTATCCTTTTCTACATTTTCCATTATATTTTCGGTGCAATTATTTTAAAATTCTCGTATATGTTTAGAAAGAATTATGCAGTTTACATATTTTCTATTTCTTCTTTTTTGTGAATTGTTTTTATGTTTCCGGTGTCTTTCACTTCTATGCATATATATGTATTTCTTCATTAGCTGCGGAATTCGAACTCGACTCCTCTAATTGTTGTTCCGAGTCGATACCCACTGCACCACAAAAAAGAAATAATATAAAATATTAAACACAAAAATGACACAACCGTATAAGCAGAGTAAATTCAAAATCAGTTAAACAAAAATAAGTAATCACATTTTTTTAAAGATCTATTCAAAATGGTATTGGACTTCGACGCATTCTCAAATTACGAGGTAAACATCTTGTCACAAACTACTTCCAATATGTTGGATGTAGTTCTCGACTCAAGGCCTTATTTTCCCAAGCAATTTAAAATAGGCACCCATTTTGAATAAGCGCCCATGGCGACTAAACAACTATGTTTAAGAAACTAAAGATATAGCTGATAGTGATTACAGGCGTATCACGTTGAAACACAGATTCCAGTACAATTTCTGAAGTCAATGTTGACTCTAGCAAGTATCTAAGTGTTTGATTGCTAGGAAGTACCAGGTGCTGTAAACTTGGATGTTTGAGTGGTGTAATGGATAATGGTTGAAAAAATTTAAGCGGGGAACAAATTCCCTTTGCATAAGTAATATTTACTTATGTACAAATACCTTTAGTGAATAAATCAATCCACCTCTTCTAATCACAAATGTTGGTTAATTGATGACTTGTATTACTAAACAATTATGATCTCAAAGAAAACAATTTTTACAAACTAAAAGTATTTTCCTGTTTTAAATGAACTGAAAAAGATTAATTAGCTTAAAAAACGAATTACTCAATCAATCATGAAGAGGATTCACATGCAGATTTCCAAGGACTTTTCAAGAACATATTTCACAAAATTATATTTGTCAAAAGGGACAGGTGATTATGCGTGTTGATTTTTCGCAGCTTCTTGCATGTTTTATAGATATAGAAATAAAAGATTAACATGCCAAAGTGTTTTTTTTTTCAGATTACCACCAAAATATTCAAACGACAGTTTTTGATAAGCGCCTCGGGTGCTAAATCGAGCATTTGGAGAAAGTCGATAGTGTTTTCAACGTGTGGTAATTTAATATCAATATAGTTTTAGAAAAAAAACGAAAACAAAAAAAATTACTCATGCATATTTTAGGAAGGTGAACAGCAATAAAATATATTTATCAACACATGATATCTTGCTATCAAAAGTGCTTTCAAGTGCCAAGGGCTGGTTTTTATATTTTAAAGTCTACAGAAAAAAATATCTGTGTTGCAGGATATCACTATGCCTGTTTCGTGAAATAAGCCGATTTAAGACGTGCGAAGCATCTGTAAATCTGTTATCCCGCAGCCTCTGCGTGTTACACACACACACACACACACACACACACACACACACACACACACACACACACACACATATATATATATATATATATATATATATATTGATAGAATTGATAGAATGTATGTATGTAGATAATGAAACAGTCATTGGTCGTAATTAAATCAGACCAAGTAACTGTTATATAAAAAGTGCTGGATACACAATTGAAAATATATCGAAAATGCAGAACAGTTGAATAAGAAAAAATAGGATCATTAACCACTTTTAACCGAGAGTTTTTGTAAGTCATTAGACATTAGTTATCTGTCTGTATTTGCTATAATTATACTCTACTGCATGATAAAAAAACCTTTCCGGTCTAAACCATAGTAGCGTAAGTGGTTTATATTCCCCCAAACTCTCTCTCTCTGTGTCTGTCTGTCTGTCTGTCTCACTCTCTCTCTCTCTCTCTCTCTCTATATATATATATATATATATATATATATGTGTGTGTGTGTGTGTGTGTGTGCATGTATATGGTAATATTGTTATAACAATGGTTTATAAAAGCATTATATCACTACACAAAAATGCTCAATTTCAGAACAATACTCTACTTCTTTAAGTCATTTTTTTATAAGCGTTTCACCCCGAGCAAGGCATGTCACTGCCACTACTGCGCAGGGGGCTACATAGAGTGGAGAAAGGATGATTAAATATAGGAAATGTCAGAGGGTGGGTGATAGGCGGGTAAGGATACCGAGAATGAGGGTTGGGTAGATGAGAGAGTTCTGAGAATAATTGGGAGTTAGTGTGATAGGAGGTGTCCATTGACCCTACATTTATACACCTGGAGAGTGTAGCTGTCGGGAAAGCAGACATGTGGAAGGGTGTTCCACAGGCGGGAAGCGCGAGAAAAGAAGCTGTTGGAGGAGAATTTACGGTTACATCTTATTTGTTTAACTGCAAAAGGGTGGGACCTAGTTGCTAATCTAGTATCTCGTGTGAATTCGTGCTTAGGCGGCAGCAGTGATCTAAGCTCATCGGAGCAGTAGCCATGAAAGTACTTGTAGAAGAGCGACAGGGAAGCCACATCACGCCGGTGAGAGAGTGGCATATATTAAAATAAATGGTATCTTAGTATTCTATAATTATTTAAATCTAATTCTAACCTAAACATTCCAGCCTCGTTAACTCATTGCAAAAACAATATTTTAACAACCGAAAATTTAACCTGCTGCTCCAAATTGTCAACTCATATGTGTAATGTACGGTCTCACCATATATCTTACACTAAACAAAATTAAAAAGTGAAATGCCTTGAGATCAGGACTACTATGTTTCCATCCACGACCCAAATCATCAACTACATAGTTAAAACTAATTCACATTTTTGATTAAACAATATTGACAATCCAACAAGCATATTCCCCAACTAACACCTTTTAATTTTTAAATAACCATGAATTCATGTTTTCTAAATAAATCATTTTTATTTTTTCTAAATAACACCTGACAAAAGTATTGTTATACAAAAGATTTTGTCTTGTGATATAAACGGTTGCAAAAGTAAACTTAAATTATTAGCCTTTATATTGTGTTTATCACTTTTTATAAAATCAATGTATGAAGAGTGGGTTTTAATCTATCATTTCCGTAACTTCTTTGCGTTGTGGTACAGTGGATATCGGCTCGGAACGAGAAGCCGGGGAGCCGAGTTCGAATTCCAGTTGAATCCATTGTATTCACTTACGCGCAAATAACCTTGGGAAAGGTATTAATCCGTCTCTTCCTTCCAGTTATTGGTTAAATAGCAAGACTGATTGGGTTCTATAGGCTTGGTCGGCAACCAGTCTACCGCAGAAAGCAATGGCAACCTACTGCGGGATAATCTTCTGTCCAGTCAGTCATGTCTCTTTCGAGACATGATCGGCCAAGCGTGTATCACGTATGACACTTAAGTAACTGACTGATATAGATAAGATCACAAAAACTAGATCCTATTAAAATTAATTTATCAATATTACGCACCAGGTGGAGGGCTCAATATAAATAGTATTATAGTTTTACACACTAAAATATGTATACTATATCAGTAAATTAAACCTAAATTCCGTTAAATAGCTATTTCAGCGTGAAAGTTCTCGCTTCGTCAGCAACATGGCTTATGAAGTGAGAGCTTTCTCGCTGAAATAGCTATTCAAAAGAATGTAAATTTCGGAAATTATATATATATATATATATATATATATATATATATATATATATATATATATATTATGCCAGTAGGAATGTTTTTCATTGTTTCGTACCAGGGATTTTTAAAGTCAAAATCTATCTTGCGCTTTTATAGATCTACCTTTTGTCTGTGCACTGAATCTGGTCTAATATATATATATATATATATATATATATATATATATATATATATATATATATATATATTGCCAGTAGGAATGTTTTTCACTGTTTCGTACCAGGGATTTTTATAGTCAAAATCTATCTTGCACATATCAATATTATATATATTTTGTAGTGATATTATAACATATCAATGTTATAATTTATTAATAAATATTAATATTATTATTATTATTATTATTATTATTATTATTATATATATATATATATATATATATATTATATGCCAGTAGGAATGTTTTTCACTGTTATTTACCAGGGATTTTTATAGTCAAAATCTATCTTGCGCTTTTATAGATATATCCTTTTGTCTGTGTACTGAATCTGGTCTAATATATATATATATATATATATATATATATATATTATGCGAGTAGGAATGTTTTTCACTGTTTCATACAAGGGATTTTTATAGTCAAAATCTATCTTGCGCTTTTATAGATCTACCTTTTGTCTGTGCACTGAATCTGGTCTAATAAATATATATATATATATATATTATGCCCGTAGGAATGTTTTTCACTGTTTCGTACCAGGGATTTTTATAGTTAAAATCTATGTTGCGCTTTTATAGATCTACCTTTGTCTGTGCACTGAATCTGGTCTAATATATATATATATATATATATATATATATATATATATATATATATATATATATATGCCAGTAGGAATGTTTTTCACTGTTTCCTACAAGGGATTTTTATAGTCAAAATCTATCTTGCGCTTTTATAGATCTACCTTTTGTCTGTGCACTGAATCTGGTCTAATAAATATATATATATATATATATATGTATATATATATATATATATATATATATATATATATATATATATATATATATAGCCAGTAGGAATGTTTTTCACTGTTTCGTACCAGGGATTTTTATAGTCAAAATCTATCTTGCGCTTTTATAGATCTACCTTTTGTCTGTGCACTGAATCTGGTCTAATATATATATATATATATATATATATATATATATATATATATATATATATATATATATATGTTATGCATCTCTAGATTCTTCAAATATACAAAGAAGCGCCTGTAATGTATCGGTCCTGACCTGACATCTCAGATTCGGACACTCTTCCCTGTGTCTATTTTTTATACATATTTTCATGGAAAATGTTATTAAATTTGCCTCTTGGTGTCTTGACCGCATGAGTTTAAGCGCAGTACTATATTGGCAACGTATTTCATCGTTTCCTCGTTGAAATAGATAGATATAACGGAATTCTAACATTTTCTTTCCACATTTCTAGCTTGGTAATTTCCTACGGAATTTTGATTCCTTGTCACCTAATTTCTTCTAATATTTTAAATGCAAATTTTTTTAAAATGAAAAGCTAAATAGCACTAACTTGTCGGCCGTATTTAATGAAATATGTATAAAAGAAGGCTTATTGTCCAATTACATAATTATACACACACACACACACACAGATATATATATATATATAACCGTAAACAGATCTGTCTGCGGATGACAATATATATATATATATACTATAGTCATGTGTTCATCGCATAATAGTCTAGCTATCAGGAAGAAGCCTTCCTGATTTTATCGGCCTAAAGAAAAGTGACTGAAAACTATACCACGGGTCGATCCAAGACTTGCGAATGAAATAAGTTTGATGAATAACTTAGATGACCCATCCATAATTTTACTAGCTCGAAATCACAAGTCATCGTGACCGAGGTTTTTATCGTCCTGACATTTTTCAGACAGTTTTTCACACTGGATAACGCCATCTCCCCCAGAAACTGTATCTAAAGTCCACTCAGCATTGTTGTAGTATAAACTACATATACACATATGTTTGTTAGACTGCTATCTTCGAATTATATCAAGCCATTATACATTATAAAATCCGGCGCCTTACATCTTAATTACGACACATTTTTATTCAATATCCACTGCGAGCACGCTGTTATAAACAAATTATTAGCGTTTGTTCCAGTTACCTGAACGCATAGGTAATATAGGTAATCTTATTTTATTAAAATCGAATATAATATTTGTTAGCATAAAAACAACAGTATTAGGATATCCTCTTCTAGAACATTCTCAACGCTGATAAATAATGTAATATATTTGTGTTTTTTATCAGTTTTTAGGGGATATGCTCAGTTGGGGATCTGCAGATTGATTTGTATGTCAGATTGTTCGTGCATCTACACTTTCATCGGAACTTTTTCTACAGTAACCAAAAAGTAAATAAAGAATTATTCCCTCACTCACTGATGTAGTGCCGTTTTGAAACCACCTTCTGTCGGTGGAGGTCTTAATTTATCATGAGGTGGAACATGTAAATTACAAATTAGAAGGCTTACGGCCATATCACGTTGAATACACCGGTTCTGGCTCGATCATCGAAGCTAAGCAACGTTGAGCCTGGTCAGTACTTAGATGGGTTACCGCTTGGGAATACCAGGTGCTGTAAGCGTTTAGTTACAGATGTCCGTTGTGGTGCAGTGGATATCGGCTCGAAAAGAGAAATCGGCGAGCCGAGTTCGAGTTCGAGTTGAATACCTGCATTCGCTTAAGCACTAGTACCCTTTGGAAAGGTATTAATCGATCCCTTCCCTCCAGTTATGGGTTAAATAACAGAGTAGGACTTGGGGACCCTTCCCTTAAAAAAATCTTGATACTAGAAAAAGAAAAAAGTATTACTAGACACAAAACTTATATTGCAAAACAACAATAAATTGTTGAAAGAAAAATGGTATTACCGGCAATAAATAAAAAAAATTAGTTGGCAAGGTTGATATGCCATAAAAACAAAACAACCAACCAACCAACAAATTAGAAATATCAAAATCAAACAACACAATTTAAATATCTCAAAAGTATTTAAACAGTAGTTAGAAAGTGCAACAGTGAAACTGGAGATAGAGAATGATGCCTTCCAAAAGCTAAATAAATTATTAAGATACAGAAAAATTCTGGTCAATTTTCTGAAAAATGAAGCAACAGGAATAACTTTCTACAGAAAGATGCAGAGAATATTATGCGCCAAACATAAGAGCACCGACGAAGTTTTAGAGAAAATGCAAACCAAATGAGCTTTATTAGAAATAAATATTTGGAATTTCACGGGCACATAACGAGGAAAGAGTGCTTGGGAAATGTGATATTCACAGGACAGATTTAAAGTAAGAGCGAAAGAGAAAGCTAGAGCACAATGTTATGTACCAATTTGCGTAAATTTATGGTGAGATAACAAAAAGAAAATTTATTAAGAGATACATAGAACAAGACTTTTAGGAGAGCCAGTATCACCAGGATGCACCTTGTGGTTCAGTGGATATCGGCTCGGAACGAGAAATCGGGAAGCCGTGTTCGAATTCCAGTTGAATTCATTGCATTCACGTACGCAAAAATCCATTGAAAAAGGTATTAATCCGTCTTTTCCCTCTAATTATGAAGTAAATAACAGGACAGACTGGGTTCTAGTCTACCGCAGAAAGCAATGGCAACCTACTGCGGGATAATCATCTGCCCAGTCAGTTACGTTTCTTTCGAGACGTGATCGCTCAAGCGTGTATCACGTATGGCACTTAACTGACTGACATGATCACCAACGGAAAAGACAGCACAAAAAGAAGAAGAAGAAGAAGAAGAAGAAGAAGTAATAATAATAATAATAATAATAATAATAATAATAATCAGAACAACAATGAAATAAATTAGTACAAATCATTCATGTTGAAGAATATTTCTGTCAAGTGAACATTAAAAAATTGTGAGAAAATGTTTTGTTTCTCTAAGCCATACGTCAACTTAGAAAAAAAATTATACTGAACTGGTTTATAAATCCCACAAATTTAGTTGTTAAGGACACATGGCTCAGTGGATATAGATGTTGATTTGTTCCTGTTACCCAAAGAGTTGTGAGTTTAATACCAGCCTACAGCAGTAGTTAGATGGATATAACTCATGACTGCCAAAAAAGTCTCCAAACAAACCATGAGGATTATATTCCCCAGCAATTGTAATAAAGGGTTCGGTTCAAAATTCTTAGTACGAAGGAGCGTACAACGGTCGAAAAGTCGTACAAATAGCGAAGTATACGGGCAATAGTCCGAATAATGTAAATAGCGTAAATACTACCACATCTCAGAAATATAGAAAGAAAAAAAAGCAATGGGAAATATGACAGATTAATTCGAAGTTATATAACGAATTAACGAAAATGCCTTCCCGTAACTAAGTAAATGATTAATAGAATAAAAATTATGATTAAGAATAAATAAATGATTGCTAAACAGTTAGATAATACAGAGTATGTATTTTCCACTTATAGAAGAATTACACTGCGATCAATATTGGAGTTACACTGGATTTACATCATATCTAAATTTAATCTTCATTGAGATCAATATTAGATCTACACTATAACTGCATTGGATAGTCATTGATATCGATGTTTGATCTATATTGAAATACAAATTGGATTTATATTGTGATTATATTGAGATCTACATGGAATCTTCAATGATATCTACACTGGCTCGACATTATGAACTACACTACCAGCCATAATTATTAGGCCACACCAGGGTTTTAAAAAAATGGTGTATTTCATACTATTCTTTTAGTATTTATTGCCAAATGAATAATTGTAAATGAAAATAGAATTGTTCTTTTGTTAATACTGCACATTGACATGTGTATCAAATGAATTGATAAATATCTAATAATTACCTATATTGCAGTTTCATCAATGAAAGAATGAAGAAAATTTAGCGCGATTTGGATGAGTTCATCTTTGCTTCCTTGCTTTGTAAAATTTTGCAAAGTAATAATAACAAAAGAACCATTCTATTTTATTTCGGCAATAATTACTAAAAATAGTATAAAATACATCATTTTTTTAAAAGCTGGGGTTGCCTAATTATTATGGCCGGTAGTGTAAATTGTATCTACATTGAAATCTATATTCGAAGAACATTAATATCTATTTATATAAACTTTGTTGGTTTGAACACTATTCTTAATGGAGACTCCTATTTGAGTGGATAATTTTTTTATCTATAATTAAAAAGTATATTTATAATTATCTTTGGCGTAAATATTCGAGAAATCTTGTTAAGAAAATATGCATATTTTGGCACCGAACCTGAAAGTCTCGTATTGCTAGGAGAAGCCTTCAATAGACCTGACGTGTTTTACCACTCGACCACGGAAGATTTCATGGTTTAACAATGTCAAACTAAGGTGTAAATACATAAGTTCCTGATTTCTCATAATATCTATATTTGTTCTGGTTCTTATAATAATGTAAACAAACATAAACAAAGACAATATTACGAAATCTTACAGAAAGTTACGAAATGCTATTAACTGACATAATTATTTAAATTTATTTGTTTGAACATTATTTTTAATAGATACGCGTATCTAATGGATACTCTGTTTTTTTAATAATTAAATAATACATTTATTTGTATATATCCACCAGCATATAATGAATTTACATTAATATCTATATTGGGGCTATATTACAGTTAATAGGTCTATATTGGACATTATGAATACAAATTTCAAAAACGATGTTTGACAGCCATATTACTTATCCCTCATATAACCAATATGGCCTTCACTTCTCTAGGTCAACCTCTGAAGTATTATCTTTTGAGTTCGAAAGAGTCTATCAATGCAAGAATAGTGAAGCTCCGGATTTTGAGTTGGGTATCTTGAAGAGATATGCGTTGTGGTGCAGTGGATAACGGCTTGGAACGAGAAATCGGATAGCCGAGTTCGAATTCCATTTGAATTCACTGCATTCACTTATGCTCAAACATCCTTGGGAAAGATGTTAATCAATTTTATTCTCGCTCCAGCTATGGATTGAACAGCATGTCAGACTGGTTTCTTATAACATTGGTTCACAGCCAGTCTACCGCGGAAAGCAATGGCAATCTACCGCGAAAAAATCTTCTGCCTAGTCAGTCATGGATTGAAAGGGTCACAATCACCCAAGCGAGTATCGCGCATGGCAATTAACTGACTCACTGATCTCGAATATATGAGACAGTGTAGTCTTCTTCAAAATTGGAAACGTAATGGTATCACTGGATGATTTGTGTTATCTGATTCAGTCTTTCTTGACAAATCGTGAAATAAGAGTTACCCTTAACAGGTAATCTTCTGTACCTTTTTCGCATTAACTCAGGTGTACCACATGACTCTATTCTTGTACCTACCTTCTTCCTATTTTTATCACCAAAATTCATAACGTCATTTGTTCTCAACTCAGTATCTATGCTGATGACAATATAACAATATCTACTCATCTCTTATTGGTAAGTAATATTAGTTCGATTATTTAAAATTGGTAGCTGATCTTAAAAACCTATAACATGTTGTTAACAGGAGCAAGAACAGGCTTGTTAATCCCAAGGCTTTTAAAATAAAACGGCTCACTTTCACAGTATTTACATTATTCGAACTATGGTCCTCGTCTTTGTTGCCCTTTGTACGACGTTTCAGCCGTTGTACGCTCCGGCCTTCTTCAGGAATTTCAAACCGAACCCTTTATTACAATCACTGGAGTATATGAACTCCATTCCTTGCCTAATGCCTCTTCTGGATATCATGAGTTATCTTCCCCTAACCACTGCTGTATTCACAATTCTTTGGGTCAAGTCACAGGAACTAACGCACGTCTATATCCACTAGGCCATGTGTCTTTAATGACAAGAACAACTGAATTTTGGGGGCTTATAAACCTAATGTCCAGTAACCCTTTTTTTATCAGAGTTTATATTGCAATTTGTTGATGTTAATGGTTTCTCTAGTAGTTTTCATGTTAATGGCTTTCTCTAGCATTTCTTACCAGAGTTCGTATTGCAATTCCTAGCACCTAAAGAAGGCCGGTGCCTACAACAGCCGAAACGTCGTACAAATGGCAACTAAGATGAAAACAATACTTAGAATAATGTAAATACTGTAAATATTACTTCATCTCAGAAATATAGACAAACGCTTTCTTTTAATTATTTGAGACAACCTGATTCGACTCCCAAAAGTTTGGCTGACATAACCTCCTGGAGAGTGACTTATGATGCCTTCTCGGATTAACAATTTCCGTTGACATTAAGTGGAAGTAATTGCTAGGTCTGCTGCTAGCAATGTTTGTTCACAATCTTGACAGTTCTCATCGCCAGAATGTATTTTACACATTTTTAAGTCTCGCATTTTTAAGTCTGCAGTGAATATTGCTGTTAAAAGTAGTCTGGTGATTCAGTTGTATATTTAGAATTTTTCTGAACACATATAAAGAAGAAAATGCAATGTTTCTAGTACTGACCAGATGTTTCGGCTTCAGTCATTTTCCCCACAATTAAAATGCAGCTTCCCTGTGCTGTTTCTATAAATATTTTCATGGGAATTGTTCTAATGAAACTTTCTTTTTTGGTACCTAGACTTTACGAATTTAATATTAGATTAGCCGCAAGATATCATCATTTTGCGGTTGCGATGTCTAGAAGTAACCGTAAGGTCTAATCTAACAATTCTCACATTCTTCTCGCTGGTAGAAATCTCTTCTGAATTATTTTTTGCAATCAGCATTGATCTTCAGAACATTATATATATTGTCAATCGTTATATTCCGTCTTCTTAATCCCTGTTCTTTTACCGTTCATTCTTACCTTAATGATTGCTTTATCATTTACTCACTCATACTCAGTATACTCAATAACCTTTTTGCATCGTAGCAGCTTTCTTGTCATGCTTCTGGGAAATAATTACAAATGAATTTTATATATCAGTTTTGTGATATAACATGTTATAACTGGGTTATTTACTGCTAGCGTAACAATTGATAGACAATCAACCGAATTCATTTCACATTCCACCCTACGCTGTTGAATTCTCTTTCACATTGGACAAATTAATTCATTTTTTCACCCTGGGGGCTGAGGGATAAATATTAATGTAGCAGGCAGTGTAGAAGTAAGGCTGCTCTAAAGAATACCTCATGATTTTCCTAACGGCAAATAAAATATAAAACTCTATGATCTTATACGTCATGATTTTCTTTAACGAAATTCAATACTATTTTTACCTTTACTTGTTTTGATATATACACGTTACCCTTGTAGTTTAACTTATTTCTAATTAATGAAATGACAGTAAAAAAACAAACTCCGATAATAGAATCAGGAAGCCGTTCAAACTCTGATTACAAATTTGTTTATTGGCCACGAATGATATTAAGTAAAACAGTAATTAGTCTCTTCTTCTCCAGATATGTGAGTAATAGTAAGGTAAGCCGCTCTTATAAAACTTGATTATGAACCTCAAAACTTGATTATGAACCTCAAAACTTGATTATGAACCTATCAAATAGGGATAAATCTTTACATTCACAGCTCTTTATCTTTCTCGGTATATCATTTAACGAGACATAGATATTAAATAAAAAGAGATATCTGGATTTTAACTGGATATGCTATTTTCGTAATTGCCTGTTTAATACGACTATCTATATTTCTAATAAAAAGTTTGTGGACATCACGTTTCGAAAGGAGAGCAACAAACATTAACATAATCGATTGCCGTTAGTACATGAGATTACTTCTAAAATCGACGGCTGTCATAGGAATTTATCTACGCTCGGTTCGAAGAAATCAGTCCCAAGATGGCGTATCAACATTAAGGAATGTCGACTAAAAGTCGAAAACCGGAAACAAAACACGAAAAAAAAGAAGAGATATAGGTGAAGTCTAAAAACAAAATATTCAAAAGAAATAAACATGCGAGTGACATAGAAAGAGCTTTATCACACGGAAAAATAAAGTGTTTCTAGAAAAATAAGAAGTAAACATCTTCTACTGCAGGCTACGTTCGCTTTTCATCAGTGTCAAAAAATCGTCAGGAAATAAGAAATGCTTGATGCTTACTTCCCAGAAACAAACATGGAAGCAAACGACACTGCCGCGTAGCCTAGAGTAACCAGGTGTGAAATGCTATTTATTATTTGTGAGTTACATGTAATCATAAGTGAGTTCTCGTCTGCATATGTAAGTGACAATTGCGAAAATGCACTGGTAAGCAGTTTGTAAAAATAGAAGTACAGGAAACGAAAGAAAGTATTAGGGAATATGTAATTTCGACTGTCTTGGGGGAGTAAATAGAGGCAAATAATGTTAAACAGTACCGAAAATAGATAGATAGATAGATAGATAGATAGATAGATAGATAGATAGATAGATAGATTGACAAGCAGGTAGATAGATAGATAGATAGATAGATAGATAGATAGATAGATAGATAGATAGATAGACAATCAGATAGATAGATAGATAGATAGATAGATAGATAGATAGATAGATAGATCAGAGATTTATAAAGAATAGATATGAAGAAAACATATATATTGCGTTTTGTGGCCTGATGATCATGAAACTTAAGAAACATCTCGGGCTGTGCCTTCATAAGGATTGACGCATTCTTTGCTCTGTCTGGATAACATAGCCACTGAGCAATTTTAAATCTGGTGAAATATCGTTAGTTGAAGCACCTTCCAATGGAAGTGATGATGGAGCTATGAGAGATTTGCGACAAGGTCCCTGTGTGTGTGTGTGAGAGAGAGAGAGAGATAGAGAGAAAGAGAGAGAGAGTTATGTTGTCGGTTTTATTTTTTCTACTTAGGACGTAATAGACGTATAATCAACAGAAAAATTATTATCATTATTTATTTTTATTAAAATGTTTCAATTACAAATAATAAAAATCAGTAAAGAAAAAATATAATAAATGATAAAAATAAATGTCTATTTTACGTAAAACCAATCATGATTATTATTATTATTATTATTATTATTATTATTATTATTATTCAAAAGAAATTGTTTGAATATTAAATAATAAAAAAATATCAACTATACAGAATATATAGTAAAATATATATTTTTCAAATTAATCTTTAGGATTCGAAACACATCTATTTATTACGAATCCGAAAATACGTTCTCTTAGACATTGTAAAATGTCAATAAATAAAGACACCTCGGGAAAATTCATTCATGCCGGTTACGGCCAGCAAATATGTCTACCCAAAAGGGCTACTACAAGAGTGAATTGCATACTTGATTTTTATATTTTTATTTTAATCATTCCACCCCAAGCAAGGCATTCCACTGCCACTATTGCGCAGGAGTTTACATAGGGAGAAGTGATGAGTAAGAGTGGTTAGATATAGGAAATGTCAGAAGAGGGTGATAGACGAGTAAGGATACCGATGATGAGGGTTGCGTAGATGGGAAGAGTGTTTGAGAGAATGGGTGAGAGTTAGAGTGTTAGGAGGTGTCTACTGACCTTGCATTTAAACTCATGGAGATTGTAGCTGTCGGGGAAGCAATTATGTGGAAGGCAATTCCACGGGCGGAAAGTGCGAGAAAAAAGCTGTTGGAGTAGAAATTGTGGTTACATTTTATCGGTTTCATTGTAAAAGGGTGGAAACTAGTTGCTAATCTAGTATTTGAATGCTTTCTGATTTTATGATAGTTAGGTTTTAATAAAAAGAAGACTAATCATTTATCACATAAAATTACTGCTTATTCAGTTCTAGATTTCGTTGAATTAGCGTTGATCGTGAAGTTACGTGGTCTGGGGAAGAATTTATAAGGAACTTCCAATCTTCTTTTTGCGAGGATGCGACCGACTCTGAATTATGATGGATAAGCTAGCTAGTTTCTTTCAACCAGTTGTCTTGTGCGTATTTGTATATCCTGACTTCAACTGAGCTGACTGCCTCTTTATACGTCGGCATAAGCATTGACAACATTTAAGGCCTGTTTTTATACTTTACTGCTATGATGTATAGTCCTAGGCCAACCCCCAGATTCACCGTTGTCTTTTGATGTTCTGGAGTGACACCAATTACAAAGCTTACTTTTGTAACACTTACAGTGTAAATTGAGGTACAACGAATCGATTTTTCTTTGATTTCTTCTTTGATCAAAGATTAATGATTGACAATAATTTCGTTTCTGAGCTTTGGTATATCTCGCCATGAATCACTCACTACGAGCTGAGTATACATTTACTCCACAATCAGTAGTATAACTACTGTTTCTGGATTAAATGTATACATTTAACATAAATGCACATACAGGTATAAAACGGGTGACGTCATTTCGAGTTAAGTCGTCATTTCGAGTTAAGTCGTCATTTCGAGTTAAGTCGTTCTCGACTATACGTCATTTCGAGTTAAGTCGTTCTCGACTATACGTCATTTCGAGTTAAGTCGTTCTCGACTATACGTCGTGTGTCAAAAAATAGATGAAGAAATAAAAATCAAGTCTAATCATTTTATTCGACTTTACGTCTGTCCGTCACAAATATTGAAGTCTTATTAACACTAGATAAGCGTTAAAAGCACATAAAATCATGTTACTGTACTGTTGATGGTGGCGATCCACAGCTATCTACGTCTGCGATAGAAATAAATACATTGAACACTGGTAAATTTAAAATAAATTAGTTTATTTTCTAATATTGTAAAATAATTTTAATAACTGTATTTGTTATTTAACCTTACAAAATCATTTACATCTTAGAGCAAATCACATTCCCAAATAAAGAGCCCATGATGTACTGTAAAGACCATCAAATTGCAAACATCTACGTTCACAAGTATGTTCGTCGTGGTGCAGGATGTGCGTCATGGTGCAGTGGATATCGGCTCGGAAAGCCGAGTTCGAATTCCAGTCGAATTCTTTGCATTCACTTACGCGCAAATACCCTTGGGAAAGGTATTAATCCGTCTCTTCCCCACAGCTATGGGTTAAATAATAAGACAGATTGGGTTCTATAGCCTTGGTCGACAACCAGTCTACCGCAGAAAGCAATGGCAACCAACTGCGGGATAATCTTCTGCCCAGTCAGTCGTGTCTCTTTTGAGACATGATCGCCCAAGCGTGTATCACGTATGGCACTTAACTGACTGACATACATTGTATTCGTACATTTAGATTATTTGGGTTTTTTTTTTGTACTATATTAAAAACTAAAATTTATTTGTTTGTCAGCTTAAAATAGATTCTTAAAATAGATTCTTAAAATAGATTCTTATTGATCATATATTATTAAAAATTCATTTATAAATAAAATACAGGACTGGGAATAGTTATTTATGGGTCAGTAAATTCGAAAAAAATAAATTCGACTTAAATCGTCTTTCAAGAAATAAATTTCTGGAGTAAGGTAAAATATACCTTTATTTAATTATTTTTTAATGTCAGTTAAGCACTAACTTAAAATGCATGACTTGTCCGAATAATATTACAAGAACAAATATTCTCCAGGTAATTACCGCCGGCAAGAACTCTTCTTCTGAAGTATTTTAGCAGCTAACCAGTAAGATGAAAAATAGAAGAAAAATGAACACTTGGAATTACCAAATTAAGACTGAAAAAAATTCTAAACGTGACAAAAGTGCGAGAAAAATAGTTTTAGTCAAAGTGAAGACAAAATGAATTTGACTTAATTTCCTGAGACGTGACAAACGATGTCTGAGAGCATCTTCAATCCGTGCTTTGCCTGCAAAAGACAGCAGGTTGATATGCAATGCATTGAATTCCGAGAAGTAGTTGTCTAATCTTTTCTTAGTCTGACACTAGTCTACGTTTGAGTATTTTTCTTTTATATCTTTTTAAGATGTTCACGATCATAAAGGTAGCTATCCTTTGTAGATCTTATCTTTCATTACTAACCGTTTTTCTTATTCTGTCAGCCATTTACAAAAGCTACTTTATTCCGGCTTCTTTCAATCAAATGTCAGTGTCAAATCCTCAAAACATTCTGTTATGGTGCCCTTCTTCGAGGAATGGGCTCTTCCTCTTACTATTTAATTACCTGCAGAAAGCGGCTAGTACGCACTTAAACTAGTACGTATTTAAATTTTTGTACCTGCTTGATTCTAGTGTCCCAAACCTGTATTTGGCATTTTGGGTTGCTCTTTTTGGTGATGACCAAGCATTCAGTTTTACTAGGAGTCACAAAAAATTCTATTTCAGAAGCTATGTACAAGTGTTTTTTTTTCTTTCCACTTTCCTTGGAGCTTGTCCTTTTTTTGTATTCTCTCTATCGCATTTTGAGCATATTTCAGGAAAAGAAAATCTCTATCGCTTCAAGATTTTTCCTCGTCTGTGCAGAAAATGTCTAGTGTTCCAATTCATAGAGAAGTATTGATGTTACATAACAGTTCAACATTCTCATTTTTAAATGATATTTTTATGTTTCTTAATACTTTGCTTATCGTTTGATAGGCTTCTTTCGCTATGCCAATACGCCTTCGGATTTCAGTCATAATGTCATTTTTCCATATAGTTAAATATATGGGTTTACTTGATTTCGGCCTGTTGCTTTTTTTTTTTTTTTTTTTTTTTTTTTTAATCATTTCACCAAGAGCAAGGCAGAAACGTCACTGATGTGCAGGGGGTTACATAAATGTAGAAAGATTAATTAGAAAAGAGTGAGGAGTACAAGCTAGTTAGAAAGGAACAATAGAAAACTGAGAAAGCAGGTGCAATGACAGGTACATGGGCGGAGAGAAAGGGAAGGTTATACAGGGGAGGGGAGGGAGAGCTAGAGGCCAGTGGTTAGTAGGTGAGTATTAACTTTGCTTTTAAATTTCTGGAGGTCGTAGCCGTCAGGAAAGCAAGAATACGGGAGTGAGTTCCACAGGCGGGAAGTGCGAGAGCGGAAGCTGCAGGAGTAGAATTGTCGTCTGCGTTTGGCTAACCTGACTGTGAATGGGTGGGACCCAGTTGCCAGTCTGGTTGAACGGGTAAACACCTGTTGAGGAGGCATCAGTGACTTAAGCTCATCCGAGCAGAAGCCATGAAAGTATTTATAGAAGAGACAGAGGGAGGCCACATTTCGACGATGGGAAAGTGGCTGCAGACGAGTCGCCAGATCAGTACCTATCACATTACAGACTCTCCTTTGGAGCTTGTCAAGAACACTGAGGAGAACGGCAGGGGCATCTGACCATAAATGGCAGCAGTACTCCATGCACGGACGGATGGTTGACTTGTATATATGCAGGATGGATTCAGGTGGAAAAAACATCCTGGATCGACATAGTGACCCAATCTTCTTAGCAGTAGATTTTGCTATGGATTCAATATAGTGCTTCCATTTGAGGTCTGAGGACAGGGTAAGTCCGAGGAGGCGTAGTGTATTACTCTCCGGGAGAATCATCTGGTCCATGCTTATGGGAGGCAGAAGAGGTTGCCTGTAATGGTTGACAGACAACAGCTTGGTCTTAGAGGAATTGAAGTTGACAAGCCACTTCTTGCCCCAGTTCACCACAGAGTGTAGATCCCGCTCAAGGTCAGCAGCGAGATTATGTCTGTCCGCCACGACAGGTTTCTTACTGGAGCGGGAGTATATTGTAGTGTCATCTGCGTAGATGCCTACTTGGGACCTGATCTCATCTGGGAGGTCGTTGATGAAAATAAGGAAGAGCGTTGGGCCCAGGATAGAGCCTTGTGGGACACCAGCATTCGTGCTGTAGGACGAAGAGGCACGCCCATTCAGAACGACCTTCATTTTGCGGTTATTTAAGAAAGATTGGATTAGGTCAAGCAGGCGACCGGTAATACCATAACCGCGTAGTTTGCATAGGAGGCCAGGGTGCCAAACCCTGTCGAAAGCCTTGGAGATATCCAGAGCAACCGCGCGAGCCTCGTCAGACTCATCAAGGGCCTGTAGCATGTACTCCGTTACAGTAGTTAGCAGGTCGGCTGTGGACCTGTCAAATCGGAATCCATATTGCCTGTCGGAGAACAGATCCAGTCATCTTACAGTTTATAGTCAGCTCTTCCCGTTTTTCTTTACTAACTTGTCTAGGCGTTTGTTTTACTGCTTCGGCAATCAGCACGTAATGATCAGCTTATCTTATTTTAAAATTGTTGCAACCATTAATAAATCCTGATTGTAGTTCTAATCTTCTCGTCCAGGTTCACAGAATGAAGAGAAGATGCATTCTTGTGTTACGTCCTTTTGAATTTGTGTTTTTCATCGGTTAGCGCCTATTATAAACTCTGGATTATTCTTACATCTTACGAAAATAAACTTTATGGAAAGGAAGATTTTACATTACCAATCTTCTATATAAGTATTAATAATTTGCAGCAAAGACAAATACTTAAAATCTAGAAATTGAGCTTTAAGAAAATATCAACCATGTTTGGTAGAAGGATATGTGCAACTTTTTTACATAGCAGGCAGATGCTTTTCGTTTGTTACAACAAGACTTTTTTAGCACCAAAGAAAAACTAAAGGCAGAGATTATATTAGCATTTACCAAATAAATCAAAGTGGCCATGCAGAAATGAAGTCAGAGATTCCGACGTCGTCCGGTGGCCATGGTTCAAGCAAATGACGTTTTAATAAATAAATTTCTTCTTTACTATGTCAAGATATTTTGGTGAAATTTTGGTAAATATATGTTAAAATGAGATGCTAGTGTTTTTTTTTCAATTTTTAATAAATTATACGACAATTTTCCATCACACAATATATATGTGTTTGCATGATTAAATTTTCTGATATAACTAAAATTTATATCTATGAAAGGACAATACAGATAAAAACAAACAAGGAATTTTTCTTAGCCGAAGCGACTCGTCTTCTTAACGCCCTCCATAATTTATTTTGACTTTTCAGTTGAATATTCATTAGCGTCTCTTAATTTTAATAATGCTTCAAAAATTTGCAATAGGATAATTTTGTTTATAAATACTTGTGTCAAAACAAAATCCTTACATTTGCCTCGACTAAGACAAGTTTTCTTTCATTTGTTTTTATTCATATAATATATATATATATATATATATATATATATATATATATACAATGTATCGAGACAGCAGATAATTTTCTAAACATATGCCGTTAAATATAAGAGACAACAAATATCTATTATGTTTAATCATAATCCGTTCTAAACATCGTATTTTGGCTTTAATTTCAAGTGTAAATAAGACAAAAATTCTCCAACATTTGGATAATTTTTATTAAGTTGGTTCTAAGCTCGCATAAGCCATCTTCAGCGAGGTTACAAGGACGTTAACATAAAAACATCCACTATCAGCGACGATTTTATCTTGTGTTGACATAAAACTCTGCTAAGCAACAGCAACATTTACCAATGATAACATAATATTAACCATATATTTAAATGCAATATCATGTGTTATGACCAGATTTAAACGTGATTTTATGAAGTGTGGGTTGTTTCGATTTAATGTAGATGGCCTCCATTTCGACCTCTCACGTACGCGTGGGAAAATTTCAAAGCACGTAATATATTTACGCCAATGTAAACGTACCAGCAGTGGAAAGTGGTCAATTAAAAAAAGCATCGAACGAAGCCATAAATAACTGCTGTTTATGAAATTTTCCCCTCTCTAAATTTCTCAATCACTAGGGAAAGCATAATATATAAATAAATATATATATATATATATAATAACAATTATATATATATATATATATATATATATATATATAATTGTTAATATATATATATATATATATATATATATATATATATATATATACTACCGGTCATAATTATTTGGCCACCCCAGCTTTTTAAAACAAATTATGTATTTCATACTATTTTTAAGTGGATAATTCTAAATGAAAATAGAATGGTTCTTATGTTATTATTACTTTGCATAATTTTACAAAGCAAGGAAGCAAAGATGGACTCATCCGAATCACTCTAAATTTCTTCATTCTTTTATTGATGTAACTGCAATATAGGTAATTATTAAATATTTATAAATTCATTTTCTTCACAACAAAAGAACCATTCTATTTTCATTTACAATTTTACTTGGTAATAAATACTAAATAATAAGATGAAATAAATCATATTTTTGGAACACTGGGATGGACGGTAATGTATATATTAAGGCATAGTTAGGCAGCAACATTTCTTTCAAACATCTTTCATCAAATACGGCCAATGTTTTTGAACGTTTGCCATTTTTCCAACATAAAGTAATCAACGATGATAATAGAAAGAGAGAGATTACAGTCGATTTCTTTGAGTCGTTGGGAACTCCACGATCCTTTCCTTAGCTGCATACCATGGTTCCGTCGTTTTGGTTGAATATTGTCACAGTATTCCATATATTCATTGCATTCACTTACGCGCAAATATCCTTGGGAAAGGTATTAATCTGTTTCTTCCTTCCAGTTATGGGTTAAATAACAGGACAGATAGGGTTCTATAACCTTGGCTGGCAACCAGTCTACCGCAGAAAGCAATGGCAACCTAATGCGGGATAATCTTCTGCCCAGTCAGTCATGTCTCTTTCGAGACATGATCACCCAAGCGTGTATCACGTATGGCACTTAACTGACTGATTCCGTATATATATAAATTTGTGATAAGATTATAAAGTTGTATTGATATGGCTTCATCTTTAAAAGAACGACTCCATTCTATTTTAGCATCTTTGCCTACACGTAATGATAGCATGATCTTATAGAAATATTTTCTATGACAACTACCACACATTGTGGCAAACAAGATGCTGCATGTTTACAGTGGGAACCTGTCGTAAACTCAAATAATATCATAAAATTATATGGTTTACCATAACTCGACCACCTGTAAAATATTGAAGATATTACAAAATATGTTTGGGTCAAGTGAAACTGTTGAATATACTTAAAATTTTTATCTATATTACTGAAATGAGGTATTAATTGCAGTATTTACATTATTCGGACTTTTTTTCTCATCTTTGTTGCCATCTGCATGATATGGAGTTCATATACACCAGCGATTGTAATAAAGGGTTTGGTTCGAAATTTCTAGCACCTGAAGAATGTCGGAGCGTACAGCGGCCAAAACGTCGTACAAATGAGAACAAAGATGAGGACAAAGTCGGAATAATAAATATTACATATATACAGGGGGAGTCAAGTGAAACGGTTGTTTTTAGAAGGCTTCTTACTCTCTTTGAGTAGGGGATAGGGGGTGAGGAAGGTAGTATTTAAACCCGTTAAAAATGCCATTTAGTTGGTTGTTATTTGTTTTTCTTAATCGTTAGTTTTTTTTTGGTTTTGTTATTTTGTAATTTATAGTTTGTTTTTCTTTTCAGTTAGTAGCCATCATATCACTGCTGTCTATCGTCGCGTTGCATATACAGGATCCGTGGAAAATCAAACTATGGGTCGAGAGAGATCCAGATCCGTTGGTAAGCTTGAGAACGAAGATTTCATTATACATGGCCTTTTATCCAGATGATTCTTTGAATACTTTTCCTTGTTTTGGTTTCAAGAACCCGAAACGAATATATATATATATATATATATATATATATATATATATATACATATATATATATGAGATGAGGTAGCATTTACACCTCTTACATTATTCGGATAATTGTCCTAATCTTTGTTGCAATTTGTATTACATTTCAGTCGTTGTGCGCTCCGGCCTTATTTGGGCAAGGAATGAGAATTATATCCCCCAGTGATTGTAATAAAGGTATCGACTCGAAATTCCTAGCACCTGAAGAAGGCTGGATCGTACAACGGCCGAAATATCGTACAAATGGCAACAAAGATGAGTACAATAGTCTGTAAATTGCAAATATTATATATATATATATATATATATATATAGATAAATAGAGAGAGAGAGAGAGAGAGAGAGAGAGAATGGAAGAAAGATATGCATCATAAAAAGAAAATGTTGAAAAATTTCGAATTGACAGCTAAATACACATGCACAGAGATGCGCACACAGACACACACACACACATTTACATATGTTTGTATTTTATTTTGCTGACTACATAGCATCGTAGGGCCAGTATAGTATGTCTATCATAAAACAATTCAGTCAGTTAAGTGCCATACGTGATACACGCATTGAGCGATCATGTTTCGAAAGAGATATGACTGACTGGGCAGAAGTTTATCCCGCAGTAGTTTGCCATTGCTTTCTGTGCTAGACTGATTACCAACCAAGGTTATAAAACGCAATCTGTCTATTATTTAACCCATAACTGGAGGGAAAAGACAGATTAATATCTTTCCCAAGGTTTATTTGCACGCAAGTGAATGCAAGGAATTCGAACTCAGCTATATTCACTGCACAATTCACTTCACCAACATTTGGAAACTATTCGCTGTACTAATTTGCATTTGTGCCGGAAATTCCAATACAATCATTTCAGAGTGTTCGGGTCTCAATCTGAGTACAGTGCAGAGGATTCTGTAAGAGTTGGATGAGTCTAATAGTGATTACGAAGGGGTTTAAAGTGATTACTAATGATGGCAAAGTTATGCCTCCATTCATCTTTCCACGAGGCCTCAGACACTATACAGAGGCCGACATCAGGTGCTTTGAGGAGTGAGGACTGTGTCGAATTAAGATAGTGTCTGAAAAGAAAAGCCTTTGTCTGACAATAGGTCTCTGATTCGTGCCGCAGGCACAGGAGAAAACTGTCATGGCTGTCAGTCAATTTCTGTGATGACATCACCCCTTACATCTGTCCTCCTATCTCCCTATATTACCCGAGACGTAGTAAAGCGAGCGACTAACAAAACTCCTTGTAACCCCGGAAAACACAAACTTATACAAAAAGACCGCTTAGAAGAATTGCAGGAGATTCCGAAGGGGTCTGGTGTCTGTGATTGAAGCTAATAGCGGTTATTACTGAATACATTTACTTTTATTATTTCAAGATATTTTTTGCAATTTTCTTAAATATATCTGTTTAAATGTAATATCAGTATTATTTTGATTTTTTGAGCATCATTTAGACATCAATTTATTCATCGCCATATATATATATATATCACTTTTCTCATCAGACGTCCATTAGCAACAGCTCATTTGATGGGTGCTAAGACAGCTTGATTGTGTTCGGAAACAAAGTAAATTCTCTACTATGGTGTTATTTACAGAAATTTGCATACAGTAGCACATTCTGATGAAAGTGTGATTGGTGAGTTGAGTTAAATTCTAGTCGAAAACTGATGTATTCACTTTCGCACTGGTAATTATGGACAGGTATAGATCCACCTATGATAATACAATTGAAAGATTTGTAGAATGATAGACAATGATCTCTAGGTTACTTTGATGAACAGTATAAATGGAACAAACCTGAATTCGGCGTATGATAACATCAACGCCCCTACCAAAAAAATAAAAATTATTGTTACTTAACAAATTATCAGCAACACATACACTTATCAGCAAATACTTCAGACAAGAGTTTACAAGGGTTGCGTACAACATGCATGATATGATGTCGAGTCAGAGAAGGGAAGATTGTTTAAATGATGTTCGTAATAATTCGGTGTTTTAAAAAGCATGCATAAAATTCTTGGAAACGACTTACACACACACACACACACACACACACACACATATATATATATATATATATATATATATATATATATATATATAAGTGAACATTTAAGTTAACACTCAGAGGCGACAGACTTTTCATGCTAGTAGCAATCATCAGGCCAAAATAACTTTTAGAAGGATTAACTACAATGCAACACTGACCGGTGTGTATAAATAACCGAGGAAAAACACAAAATATGTGGCCTGATGATTGCGTCTATCTTGAAACAGTCTGTCGCCTCTGAGTGTTGACTTCAGTGTTCACTTTTATATTTACAGACGGTGTAACTCTGATGTTGAGTCTTTTAACCTATAAATATAGCACACCTTAAAACTATATATATATATATATAGATATATGTATTTCTCCCACATACGAAAGTGTTTTAGTGGAAATATTAATACTTGAGAAATTATTAGAAATTATTTACATTATGGATATGAACAGTAGATGCACCTGCCAATTGGGTAATGCATGAAACTCTTAGTCAAGCCACCGACTAAGATCATATTTATATTTACTAATATATAATTAATATCTTTCTTTTTACTATATTTATCCCTGTTTGATTAATATCTGCATCATATTTTTATAATTATGTATCAGTATATGTATATTTATTAATTACAATACCTATATGTATAGGTGTATTTTCGTGTATGTACGTGTGTGTGTATGTCAGAAGCGTAATCTTTTAAAATATTGTACATTAGTGTAAATATTGGTATAACATTAGTGTAAATATTGGTATAACAAAAACATGCCTCCTGAATTTTTTTCAACCCGTCATAGTGGTGGAGGGTCCCTAATGGTATGGGGTGCCTTTTCTTACAGAGGGACGATGGAGCTCCAGGTGATGCAGAGTCGTCAGAGAGCGGCTGGTTGTGTTAACATGCTACAAAAAGCATCTTTGATTACGGAGGGTTAGGGTTAGGGTTAGGGTTGTGTGGGGATGGATGGTTATTCTAACAGGATAATACTGCAATATCATGCTGCACGACGGACCTTGACCTTTCTACAAGAGAATGACGTCCATCTCTTGGGACATCCTGCATGCTCACTGGACTTGAACCCAATTGAAAATGTTTGGGGATGGATGCCAAGAGATGTTTATCGAAATGGCAAACAATATTAAAAAAAAATTAAATTTGTGAAGCCATCTTCAGAAGCTGGAGCAACATCCCCTGCACCTTAATGGAAACGCCTATTTCTAGCATGCCCGACAGAATTTTTGAAGTCATCAAAAGCAGTGGAGGTGGACTTCATTATTAAATTTGGTTGTTGAATATTTTCATACACTTTTTGTAAAATTTCGTAAAATTTTTGTCTTATAATTTTGATCATTTGTAAATCGCCTCATTTTATAAAAATGTAAATTTCTAAATAAAATGATTGGAATGTAGCTTTTTGTTTCCATAACCTTTTAGATTGTAGTATTGGTAACCTTAAGTGGGAGGAGTTTCAAATCTATCTGTAAAAAAAAAAATATTTTTAAAGATGTTTAAGTGGTCTTAAAGTTTTGGTCGGGAGTGTATATTGATTCTTTTATATATATATATATATATATATATATATATATATATTATAATTTCTGAATTTGAATCATAATCCGTTGTTTAATATCAGATTTTCTTGTGTAAAAACTGAGTAGCATAACACAATATATATATATATATATATATATATATATATATATATATGTGTGTGTGTGTGTGTGTGTGTGTGTGCATGTGTGGGTAGACGCAGTTATGTATGTATGTGCTCGATTAGTGAGTTAAATCATTGAACTCTCACCAGAATGAGCAGCACAATTCTCTTAATTGTCAGTCAGTAGTCAGTAAGTTAAGTGCCATACGTGTTAAGCGCTTCGGTGATCATGTCTCGAAAGAGATATGACTGACTTGGCAGAAGATTACCCCGCACTAGGTTGCTATTGCTTTCTGCGTTAGACAGGTTGCCAGCCAAGACTATAGAATCCAAACATTCCTGATATTTAACCCATAACTGGAGGGAAGAGACGGATTAATGCCTTTCCAAAGTGTATTTGCTCGTAAGTGAATGCAAAGAAATTCAACTGTAATTCGAACTCGGCTCCCCTATTTGTCGTTCTGTGCCGATATCTATTGCACCACAACGCACATCCATACGTCGTAGCAAATTTAAAAATATGATTTCGCCAATCAAAGGCAGAATATTTAACAGCCAAATCTCGTACTGAGTGCCCGAGGTAAGACATGTTGAATTCTATTAATCTAAAAGAAATGTTGACATTAAAAGCGGCCGGTCTAAGGAAATAGAATGATGGAATAAAAGAAAAAAGTCTAAAGAAAAACGAAAGGCGTTGACGATATATTTACTGACAGCAATTAAGTAAAATCAGCCATGACAAAATTTTCGATTTCATCCAGCTCAGAAATATACACCTCTGGCCTTCATTTCTCTTTTAATTTCTTTTCTACGACATAACACTCCTTCTCATCACCTCTCCTTTTTTACACTCACCAGCTCTCTCTGACCAGAGCTTCCTCACAGGTAGATATACATTTATTGAAATGGCTATAGTGTGCCTGTTTTTAAAATATGCAATTATAATTTATATATATATATATATATATATATATATATATATATATATATACCCCACCCCACACACCCACACACACACACACACACACACACACACATACATGCAGGTTTCAAAGAGTTTGTCATTTTAACCGAGCATTGAAGAATGATGAGGATACAAATATGATTTTCCCGCTTGTTATAGCGAATGAGAAAATTATAACTGTTTCCTCATAAAATTTCGAAATTGGTATTAATCTGCTCAGTAAAAAAGACAAAATCTTCGTGCTTATATATATATTATACTTTAGAACATATACAAAATACGAAATCCTACAAAATTGTACATTTTCTTTCAACATTGAAAGAACAATGTTTCATCAGGTAGTTAATAATTAACAATGAGACATTACTCTTTCCATGTCGAAACAAAATGCGCAATTTTGTAGTAATTTGTAGTTTACATATTTTATAAAGTAATAATAATAATAATAATAATAATAATAATAATAATAATAATTATATATATATATAGGGGGTATAGAAAAAGTGTGTGCTTTATTTATTATACGTTAAGCAAAATCCAGTTTTATTATTCGTCGTTCATACCCTCAAGTTATGTATCTTTAAATTTGTAAAACCGATTCCATTGTTAGAAGTAAAATTATACTCACCTGGCTCAGTCTTTTCATATCGATATCATTGTGTAGCTATTTATATAAATGTTGCTTTTTCCATACCACCATCTATCAGTCGAGATGTTGGACTCTTTGATTCTCCCTGAACGTAATTTCTGCCTCACTCACCACTGTATATCTTTGCTTATTAAACTATCACCCCGATGTGCTTGTTTTTATTTCAATCTCTCTTTTTCTTGACATTTTCCCTTTATTCACTTACTCATTTTTTTACTTACTCTCTTTATATCTCTTCTCTCTCTCTCACTCTCAATCTCTCTCTCTCTCTCTCTCTCTTTCTCCACATCTATGTGTATCGGTGTGTTGGTTTGGGTTCGTGCAGGAGCATATATTAAAGATCCGCTTTCGACATTGTTTTATCATTACACGCAACTGTGTGGAAATCTCCCCTGACAAGACTGTCATTTTCTATTTGAGTTCATTTAAATAGTCATTGGATGTATATTAGTCCGTTTCTCTGAATCTCTGCCTTGTTTCTCGAGTCACAGTCAAAAATGAGTTTTCTTATTTCGTATATATATATATATAGCCAGTTACGTAACCTTTGTTCAGAAAGATTTTAGCTGAAGAGTAAATGTTATTATGTGTTCCACAAAAAAGCATGTCTAAAAAATGTACGATGTCGTGTTAAAAAAACAAGACTAACAAAGATATTTTTTAATGATTGATTAAAATTTTAGACAATTTTTAAAAATCCCTGCTTGCCTGCGTAAAAAATAGATATTGCATTACATGTATCTACTACGAAGTAAATATAATCTAGAATTAAAGAGTAAATTGCTTTTGATCATACTTTTATGCGTTGCGAGTGTATTTCTGTGGCTAAATATGACAACGAAATATTTTAAATATATATATATAAATATATATATATGTATATATATGCACACAAATACATGCAAATAAATACACACCGTTCTTCATTGTGACAGATAGGATATGATAAATAAATAAATATATATGTATATATATATAGACTTCACTATTAGACGACATATTTATTAAATAAAATAATATATATATATATATATATATATATATATATATATATATATAAACTTCACTGCTAGACGACATAATTATTAAATAAAATAATATGGTAATGTTAATGCGCAAACATACACCAAGTGCTTTCATAACTGGGAGGAAAGTTTGTTTTTTTTAATCATATCGCCCTGAGCAAGACGGTAACGCCACTGATGTGCCGGGGGGTACATAGGGCTGCAAAGATTGGAAAAGAGAAAACCGGAAACCGCATCCTAAACAGGAAACAAGGGATGAGCCTCTTCACCTGTTCAATAGACGTGGGTGGAGTGTGAACCGGGCGATAGTTTACTCTATTTAACTGATGTTAAAGAACGAACTGAGCTGACGTTGCCTCGCTATTGTCTCTCGCTACATGAGTTTGACAGAAAGGAAATATATATATATATATATATAATTTGTTTTTATAATAGAGAGCATAATGAGCTAGTAATAACTATAGATTCTTTCTATTGATTAAAAATCAAATTAAATTTAAATTAAGTAACCAACCTTGTATCATGTAAAACTGCTCAGGACAATTACCCTTTCATGTTAATTATCATGATTATCTTTCTTTTTTAAACCTAGACTTTACAAATTTAACCGCAGTAGTAGAGGGACTTGATGTGCGTAATGTGGTGTAATGGATATTCACTCGGAATGAGAAATCGGAGAGCCGAGTTCGAATTTCAGTTGAATTCATTTCATTTACTTACACACAAATACACTTGGGAAAGATATGAACCACTTTCTTCTCCCTCCAGCTATGGGTTGAAGAGCAGAAGAGATTGGATTCTATAGCCTTGGTGGGCAACTAGTCTACCAGAGAAAGAAATCTTCTACTTAATCATTTCCCGAGACATGATCACCAAAGCGTGTATATCCTATGTCAATTAACTTACTAACTAGACAGACAGACAAACAGGTCATATCATCTTCCAGTGGAAATGTCTAGATGAAACCCATAGTTTTCTGTTAAAAAGTTTACCAAAGTGAAATAACTTTCTTACCAAACAAATATGTAAGGTATAAGGCTATTTAATCATGAGGATATAGCGGGTCGAATCCTGACTAAAAGCTGTGTGTTGGTGGCATGTATGAATAGAACTCGTCGCAAAATTTACCATGAAATCTATATCTATGTTCATTAGCCTAAAGGGAGGAAAATAACAGCTCCCCTACTAGGGTCACAGAAACACTTATGAATGCTGGAGTGTGAAGATGGAACAGCTTTAGCCCAGATATTACCGCGTTACTCTATTTTTACTTTGATTTGACTCTTGTAAAAATAAAGAATTTCACATGAGTCATTTACTTTAATTCAACTAAAAATTATCTATACACCCAAACAAATAGTTGGACCTGTACATAATTTTTTTTTTAATCATTTCACCCCGAGCAAGGCAGAAATGCCACTGATGAGTGGGGGGGGGGGGGCTACATAAGTGTAAAAAGATTAATTAGAAAAGAGTGAGGAGTACTAATTAGTTAGAAAGGATCAATAGAAAGCTGAGAAAGCAGGTGCGATGACAGATACATGTAAAATATTTTATGGGTAGTTAAGGACATCTTGTTGCTGTTTTTGCTGCTGTTGCTTACTTTTCCTTCTTCTCTTTTCTATTGGTTGAATCAGCAACAGGCAGGTCTGTATGTTCTTTGGCCTCTTTGATCTCTGCGCATTTCTGACTGTCTTGACCGTTCAAAGAAGGTAGTTTAATTTGTCATGTGACCTGCTCCTACAGGCGTTTTCTTCTTTAGGTATGAAAAACGTTTGACTGACGTCATATAACAATTTTTGATTGCCTATCCGATTAGGATCTAACATTTGGCTTTTCACACGGAATTTGCCTTGGTCTGGTTATTTCCAAAATATTTTTAGTTATTTGATTCCAATTTTGCGGATGTGTAATTTTACTTAGTGCGTTTTGGTTAACTATTGGATAGTCTAACATTCTTGAAAGATTTAGCTGTTCTTTCTCTTTCAGCTAATGTTTTTCTTTTATCAATATTCTTTTTTTTTTAATATAGCCAGTCCTTATGAGAACATGATTGGAAAAATGAATAACATTAAGGTTCGGGATTTTATTCGGTTTGTGCAAAAATCGAGATACTTAATTTCATGGAAACTATTAACTTATAAAATTCATTTAAATACACAGGTGAAAAGCAGTGTTTTTAATTTTAAAATAACACTCCACTTGTTACAAATCTAAACCATATGGCCAGTCTGATTAACAAGTTATATCCAAATACGAACATGTCATAAAACACTCAGATCAGTGAGGAGCCTTGCGAGAGAGAGGTCAGAGGATGGATAAAAATCCGTCGCTCACGAGGACTCGGAGACAATTTGGATTCTTTCAAGGCTGGATGTGACTTTATAATGGCTGGGTATGACAATACAAGGTTACAGCAGTGGTGAACAAATAACTTAAAGAGCTAAAGTAATGTTTGTGTTTTTGAACAAAAAATAAATGAAACAAACCCTCACGCGATGCCCAGCCGCGCGAGTCAGATGATAAGTTTAATGAGTACAAAATAACAATATCTAAAAATAACAACCTTCAAGATGGCTACTGAAGTAGCTGGAAGTAAAAAAATTAAAGAACATTTTTACATTCCTTATCTCCAGAAAAAAGGGACATGGAAGAATCCTGAATGAATTAACCCTCTAGGGCCATTCGTATCATATTTCATACAGTATGAAAACAAGCCTTGAAAGAAATATTTTCCTGAAAAAATTTTTAAGAGAAATATTTTATAAATTTCAAATGAAAGCAGTACTGACTGCTCAGTCAATGAATACCAAATGTTTCCTTATAGGGAAATACCAAATGTTTCCTTATAGGGAAATACTGTATCAAATATGATACGAATGGCCCTAGAGGGTTAATAAATTCTGACTTGTCAGTCGTTTTTTTTTTTTTGTTAAATGTATGTGTGTGTGTTGTGTGACTAGTAATATTAATAAGTTAGGCCAGTCAGTTAAGTGCCATACGTGATACACGCTTTGGGCGATCATGTCTCGGAAGTGAAATAACTGACCGGGCAGAAGATTATCCCGTAGTAGGTTGCCATTGCTTTATGCGGTAGACTGGTTGCCAGCCAAGGCTATAAAACCCAGTCTGTCCTATTATTTAACACGTAATCGGAGGGAAAAGAGGGATTAATAACTTTCCCAAGAGTATTTGTGCGCAAGTGAATGCAAGGAATTCAACTAGAATTTGCACTCGGCTCCTCCGATTTGTAGTTCCGAGTCGATATCCACTCGCACCACCTCGCAGGTAATCTACTTAACTACTCAAAACTAGCTTACATGTAGTAGAAGAGAAAAACTGAGATTCCAATTCACTTCTCAATTCACCCTCTTCCTAGCCTCCCAGTTTCAAAGCAGTGGTTTTGTGAAGAAAGTGGTTTAGTGGCTAGAACTTCCTACCTGCGAATGGAGTACAGTGACAATTCTTGCCGAATATTTTCAGGGCCCTAAAGTACACAGATAGGAATAGTGATACTTTCAACGCCCTTAACAGATTCATGTATAGAAATAAATGGATAAAAAGAGAGATAGAAAGGGAGCTTTTCTTCATTGATGACATTTTAGAGCAATGTTAAACTTCGGTTCAAGAATCACAAAGTTAATTTGAACAAGGCAGATTGATATTTTGTTACGGTTAAAAAAACTACAATGTGCTATAAAAGCGAAATATTAAAAACAAGCACATGAAATGGATGCCACAAACGCTTTTATTCATCATAAACTACAAAACCCAGTAAAATAAGAGGTGTAAAAGAAAAGGTTTAACCGGTTTTCATTATTGCTCACTGGAGGTTAGTTATAAAAAAGAAACACCACGTATAGGATGATGCTATATATATATATATATATATATAATGAATTCCTGAATGAAGGAAGAGAAATTATGACTTAGTGTAACCATGCCATAAAATAGCTATTATGTTCATACAAACATGGATGAAAAAGTTAGAATTTCTTCTAATTTAAAAAATTATACGTTATTGCAAATCGCTTGAAGAAATTACATTGTAGAAAAGTAGGTCGCGTAATAACTCGTTTACAAATGAAGAATATATATATATATATATGTTGAGGTGAGTATGGGTCCCACAACATGTTGTGGGACACATACTTACTTCAACAATATGTATATATATATATATATATATGTTTCTTCATTTGAATATATATATATATATATATATATATATATATATATATATATATATATACTCGTGAAACCATACTGGCATCTGTGTCCCACCCATTCAGAGTCAGGTTAGCCAGATGCAGACGACAATTCTACTCCTTCAGCTTCTTCTCTCGCACTTCCCGCCTGTGGAACTCGCTCCCGTATTCTTGCTTTCCTGACGGCTACAACCTTCAGAAATTTAAATGTAAAGTCAATACTCATCTACTAACCACTGGACTCTAGCTCTCTTCCCACCCCTGTATAACCCTCCTTTTCTCTCCACCAATGTATCTGTCATCGCACCTGCCTTCTCAGCTTTCTATTGTTCCTTTCTAACTAGTTTGTACTCCTCACTCTTTTCTAATTAATCTTTTTACATTTATGTAGCCCCCTGCACATCAGTGGCTTTTCCACCTTGCTCGTGGTGAAATGATTAAAAAAAAATATATATATATATATATATATATATATATAGTTGTATTGCAACAAAGTTGTGGAACTCGTAGGTTTTTTAACGTGCTGTTCATGCATTTACTTTTATAAAGAGTGCTCGATACAAACGTAGAGCGTTATATATGCAAATGAAGAAACAGGAAGACTCAAATTGTAATTGTAATGTTCAAAATAATAATTTAAATCAGAGCTCAATATATATATATATATTGTATGATGATTAAGTGTTGATAGAACTCAGGTCTAAATGTAACTCCTTTGGTAGTGATGAACGCTAATTTAGATTTCTATTTGTCAGAGAGATTTAATATATTAAGTTTATATTTAAGCAGACGTTGTAATTAAGTTCTTGATATCACTGATGGAGCTTTAATAGAATTAATTTGAGTTGGCATTCATTTACGCACAAATACCATTAAGAAAGATTAATCTGTCATTTCTCCCTTTAAATATGGTTTAAATAGCTGAACATATTGGTTTCTCTAGCCTAGGTTGGCAAACTAATCTACCGAAGAAATTAATGTCAACTTTCTAAGGGTAAACCTTTAGTCTAGTCTGTCATGTCTCTTTCTAAGCATATATCATATATAGTACTGAACTGACTGAAAAACGTGCTTTCTTCAGTGTTTCCAATTTTCAGTCCTTAATATGGGTCGAGCGAAACTGACGTAAAAATGTGTATAAGCTTTTAGTTTTCTCATTTCCTTTTTTTTATATCATTTTACCCTATGCAAGGCGGTACCGCCACTGATGTGCAAGGAGCTACATACGAAAATAAAAGTTTTGGACAGGTGAATGAAGACAAAGACGAACCAGCTACAGCGAAAGAGAAAGGGCAAGAGAAAAATAGGAACACAGGAGTAAAGACAATTGTGAAGGTAGAGAAAAAGGAAAAGAACAAGATACACGGGGTGATGTAGAAAGGGCTGGAGTTAAGTGTATAAAAGATGAGAATTGACTTTGTATTTAAATTTCTGGAGGTTGTAGCCGTCAGGAAAGCAAGTATATTGAAGGGAGTTCCCCAGGTGGGAAGTGCGAGAAAAGAAGCTGCTGAAGTAGAATTGCCATCTGCATTTGGTTGATCTAACTGTAAAAGGGTGGGACCTTGCTGCCAGTTTGTTGCCCGAGTAAATTCTTGTTCGTCAGAGCAGAAGAAATGAACATATTCATAGAAGAAACAGACGGTAATTAAAATTGTTTTTGACATTTTTTTATTGTTTAATTCTGATATGTTTATTTATAGCGCACTAAAGAGAGACATAATGATATGTATGATATTTCAAATGATTCAAAATATCGAGGAGAGTATACTGGAGTTTTCGCTTCCTTATCAGACAAAAGATACTCTGGGAGGCTGTTAAGAGCATGGAATTAACTCTAATTTTCTGTTGTTCCCAGTTTCAACCTGACCGGGACTGTTAGCAGCTGTTAGGGCCTCAGCTATGAGCAAATAGTTAACCCACAAACTGGGTTCAAAACACGATGAAAGTATAAAAATAAACTTTTATAGAAATATATACATTCAAATGTTTTTTTATAAAAAATAAACATTTTTGAACGAAAACAAAATTATCGTAACATATTTTTTGAAGGAAAAAATATTGCCACTTTTGATGGAAAAAAATATTACCAGAAATAAATTTTTGAATACAAATATAGAAGACATCTTCTGTTTTCTAAAATCAAATTTGAAAATAACAAGAATCAAAATTTGACTAAATCAACATTCTCACTATAACCAAACATTAAAAATACCTTAAAACCTTAACTTTTCTATATTAAATAACCCACAGAGGTTGATATACCGTTAAACAAAAATAAAACTTTAAAAAATCAAACAATAAAATCAAAGGGTACGAGGTGCTACAGATTGCAAATGCCAATCAAACGCTGACGACATGGATAACGCTGTCATGAAGTCTATCTTCGACAGCAAAATATTAAATTCGACAAAATTATATTTAATATATATGTGAATAATTTCTAGGAAGCAAATATATAAATACTGCATTTAATTAGTGATTACATTTGTTAGCTTTAATTTA
Organism: Ascarosepion bandense; assembly: GCA_037127315.1. NCBI lineage: Eukaryota > Metazoa > Mollusca > Cephalopoda > Sepiida > Sepiidae > Ascarosepion > Ascarosepion bandense. Next base: position 6,952,020 of record JBBBDQ010000815.1, on the reverse strand, counting down.
TGCTATGCATATAACTTACTATCAGCCATGTTGTTCGGATTATGACCGGAATAAAGGTAATATTAATTCTCATTTATAATACGCACATTTTGAGTACTCCAACGTGGTATAATGATCAATTACGACTGAGTAGCTAGTTCTATTTGCAGCGCAATTTCGGTTTTATGCCATACAAATCAGCGCTTAGCATATAGACTCCTTGAATGCAAGGCTTCTTGGCTCCGCAGATCTATTGTAATGAAAAAAATTAACAAAATAATTATTAGGATCACTTGAAAAAATTATTATCATACTTGTATGTTGAAATAGGAATCTATCAACCCGTCAGTCCGTTTCTCTCTCTCTCTCTCTATATATATATATATATATATATATATATATTGATAGAAGCCTTCCGGTCCCGAAGAGGCCGCAAATCATTTGTAATTAAAGAAAATAAACCTGAGATATATATATATATATTATAGATATCTGTTTCAACATACATAAAAAGTAGCTAAAAGTTGTGAAAACATTAGTAATGCATAGCTTAAAAACGCCAATTCCATGATTTCTTCTGTTTTTTTTTTTTCGAAATCACGGAATATCTGTGTTGCAAGAGTATGTTATTTTGTTTAAATACCATTTATTGTGGCTTCAGTATGTTCGGAGGGGTGCACAAGTTGCATTCTGCGGGTAGAGGGGCCACAAGGCACATTCTGCGTGGGGGCCGCAATGTTTCTGAGTACGGCACTGAGGGGTAGTAATTTTGTCTCACTAGATCAATTACGACAAAGTAGGGAGTAAGATTCTCACTGTATTTTCTCCCCCGTGACACATATAAGGTATGGTTATAAAATATTCCCCGTACAATACGCACTCATAAATATTATGTTATAATCTGAAAAAAAAAGTATTTTCTCAAGACTCAAAGGAGGGTTAGAATCGAAGGGTAGGTTAGAAAATGAACGGAAAATAATTTTCGAAGCAAACAAATGTTTGGGTAAACTCACTGGTTGAAATAAAAAAAAGAATGTTTGGAAATAGTAGAAAATGAATAAACGTAAGATTTTAAATAACTTCGATAAGTTTAAAAACAAAAATCAAAACTAAATACCTGCGCAAGCTCGTTTGTTACATATGCGAGTGACTAAAACACGAATAATTGCTGTATTCACGATACCGGAGCACTGCGCAGTACAAAAACACACTAAGTATTGCCTGAGAGATTAGTGTAGTAGCTTAATTTTAGAGCTAGGGTAGCATTAGTGTGGCACCCATTAACAATCAAACTGACTAATCACTGCCTGCGAGACTATCTAGGTAACCTTTCGTCTTCAGCAAGCATTCACAAAGGTCAAATGTATCTTATGGCCGTCTTCGTTTTGTCTCTCCTCGTTCTGCCGTCTGTTCTATGCTGACCAACCGAGTGGGCACTCCCGCCGCATTCCGACAAATCTGACCTTTAACTTCAGAATGCGGACACAGCGAGTTGAATGCAGCTCTAAAGACATGAATCTCTAGATTCTTTATTGTGTAATTGCGAGAGATGAATTACAAGGATTTTAAAAGACGAAAAGGAAGTTTTCTTTCGTTTTTATTAGCGATTCAGATCGAAATGCATTTTCTTCAGATCAATCAGCTCAATGAAACCCAATGGAGCTAGTTAATGTTGTAACGACCTAAATACAGATTCCTGATCTGAAGAATACGTATACACACCGACATACATATAGCGACTTTAACCCGTTATATATATATATATATATGTCAAAAGGACATGAAGAAATTTACTACTTCTTAACGTTTCTCACTACAAAAGTAGAGCTGAATATTATTTTGGTAATTTTTTTCCGTTAGTCACGTCAAAAATGATCGCTTGAACATGGAGACATAGTAAAAGTATGATTTCGAAGCATGGAAAATTCTGTGTTACAAAATGTTAAATAATTATATTACAATAATATATATATATATATATATATATATATATATATATATATATTATAAAGAAGTGAAAGAACAGGTAGATTAAAACCCACTGTTCATGCATTCCTTTTAATAAAGAGTATTCAATACAAAGTAGAACTTAATATTGTAATTTTGTTATTACAATGGATAATAAAAGATTTTTCTGGTTCAGTACAATATTTTTCTTCTTCAGGCCATATCTTAGAAATAAATGGTGAAAAGAAATAATTTTAGAAAGTATAAAATGAGTTCATGGTCATTAAGAAAATTAAGGAGGGTTAGTTAGAAGTTAATATCATCTCTTCTCTCTCAAGATGTTTTAAATGGAAGAAAAGACTGGGTTTTATAGCCTTGGTTAGCAACCAATCTACCTCACTCGGAGAATAAAAGTATTTGCAAAAGATCAACACCCCTACCTGTAAAAAAAGGAAAGAAAATAAAAAATAAATGTTACAGAAGCATCGAGGACACCCTCGTTGATGGCCTATGTCTCACAGGGAGCGATGTGGTTTAGACTACTAGGAGAGATGAGGTTTTAACCCTGCTGGATAGCATATCTTATTAAGTCTCTAGAATAAGCATGTCGGTAGACATAATTCTTATTGTTAATAACAAAAACGAACAACAACAAAAATCATTACCTTTCTTCAAACATGGATATCGTCAAAATAATATCTGGATTCGGTCAGTCAGTTTGGAGCCATTGATCATACACGCTTGATCGATGGTATCACTTTCAATCCATGACTGACTAGGCAGAATATTTTCCCGCTTTTTTTTCCGGAGTTGTTTGTTTGCCAACCAAGGCTATAGAATGTAATCTGCCCTGCTATTCAACCAATAGCTGGAAGAGTATTTAGCGCGTAAGTGAATGCAATAAATTTCAATTAAACTTCGAACTCGGATCTCTGATTTTTCATTCTGAGCCGATATCCATTACACCAATACTCACATGGTAGATTAGTCGGATAAATTTCCTTTGATTAGTTACAAATAAACAAACATAAAATGTATACACGCTCATTCACATACATATAAAAGCACATTGAAAACTAAGTGAAACTGATCTTCAAATGTTTTTTTTTAATTGTTGGCATCCGTTATGTTTAGATCCATAACTGCGCTGAAATAATTCAGTATTCTGTCGAAAACTTTTACGTATATTATCTATTTCGCTTCCATATTCTTGCTTTGCTGACGGCTACAACCTCCAGGAATTTAAATGCAATGTCAATACCCATCTATTAACCAGCTGACACTAGTTCTTTCACCACCCCGTATATACTTTCCCCTCACTATACTTTTGCAACTGTCATCACACCTCCCATCCTTCTCTTGTTCCTTTCTAACTGGTTAGTCTTCCTCTTCAATCTCTTCTACTTAATCTTTTTACTCTTATGTAGCCCCCTGTACATCAGTGGCATTACCGCCTTGCTCGGGATGATACGATTAAAAAAAATATTATTCTCATTTCTATCGCCATTGCTTTACATAATATGCTGCCTTTGTTTTCTATGAAATGGCGATATATTTTATTATACTGGATGTAAATTTACTGATGCCAAATATTAAAAAAATAAATTTAAAATTCACCATATTTACTTATCTATCAATATTTCTAGACCTGTGTAATATCTCTGTATTACGTGTGATTGTAAAAGATGATATAAGTTGTTGAAAAGTAACTATGTGTTAATGGGTTTATGAAACGTTTCCCTACAAGGAAACATTCGCAATTCATTGCTCAAGCAGTCAGTATTGCTTGCGGTTGAAAATGATAAAATCTTTCAGTTATACTGTTTTTATTAGACGAATAGTAGTTTATTGAATGACAAAATAAAAGTAAAAAAATAAAAACGACATCTCCCAATTAACGTGTTCTGTCACACGATGACACTTCACCAGAATAATAATGCTTTTATTGACGAAATCAGGACTATAAATAGGTGAAAAATGGCACCTCGAGGTAGTGTAATGGTTAGCAAGCTTTTCTCACTGGATTCATTACATTTAATTAGTGAGTTCAATACTTACTGGGTGCTCCATACTTTCAGCCTTGTGCCACGTCTAAGCTACGCTTAGAATAATTGGGCACCTCGGCGTAGTGTAATGGTTAGCAAGCTTGTCTCGCTAGAACTAATTACAACTGAGTTGTGAGTTCGATTCTCACTGGGTATTTCATACATTCGGGATTGTGCCACATTTAAGCGGCGCTTAGAAAGTCATCTATAAATAAGAGAAGAAATACTAAAAAATGAAAGAAAGAAAAACGCTAGTCACATTGAAAACTAAGTGAAACTGATCTTCAAATGTTTTTTTTTTAATTGCTGGCATCCGGTATGTTTAGATCCATAACTGCGCTGAACTAATTCAGTATTCTGTCGAAAACTTTTACGTATATTATCTATTTCGCTTCCATATTCTTGTTTTGCTGACGGCTACAACCTGCGGGAATTTAAATGCAATGTCAATACCCATCTATTAACCACTTGATTCTAGTTCTTTCACCACCCCGTATATACTTTCCTTTCTCTCCACCTTTGCAACTGTCATCACACCTGTATTCTCATCCTTCTCTTGCTCCTTTCTAACTGGTTCGTTATCCTCTTCACTCTCTTCTACTTAATCTTTTTACTCTTATGTAGCCCCCTGTACATCAGTGGCATTGCCGCCTTGCTCGGGGTGATACGATTAAAAAACATATATATATTATTCTCATTTCAACCGACATTGCTTTACATAATATGCTGCCTTTGTTTTCTATGAAATGGAGATATATTGTATTATACTGGATGTAAATTTACTGATGCCGAATACGTAAAAAAAATAAATTTAAAATTCACCGTATTTATCTATCTATCAATATTTCGAGACCTGTGTAATATCTCTCTGTCTAAACAGATTCAATATACATCTATCTATGTGAATAAACATGTTCAACATCTATCTATCCAGATATCTCTCTATGCAAGCAATCCCGACTTGGATTTTCTTTCAACATCTGTGCCTGGGCATAGATGCGACAGTGTAGGTTAATGGGGAAAATATTTTATGTAAACGTACACTTGTAGAAAACACATTTTCCATTGATATGTTTTCGCTTTGTTGCGCACATATTGACTAACAATCAAATCGATTCAGCAACATAGCGTGACTAAATCTTCAAATGATTTCCGATCGGCAGTACAAAATCAATCGATCATGCCTTCTTGCTCTGTACAAAGAAAACGACTGTCTCTCAGTGAAATACTTCTTCCAGTCGCCATCTTGGATTTTTATTTCCACGTCTTTTGTTTTTAGACGAAAACAACCATCATTTAATTTTTTTTTGTTTATTCGTTTAACGAGATATGTATATTTTTTTAGCTTCTAAAACTGCTTGAATGTGGAACAGCTGAATGTGTGTCTTTCGCTTTTGGTGTGTGTGTGCTACTTCTGTTCGAGATTGTGAAACTAACTCACCGTAAAATTCGTTTCTTCGTGTCTTTTTACCAACAGAACTCTTGAGGAGGATAATTTCATTTTTTTTCTTTCTGCCAGATATAGTTTTATTTTATACTTTGTTTAAAATTACCGTCCGAATTTAATATAATTTACGCCTTTCGTCAATTGGATTTTCGCTAATATAATTGCTTTGTTCCTCAATGATGTATGCCGTTTCTTTCACATTATTCGTTGTTTTTTTTTGTTTTGTTATTGTTACCTGTTTATTTCTGTTGTGATTAATTCAACGTAGACTTCATTTTGTATCGTTGCTTATTTGCGATGGATAAATTGTCGCCCATTTATATTTTTAATTTTGTTTTGATTTTGTTAACTGAACATTATAATAGGGTCAGTTGGGTACCGTCTGTGAGAAAAAGAACATCATGACGCAAGTCACTCCGTCAGAAATTTGGAAACGGCATGATGAAATGCCCGGCATTCGCCCCGAAAGCTTCAATACAAACATTTCAAAATGTTTTAGTGTCAATCTGAGGACAGTGCAGAAGATTCGGTCAGGGTTGGATGAGTCTAATAGCAATTACAAAGGTTGAAATGATCACAAGTGAGGGTTAGGGTTAGGGTTACGATTATCTTTCGGCAGGGCTGCAAACACAACACGGAGTCTACATCTAGTGCCTTGAGAAGGTAGTGCTGCCATGCGTCAAGAGAAGGTCTGCTGGAAGACCCTATGTCTGGCAACTGGATCCTACTCTATACCACACTTGCAGGAGAGCCGAGGCATGACTGTCAGACAATTTATTAATTGCACCCTGTTAATATCTTAATCGTTATATCTTTTTATATCTAATCTAATCTAAAATTATTTATGAATTGAACTTGTCTGTGTGTGTGACTGTGTGTGTGTCCGTTACCTACACACTCCGAAACGGCTGAACCGATTTTCTTTAAAATTTACAGTTGTACTATAAGCGTCTGCGAGTGTTCGTAGCTAGGTTTTCTGTCGCGGTATCCCCGATAAATATCGAAAATCGATAATCAAAAAAATCGGGTTTTAGAAGGAGTGGTCCGATTTAAATCAAATTTTATACACTCATAGACAAGGACATAAGAAACGATATTCAGAAGTTTCGAGACTCAGTTCTTACAATAGTGCAGACAATTCATATCGATACCAGAAAATCAAAATTTGACTTACATCCATTCATTTTTCTTTCAGTCTACGGTTTCGCTTTAACTGGAAACAACTATTGCTTTTTAGTCTTTCGTGCCAACGTCCAAAGAGTCTGAGCACCAGGACCATGGATTAGTTTTAAAGCTTTCATTACACCCGAGCAATGCCGGACTATACTGCTAGTATATATTAGATAAATGCCAGGTGCTGTAAACGTGTACGAGCGAGTAGTGTAATTCATAATGACTTTAAATTGTTAAATACAGAGCCGAGTTCTGATACCTTTTGGATTCGTTGAATTTGTTTAAACGCAAATACTCTTGGCAAATTATGAATTCCTCTATTCTTCCCGCAGCTATATGTTAAGTAATACTTGTATCACTAAGCTTTTATTATCTCCTAGAAAAAATTCTCGCAATGTAAAAATATTGTTTGGTTTTAAATTACCTTAAAAGTGTTGATAAATTATAGAGAACAAAACAATTAGTCATTTTATAGCAATGACGAACTGGTGGCAAGTTTTTTCTCATATCTTCGGCATTCTCATGTATATTCCGGCAGATGTGACAACTGCTAGTGTCTGCGTCGTCTGCTCGTCTTCTTATGTTTTCAAAACTTTTTTGCCCCAGATCCAGTTTCATCATCGTCATCATTAGCATCGTCGTCGTCGTAATTCTTCTATTTCTTCGTTTTGCTTTCTTTCGTGTACAGACAGTATCATATGGATATGACAACATTGATATTTACATTATTCGGAATATTATCCTCATCATTGTGGCAATTTGTACGACGTTTCGGCCGTTGAACGCTCCGGCCTCCTTCAGATGCTAGATATTTTGAACCGAACCGTTTATTATAATCACAGGGGTATGTCATCCTCATTCCTTGGATATCAAATTCCGTGGGTTATTAAATACCGACAAGAAATTTACAATAAAATCGAATGAATCGACTTTTTTTTATAATCATATCACCCCCAAAAAGGCATTTTACTGCAACTGTTTTGCAGGTGGTTACATAGGAGGTAAGAGAAAGATGAAAATACTGAATAGTGTAGAGTGAACGGAGAAATGAGCATGAGAGAAAAGATGCAGGTTAGTGAAATAGGAGATGACTATGTACTTCTAGTGAGAAATCAGTTTGTAGATCAGGTTTCATTCACGTATTTTTGTAAATAGGGTTTTGTTAAGTGTCAAATGTATTACGGGTATATATATTTTTTCTTTAAAAATATATCGCTGTTAATATTTTTCCTTCAATATATATTTTGTTAGTAATATTTTTTTCTTAAATATAGTACTGGTAATTCTTTCATTCAAAAATGTATTGCTGGTAATATTTTTTTCCTTCAAAAATGTATTGCTGGTAATATTTTCTTCTCAAGATAAGTATTGCTGAAATTTTTACAATAAAAATCTATTTTTATGCTTTCATAGTGTTTTGACTTCAGATTGGGGGTTAACTATTTGCCCATAGCTGGGACCCCTAACATGTTATATATTTTGACAGTTTTTCGAATTCCTTGGTTGCTATGTTACAATCCGCTGGACAAGACATATCAATTAACAGGCACATTTTTCTTTTTGGTCTTTAACAATAATGACCGGACTATTTGCTTCAGTTTTTCTGTCTGCGTAGATGTTTTAATCCCACAGTTTGGTGATATCTTCTATTTCTGTAACCGGTGCCGGGTGATATTCATACCTGTGGTTGTTTACATATTTTCCATAGTATTTGCACATTATTATCATTATGTCATTTTTCATCATATTTTGATTTCTGCTATGGTTGCACTACCTACCAAGTCTGCGGGAAGATCTAAGGCAGGTCGTGGTGTGTCGTTATGGCTCCATTCAATGTTTTTTCTATCTCCCCTTTCATCCCTAGCGTTACATAGACATTATAATTAGTAGTAGTATTAGTATTATTATTATTATCTTTGTTCGCATGGGTTTTCCATCAAATCAAATGTTCTCAAGCAGTAGGCAATTTCGGCATAATATTTGCAATGCCAAACAACATAAACTTATTAAATAATTGGATCCTAGGTTTTACTTCGACTTTCTCAGCGTAGTGCTTTAATTTCGGTGGTACAGAACCCAAAACCCCAATGATGACTTGAAAGTTCTGTGTTCTGTCAACATCTTTCTGAAAGTGGGTATATTTCTTAAGCTCGTTCAGTTTCTTGACCATGATACTATACTCTCTAAGAACAACGACAACGATGACGATGTATTTTCTGACTTTTATTTTAAAGATGGTGATGTCTGATTTGCTGATCCCAAGAATTTCGTCTATCTTAATTTTGAAATACCAAAACACCTTCACATGTTCGTTTTTAATATTCATTTATGGCATGTGATACTACGATTTCTCGTTGATTTCTAAATAGGCACTAATACAGACGTGGGACCACATTATCATGATGGGGACATTATTGATGCAGATGATATTATAATTATTATTATTATTATTATTATTATTATTATTATTATTGATATGTCACGGAAAGGGGGTGTATATATATATATTATTATCACCAATACATATATAGATTATTACCAGCAATACATTTCTGATGATAATTAATTCCAGCCATACATCACTGTTAAATATTACAGATAATACATTTTTAGAGAAAAAATATTACGAGCACTGTATTTTAAACGATTATTATATTTGTTGTACTGTTAACCAAATAATAGATAATATGTAACCTTATTTATATTTTTAATTTTAATTTTTTAATTCTTTAGACTTAAGAATTAAGTTTAAATAGATAAATTTAAATAGAATAATTTGGTTTCTTTTAAATCAAAGTGTAAAATTTTACCTCTATTTCTCTCTCTCTCTCTCTCTCTCTCTCTCTCTCCCTGCCTCTCTCTAGCGCTCTCTCTTCACTGAAAAAATCCAAGAAAACTTGAAAGTGATGATTTGAACTTGTTTAAACCTATTATTAATTTATTTATTGTTTCCTTCCTTTCCTTTCTTCTCTTTTCTCTATCACTCCTTCTTTCTCGTCTGACCCACCCGCTACCCTCGAACTTTCTCTGATCCGCTTCCCTCGAACTTTCGTCGACACTGACCGAAGATTATGGAGGAATCTCTGTGGCTTCGACAAACGGATGGATTGTTCATATTTTCTTTTTGAGAGGAGCGACAGTTATATTCTTATCATCTTATATGTTTTTATTTTGTTCTTTATTTTTTTTCGCCGGATTAGGTCGTTGTGAATCCCATTCATGTAAAATCCTTCGTTGAATAAAGACGGAAGCTGAAGATGGCTCGCCTGAAATAGGTCTATACTTCCGAATTATCATGAAATAACGCGTCTGTCTTAACTTTTCTTATATTTGCTCTATATGTATTTATATGCATATATGCTTAGAGCTCTCGTAGAGAGTTATCCTACCATTATATGTAAAGGATACTCCTTTGGATTCTTCTATGTCCACAGGGCATGTTTAATATATATATATATATATATATATATATATATCATTCGGGGTTGTGAAGTGGTGTAGGCAAATGTAACCGATTAGAATAATCTACTTCGTAGACAACTTAGGCGGTACTCGTTGTATGCAGTGTCCTGAGACGTAGGCATAGTTAGTAGACGTACATCAATAGTTGTAGATTTCTAGTCGAAGACCAAAAGATCTCTATTGGAAGATCAATAGACTTCTAATAGTAGAAGATCTAATATCTAGTCGATATTTATGGCTGACACCAGCCAATCACATTCCAGTGATGGGAAACTAAGGAATTTACATATTCATTACCTATTCATTACATCAGTTATTATTATTATTATTATTATTATTATTATTATTATTTGAACTCATTCATTTTTCGTATATAGCGTATCATGTAGATTTCGTTCGGGATCAGTTGACGGCAAGTTAACCTATGGTTTAAAAAATCTCTTTTCCACACTGATACGCACATGGAATTGTGCTGATGACAGACACAGAAATAAAACTACAGGACGTCAACGACAATGTATTAAGTGAAAGTGAGAATAAAGGATTAACTATAGATTGTAAGAAGACAGAACAAATGGTCGTTAGTAAGAAGAACAACCCTTGATGTGAAGTCCGATTTAGAGACGTTTAAACAAAGCAAGTATAGAAATTTAACTATCTAAATAGTCTTTTAAAAGAATACAGAAAATGTTTCCCAGAAAGCTGACCGAGCATAATATAGCAAAATATAACATTCAAAAGCGAAACCAAATATTGGGGAAATGTCGTTAATCACAGAAAAGACTACTGAAGCGCTATGCAGATATCGTTTATGCCAATTAATGCAGAACAATTTCTTCACAGTTAAAAAGGAAACTTCGGAGAACAAACGTGGATCTACAGAAGGATGTTGAGAATACAATGAACAAAACATGGGCGCAATAAGAACATATTTATGAATTTTGCACCCAGAAACATACAAGGTTAGAGTAAAGATAAGCGATTTCAGTAAATGTTATTGAAGAGAAAAATGAAATCAACAAAGCGAGTTCCATTTCCAGTAAAGTCCATTGTATTCTCTTACACTTTATAACCTTCAGAGAGATTATTCTTCTTTTCTCACCTCTCTGCTGCAGATTACATATCAGGGATGATGTGCTTTCTAGGTTTAGGGTAACAGATAGACCAGGATGACTCTATGAATTCAAACCCGCGGAAAAGTACTCTAAATCTATTCTACAGAAAAAAATAGAAATTTGATATTGAAGAAAAATCAAGTTATTTTAGGTATTAAGAAAGAAACAACCAAAGAGGAATTAAACAAATGAATAAATGAAACAAATAAATAAATGAAAAAAAGAAAACGATAGCTAAACAAAAGAAAGACACATAAAAAAAAAAAAGGATGGAGTTAGAATGAAAGAAAGTAGATGACAAGGAAAAAAAGAAAGAAAGAAATGAACACAAATGAAGAGAAACGCGGAAGATTCTTAGAAAAATATTAAGTGGACGAAAAACGTGCATATTGAGAGAAAACGAACTTAGTAACAAACTAGCAGTATAGCCCGGCCTTGCTCGGGTGTAATGAAAGCTTTAAAATTAATCCATGGTCCTGGAGATCAGACTAAAGAATATTTGTGTGAAGTTTGGTGAGAATCGGATAAAAATTGTGAATTTGTATAAAGGACATACAGACAGGTAAACACACACACACACAAACATCTTGCCTTTATATATATATATATATATATATATATATATATATATATATATATAAATATATATTATTGATTTTCTGCACTATTGTAAGAACTGCAACCTTGAAACTTCTGAATATCGTTTCTAATGGCTTTGTCTATGAGTGTATCAAATTTGATTAAAATCGAACCATTCCTTCTATAACCCGATTTTTTCTATTATCTATTTTCGATATTTATCGGGGGTACCTCGACACAGAACCTAGCTAAGAACACACACACACACACACACACACACACACACACACACACACAGAGAGAGAGAGAGAGAGAGACAAAGTTCTATTTATAATTAAGTTTAGATTACATAGATAAGTAAACAGTAAATATATCAGTTAGTTATTTAAGTGCCATACGTGGCACACCCTTTTTTGTCTCGAAAGTAATATGACTGACTGGAGAGAAAATTATCCCTCAGTAGGTTGCCATTGGTTTCTACGGCAGACTGTTTTCCAGCCAAGGCTATAGAACCCAATATATTCTATTATTTAGCCCATAACTGAAGGGAAGAGACGGAATAATACTTTTCCCAAGGTTATTTCAGCTCAAGTGACTTCACTTGGATTTCAAACTCGGCACCCCGATTTATTGTCGTTTCGAGTCGATATCCACTACACCACAACACACATTAAATGAAGAAAAAGTTGATATTTGACAAAACGAATCGTATTAGATGACAAAGAAAGAACATGGATATTGAGAGAAAATATAATCTATTAGTTAACAACTAACGAAAGCGTGTATGAAAAAATATACGAAAAGAGAAGAATGAAGGAAACGAACCGAAACAAAAGGAAAAGAAAGAAAAACCAGGATTTTGAGAGAAAATGATTTACACAACATAATAAAGAAAGAACGACACCGAGAATGAATGAATGAATGAATGAATGAATGAAAGACGCATCCGAGACAAAAACAATTGTATAACATTGAAGAAAAAAAAGTAATTTCAATATTTTGCGAAGATTTCGGATATTTTTTCGTACTGCTATTTTTTTGTTTATTTCTTTTCCTTTTTCTTTTTGTCGACTCTCCTGTCTCATTCGATTCTTCTGTTGAAAAATTACAGCTTTTTTGTGTTTCTAGTTTTAGGATTGGCTAAGCAGAAAATTATCACGTTATTTTACAATGGCAGACAAGGAATCACATTCTGAAAAAGAAAGTAGCGTTTGTCTGTCTGTCTGTTTGTCCCTCTGTCTGTCAGTCTGTCAACATGAACGTCAATTTGTGAGTTTTACTTCGATTTAAAAAGAACATATGGCACTATTTTTAGTTATGTTCGAATAAATGAAGAGGCTGGCAACTGAAAGCCCAACGGATAATTGCTCGAGAAATTGGTTGATATAAAACTGCGAAAAACAATAAGAGAGACGTTGATTAAGAATAGGAAGACTTACACGGTGGCTTAGATAGTTTGGCTTTTAACAGCACAGTCAGAGTAGCTGTTGTAGTAACTTTTAAATCAAGTTGCTAAAATGCGTGCTTTTAAAGTAGAAACGTGTTTTCCAGGTGGGAGATAAAACCATCTTTATTATACGCGGTTTCCGGTCGTGGCTCTTCACAACTTCCTATCCCTTGTAGTTCTTTTGTCTTTCTCTTATTTCTCCTTAATACTGTTCCGCCACATATTTACCCGAGCACACCAAGTATGTCATGCATTATATTCTACTGTATCTATCCTTTTAAGCTGTAATTTTTTTTCAAATATAATGGTTGACGAATTGCTAGGGTTCAGAAAAAAATTTGCAATAATTTTTAGCAACACAGTTTTGCGGTTATTTTTTGTTACCATTGTTCACACCCCTGAAGATGATGTCGCAAAGAGATTGAAATAATTGGGTATATTGAAAAATGAATGATAATAGCATCTCAACGTTACATCTCATTACTGACATCTTTCAATTATAATACTTGAAAGATTATCCGTGAGTATGAACGGATTTTATTTAAAAAATAAACAGACACAATGTTTGCATTTTATTTATTCAAAGTTGTAGAAATATCTATTCACATCATAAGGATCAGTAGAATCAATTATGGTGAATTCCATGCTGGACAAAGTCTTTCTGAAATCCTTCCATGACTATGTAAACTGTATATTTCTATATTGCGACATTTTTTTTAACTGCGTTTGCGATCGGTTGCGTCAAATCATCTCTCTTCGTCTTGCCAGTTTTCCTACCAATATATATTCTTGTCACTTAATATTCCCTATAACGTACCAAAACAAATATATCATTTTATTATAATGATATATTTGATAATAAATATGTCATCATATAATAATATAAACAATAATAATTTCTATTCTTAATAAAATCTATAATTATATATAATAATATTATATAATTATATATAGTTATAATTATTATTATTACATAATAGTAATATATTTGATAATAAATACATTATTATATGATAATATAATTCTGATCATTGTTCTTCTATTTCTTTAATTTAGCGTTCTCTTACCTTCTTCTCTCCAATGAGGTAAATTTGAATTGAATTGATAATGTTCATTTTCATGTTTCGTGTATTTACATCAGAACGGGCGCCACACATTCATTTTACACATTTACTCTTTAAGGTCATTATAATAAAGAAATTCTATCTCTGTATATATATATATATATATATATATATATACATATATATATATATATATATGTATGTATGTATGTGTGTGTGTGTGTGTGTGTGTGTGTGTGTGTGTGTGTGTGTGTGTGTGTGTGTGTACGAAGAAGAAATTGGTTTATAGCTTACGTTGAAAAACGTGCTCCGGTAAGATCACCGAATTTCGGAAACGTCGCACCTGGTCAGTACATAGATGAGTGACTGTTAGGAAAAAACCAAGCGTTGTAAGTTTGGATGTGTGGGTGGTGTAATTGATATTGGCTCGGAATGGTTGGTCGGAGAGCTCATTTCTAATTCCAGTTGCTTTTTCTTATATTCACTTATTCACAAATACCTTTATGTGAGGTATGACTTCACCGCTTCTCACTCGTGTATGGCTTAATTCGTAAGCGATTATCAATAAATAATTATTATCTTCCCATTACAAAAAATAGTCTTACAGTTTAAAAATATTTTTGGCTTTTCTCCAAAGGGTTCATATGCCGTATAAAATGAATCAATCAATCAATAACGTAGAATATCTACACAGTCTGGATACATAAATAGTAATGATAAATGACTGATGTAAAATTATGTAGATATAATAGAACAGGTAAATATATACTGAGCATTTTCTAAGCATAGCTTAAAAAAATCTAAAGTAAAATCTGACTACTATATAACACACAAGTCCTTCACAGTTAACCAACGTCATTTACGCTATATAAGAAATTCACACTTCCTGCTCAGATATCTAGAAGCCCGAATCTGCTAATCTTTGTTTTTCTTAAACAATACGTAAACAAAGTAATTTTTCTAAGAATTATTTAATTGTTTTTGTAATCCAGATGTGCGTTGTGGTGCAGTGGATATCGCCTTGGAAAGAAAGATCAGGATACCGAGTTCAAATTTCAGTTGAATTTCTTACATTCACTTACGCACAAATACCCTTGGGAAATCCGTCTCTGCTCTCAAGTTATGGGTTCAATAATAGAACAGATTGTGTTCTATAGCCTTGGCTGGCAACCAGTCTACTGCAGAAAGCAGTGGCAAGCTAGTGCGGGATGATCTTCTGCCCAGTCAGTCATGTCTCTTTCGAAACATGATCACCCAAAGCGTGTATCACGTATGGCACTTAACTGACTGACTGATTTGTAATCCGACATTATATCATATACATTAAAAGTTATATTTATTAGCGGTAGGTTCTTCACAAATCTTCCGGGATTTCTTGCTTTCATTAAGACTCTTGGGTGCACAGGCTCATCAACATAGATATTCATTATTTGTGCAGTTTGGACTGTTTTCCTCATCTTTATTGCCATGTTTACGATGTTTATGATGTTTCGACCGTTTAAGGATGTTTAATCTAACACTTTATTCCGATCATTAGGATCACTGGGGTATATTATTATCATTCCATGTGCAGTGCCACTTCTGGATGCCACATAAATATCTGTAGCTATCTATTGAACTCACTACTATTTGGGTCGAATCAGTGGAACTAACATATATATATATATATATATATATATATATATATATATATATATATATATATATACAAAAATCTAAAGTGAGCCAAAACCTGCCGCGGTTTCACACTACGGATCGTCAGGGCAAAGGCTTTGCCCTGAAGATCCGTAGTGTGAAACCGCGGTAGGTTTTGGCTCACTTTAGATTTTTGTGTGTCTTTGCTCTACTTTTGTATATCTTCTTTTGTACTTTGTATCGAGCACTTTTTCTTGTGGTTGGTTCCGTTTGGGTTTTTTTTTTCTTTGCTTTGAGTATTGAATGTTTTGTTCTTGTTCCGCGGATTTCTTTTTTTCTCCCCATTTATCCGACGCCTTAGTGCACCGGATTGTAACGGAATTAGGTTCTGTTTGTTAGTGGTTTTTTTGAAGGTTTATTTTAGTATAAATTTACGGCCTACATACTTACAGAGTCTATTTAGTTATTATATATATATATATATATATATATATATATATATATATATATACTGGGCTATGTGTCCTTGAGGAGATAGGTGTTGGTTAGTCGCAGTTGTTATCAGTACCTATCTATAGCAATGGTGAAGAAATAACTGAGAGATTTGAATTAAAGGGAGATTATCCCGAAGTGGTATCGCACATGGGATGAGAATGATACACCTCAATTATCGAAATAAAGGATTCGGCTCGAAATTCTTAGTACCTAAATTAGGCCAGAGTGTACAGCGGCAGAAACGTCGTAAACACAAATATAAAGCTAAGAACAACAGTCAAAACAGTGAAAATAATCTAAATACTACCTCATCAAATAAATATATACTGTTTAAAAAGCTGGGAACTGCTTAGGCATGGGTATGCACTAAATATACACTACCGGCTATGAATATTAGGTCACCCCAGCTTTTTAAAAAATGAAGCATTTCATACATTTTTTTAGTATTTATTGCAAAATTAAAATTGTAAATGAAAATAGAATGTTTTTTGTTAATATTGCACAATAGCATGTGTATCAAATGAATTTATAAATATTTGATAATTACCTATATTGCAGTGTCATCAATGACATAATGAATAAAAATTAGGTTGATTCGGACGAGTTCATCTTTGCTTCCATGCTTTGTAAAATTTAGCAAAATAATAATAACAAAAGAAACATTTTATTTTCATTTGGCAATAAATACTAAAAATAGTATGAAATTTATCATCTCTTTAAAAATAACTGTGGTGGCCTAATAATTATGGCCGGTAGGGTAGGTTCTCTGATAAAAGGTTATTCTCTCACAGTTCATGCTTTTTAAATATCTTCCGGTAACTTGGTTTCCAGTCAACTCTGAACTTCAAAAATGTAAATGTAATATCAATCGTTATCTACTATCTAATGTATTTTATTGTTCTCACGTCTAAAAAATAATTTCTTTTTCTCATATTGTTTGATTCTAAATAACACCTGGCTTCATTGTCATGGTTGTAAAAGAGTAATTAATAAATATGTAAATCAACCAGGTACAAAATGTTAAATACTTGACAAGTGTTCTAACACAGAAAAGAAGGTGCGACACTGAGATAAGAAGACGTATTTGCATGGCCAAAAATACATTTCAAAAGCTAACCAGAGTATTGAGAGGCAGGAAAATTTTGTTCGAAACAAAGAAAAATTACTGTATTGTCATGTGACATATGTTCTTCAATATGGTCGTGAACGCTAGACAATCTCACCAAAGATGAAAAGAAGACTTGAAGTAACCAAAATGTGGTTCTACGAATGATGCTGAAAATACCATTGACCAAACATTGGAGCAACGGTAAGGTTTAGGAGAAAATGGAAAAGAAAAAGAAATTGATATTTAATATCAGGAAAAGACAGCTGAAATTCCTGGAACATGTAATGAGGAATGGGGAGCAGAGCAGGAGGCATAAAAGAGTAAAGCGTGTGAAGAGCTACTAGGGATAGGGGTTGTGTAAGGCCATGATCGCCCACGTCCTGAGGGAACATGGCACACGAAAAAGAAAAATGTCTACACATCGGTACTTTCTTTCATTGTAGAAAATACTGTTAGTAAAGATGATATAGCACTAGACGTTATCTCAACCAATGCATCTGTATCAAACGAGAAGTCACTTATAGAATCATTGTCGGACGATCAATCAAGTGTCTTTGTTCTGAATATCTATATCTATATATATATATATAAGGATGTGTGTGTGTGCATGTATAAATATATATATAGATGTGTGTATACATATTCGTATATGTCAAAGAGAGAAAGACACATCAATAAATTGATTAAGATACCCTTAAAGCGTTTTAGATGGCTATATGTTTTGCAATATATTGAGGACGATTCACGTTTTTCCCAGAGAAAGAAAAGTGAGGAAGAGGTTTAACTAAAAAGAAAATACCTTAATTGAAATATAAATCTGTAAAGTAAAGCTATTAACTAAAGTAGGTAGAACCAAATTGAAAGCATCTTGAAAAGCTCTTTAGTGTGGAAGTGACCTCATGATCCCTCGTCGTTCTGAATTTAGAATTTTTTCTTTGACATCATTAAGATCAGCCATCATCATTTCTTTAAGAATAATCGCCACAAATGTTTCTTGGTGCGCTTGTGTGTGTTTTCTTTTTCCTTTTAAAACTATTTTTTTAAACTTTAAGTCTTAGTCTTCGTATTGATTTTATCATTAACGTATGTTTAAAAAGCCTCCACGATCGCTTGTGAGGTCTCTCTATCCTTTTCTTTTCATCGATTTATTTACTTGTAACTTGGACTGCGTAAATTCATGACACTCATATATATATATGTCTATGTATATTATTTATAATTATAATATTATATATATATATATATATATATATATATAGAGAGAGAGAGAGAGAGAGAGATTAACCCGACATATTTTATTAATTTAAACGTATTTTTAGTGGATACCCATATTTGACTAAACTCTGTGTTTATTTCTAAACAGTATTTTATTTCATTTACCGGACTGAACTTTCTGGAAATTTTATCAGAGGAAAATACGTCTTTCGGTAGTATTTGAAACTGCGTTTTCTTCCAGGAAAAAGCGAAAATAAATCTATGTTTAAAAAAGGTCATTGGAATCAGAGAGTTGGCCATTGTGTCTAGTTTCTGTTTTCGCCTGTGGAACTCCCTTCAATAAACTTGCTTTCCTAACGGCTACAACCTCCCGAAATTTATAAGTCAATTCCCATCTTTTATCCACTTAACCCCAGCTCTTTCTACATCACCCCGTGTATCTTCTTCCTTTCTTTTTTCTCTGTCTTCGCAACAGTCTTCACACCTGTGTTCACATCCTTCTGTTGCCCTTTCTCTTTCACCCCCCTGTAGTTGGTTCGTCTTCACTCTCCTCCTGCATAAAAGTTTAACTCTTTTATGTAGACCCATGCACATCTTTGGGATTATGCCTTGTTTCGGGTGAAATGATTAAAAATATCTTTTACTTAGCCTAGTAAGCTCATTGGTCTCTTTTGTTTCTGCTCTAAATTACCCTAGTTCAACCCGGCCTCTCTTTTTAGGTGACAAAAGCTATAAGTTCTATGGTGGATGAGGGGTACTTTTCTTATTTCGGATCTAACTTTCGTATATGTTTTTTCGTGTTTGAATGAGTGTATGCTTGTGAGCGTCGTTGAATGAATTAATATTTTATACTATTTATGTCCCACAGTGGTTTCGCCTTTTTGGCTTCAAGTTAGGAATTGTTATTTTTTATTCTTTTATTTAGTTTCTTGTAAATAATTTATGTCGTATTCTAAATATTCACTTGGGATTTTATTTGTTTTATTCCCGTCCTGCTATAAACAAGACTTGTACATATGGAGACTAGTTAGGACTTGATGGGAATTTTGAGGTATTCTAATGGATATAATAAAGTAATTTTCTAAGCATAGCTTAGATGTGACACAAGGCCAAAGTATGGGGCACCCAGTGATAATCGAACTAACTACTCAATTGTAACGATTCTGACGAGACAAGTTTGCTAAGCATTACACCACCTCGAGGTGCCCTAGTGGATGTAGTAAGAATGGTAAGGGCAAACGTGATAACTTGGTGTAAGGAATACAGCCATATGCTTTGTTTAGTGATTGTCTTTAGCCAAATTTAAATCTAAGATAGATGAAGATTAACCTTTCCCTCTTTCCCACTTTTGCCCTTGTGTTATATTTTTACATGTATATAAAATAAATATTGTTGGTGTCAATCGTCAAAGTATTTTTTTCTGATGCTATGAAAGTCGGTTCTCTGGGCAGTGATTTCGTCTGAATCTATCCTGCACATTTATAAATCTATCATCCACCCGTGCATTGAATACTGTTGCCATATCTGGTCGGGTTCCCATGCTATTCTCCTTTGGGCTTCTCGACAAGGTACAGCGGAGGGTCTGTAATGTGATCGATACCGACTTAGCAAACCGCCTACAGTCTCTCTCTCACCGGCGCGACGTGGCTTCCCTGTGTCTCTTCTATAAATACTTTCACGGCTTCTGCTCCGATGAACTTAGATCACTGGTGCTCCCTAGGTTCGAATTTGCACGAGATACTAGATTAGCAACTCGGTCCCACCCTTTTAGAGGGAAACCGATAAAATGCAACCGCAACTTCTACTCCAACAGTTTCTTTTCTCGCACTTCCCGACTGTGGAATTCCCTTCCACAAGACTGTTCCCCGACGGCTACAATCTCCAGGAGTTTAAATGTAAGGTCAATAGACACCTCCTAACAAACTAACTCGCTTCCATTCTTTCAAACACTCTTCCCACCCACCCAACTATCTATCACCCCCGCTTCTGACATTTTCTATATCTAACCCCTCTTTCTATTTACCTTCCCCCATGTAGCCCCAAGAGCAATAGTGGCAGTGGAATGCCTTGCTTGGGGTGAAATGATTAAAAAAAAATGTCACGGCGAGTGCCTAAACAAAACTGAATTTTATAAGGAAGATATAGAGGACCGTGATCGCATACATCATGAAGAGACACGACACATAAAGGAAGAAAGAAGATATATTGCAAGTATATAAATGGTGACGCAATCGTTTTTGTTTCAATATACAGCAAGGCTAGCTTTCTAACCCCAAAGAACAATTTATGCACTGCCACCGACATATACGCACAGGGTACACATTAATATCTTTTTCTTCTTATATGTGCCGTGTTCCTTCAAGACGTAGGTGATCATGGACTTCTTCATCGCCCTATCCCTAGTGACACTTAGCACACTTTTTCTGTTACTGAGCATAAACCCTCTCTGCCATCGACTTGCTCAAAACCCTTAAGTATGTTACACGTTGATTTCTTCTGTCTCTCTTAAACTATCTGACCTGTGAGTATCAGATTCTGCAAGCACTTCATCATTACTTGTCCCAGAAACTTCAGCTGTCATGTGTTGTATTAGTTTCTTTTTCACTTCCATTCTCTCCAAAACTTCATTGTTGCTCACATCGCATAAAATCTGCATTGTTTATGGGGACATTTTTCAATACCGTGGATAGAGAGTTTGTAGATATAAACAACGCAAAACATGAAGTTATCATTCCATGGCTATTAGCAATTTCTTGCTTTCAATAATCACCAGACACATGGTCTTAACGTTTTGTCTACGATGGCACCATAACCACGCACATACCACCTGTACACATTATCACAGGCTAAAGATCTCAAAGCTGAAATATTAAACCTAACTGATGTCAGACGACTGATGCCGGTCGAGGTCAGATGTAACTTTTACATCACCGCATCAACACTCTCCATAACAAGTACATAAATCAGAAGAAGACCGAAGAAAGATGTCTTCTGTAGCAATTATCGCAGGTAGTACATCATAGTTTCCTTCTACGCTGAGACTAAGAAGTGTTTCATCCCCAGAAACAAAACAGGTCTTATTTTATATCTTGCCGTATATCAGGCCAATGCCTCCCATCACACAAGTAATTCTTTCTGGGGTAGAAGCTCCAATCACCGTCTATTGCGTAGTGCGCCAGGTACTATTTAGTTCTATATTAGCAGTATAAAGTTATTGAATATCCAAACCTGAGAGAGAGAGATAGACGAGTGGAAATGAATTTGTCTGGCTTAACTCTTTCTGCACAAGACAAAGCAAAGAAAAACAAAAAGAAATTATATATATATATATATATATATATATATATGTGTGTGTGTGTGTGTGTGTGTGTGTGTGTGTGTGTGTGTGTGTGTGTGTGTTTGTAAGTTTCATTATAAATGACAGATAATCCCCTATGGCTAATTTTGTATGTAGTTTTTTTTGTTCTTTTCAGAACAGTAAATCTGTTCGAATTTATTTACCCAAGCGCTTTCTGTTATACTTTTAGTTATTATCACTTATTAATTTTATTTTACATTTAACTGAATATATATATATATATATATATATATATATATATATATATATATATATATATTGTTTTCTACAGAGAGAATCAATATTATTTACAAAGTTACATGTCCTTTAAAGAACCGTATTCTTCATTTATCCAAATTCGCAAATAATTAGTGGATATATTATTACACGTTTAACAAGAAGTCTCATGCTACATCTCTCTGACCCTAGGTCTCATTTAAGTACAAATAGAGAACTACTAAATTCTATCTGTAACATAATCTTTTATAACAAAAATCCACATCATCCACATATAGAAAAAGGCCTAGATATAATAGAAATATTAATTATAAAAAAGACAACACTCAACAATATCAAATATGAACATGGCCACAATGTGCTGACTCTTTCTGGAATATAAAATATTCTTATGATTCTACATACATACACAAAAACATTCCTATATATTTTGAAGAAACTAGAACTAAAAAAAGAAACGTATTTATCATAAGAAAGAAACAGTTAAAATTTCTGGGTCCCATAACGATTGCTTAGAAGATTTGATACTCACAGGACAAATTGAGAGAAAAAGGAGCAAAGGAGAGCAGCGCCTAACATACTTGATAAACTTGAGCAAATGGTTGGTAGAACAGAAGTTGAGAGAGT
This sequence comes from Ascarosepion bandense, assembly GCA_037127315.1. Lineage (NCBI taxonomy): Eukaryota > Metazoa > Mollusca > Cephalopoda > Sepiida > Sepiidae > Ascarosepion > Ascarosepion bandense. The sequence continues at coordinate 6,929,108 of JBBBDQ010000815.1, read as the reverse complement.
CATGATCAATTACGTCCTGAAGAGACACGGCACATAAAAGAGGACTCTATACTAAACTTTTGTTTAAATTTAAATATTTCTGAATTACGTATTTTGTGTTACGGGTAAATCTGCCAAAATTCATATTTATTTGATTTCATACTATTTTCTTCTTGAGTACTTTCGAATGTTGTTACATTCGTTCCCAAGGATAATTTTGTGTATATTTACGTAACTGCTTTTTGTTTGATTTCGGTGGTCATAAATTTAATTTAACAAATTTCAAGTAACTGACGATGACGTAATATATAAACGGCCAAACTAGATTTTTTCAACAAAGACATTTTAAAAAAAAAACAGATTTTTATGGAGACAAAGTAGCGTATTTAATGTTGGCTACTTCTTTTTTTATTACAACAGCCCCTATAATTTGTGGTCTTTCTTTACGCTGTGTCGTATATAAAATTAGGAAGCTATATACATGAGCTTACCCCTGGCGACAAAAAGTACGATAGAATATGAATATATATATATATATATATATATATATATATATATATATATATAAAACGGACATTTTTTTAAAAATAGAGATGATATCCCCTCATGTCACGTTCAGTTTGGGATAACCTGAGAGGAATCAGCTAATAATCCTCTCAAATGTTTTCCTCTCAATTTTGAAAGCAGAGATACACTCGTGTGTGTGTATATATATATATATATATATACATATATATATATATATATATAAATATATATATATATATATACAACTATTTTTATTATAATAGAGAGCAGTATAATATATAACGACATAAATTTTTTAAAAGCACGGGAAGAGCTTTTAATAACTGGAAGTAAATTTGTCTTGATATTGCCTTTCGGTACATGAGTGTGACATTAGTGATATATATATATATATATATATATATATATATATATATATATATATATATATACTCAACGGTCTCTATAAAAATGGAGACGATTTTTAAAACTTTTCTTGATGTATATAAATTTTGATATCTTTATGCAGTATATATGTTTTTTTCGTGTGTCGTTTATGAATAATCTGCTGTTATGATAGCAAGATTAGCGAAGCAATAACGAAAAGCACAACTTGACCTTTCTCGTTTAATGATATTGGCTCTTCTTCATATCTTCCCTCCTTCATTAACACCAGCCACTGCTAAAAGACATGCACCTTATGCTGCTCAATTAACACGCTTTGCAACCTCTCTCATCGTTTTCGTTTTCTTCTCTCTCTCATTCTACTATCCCACTCTTTCTATAGATGATTTTACGCAATAGGAAAAATATTCCGGAAACCGAGGTTTTTTTTTCATTTTTGTGACCTTTTTCTTGAAAAGAGTTGAATTAACTTTACCCTTCGATTCTCTCGCAACCTAAAATTTTACACATTCCTATTTTTCGCATTTTAGCTCATTTCTTTTTTTTTTTTTATAATAGTTTCACCCCAAGGCAGTGCTGCTCTTAGTGGGTTAAAACCAGTTGAAAAAGGGAAATAAGAACATGATACAGGGGATCTTGAAGAAAAGATAAATTAAAAATGGGAACTAAGGAAATCGACGATGGCAACTGGTATTGCCCATAAACTTTTCGATATTGTAGCTATCAGAGAAGCATTCACACGGAAGAGAGTTCCGCAAGCGGGAAGTGCGAGATAAGAAACTGTCTGTGTAGAAGTGACGGTTACATTTTACTATTTTGACGGTAAAAATGTTGAGCCTAGATTCCAATCTATTCTTCTTTTTCTTCTTCTTCGTCTTCTTCTATGTGCCCTGTCCCTTCAGGACGTAGGCGATCGTGGCTTTCCACTTTTCCATTTCCCTGGTGGCTCTGGGCACGCCTTCTCCTGTTACACCGTGCAAATTCTCGTTCTGTCATCCACCTGATTAGGTCCTTCAAATATGTTATCTGTTGCTTATCCCCTGTCTCTTTTTCCCTCTATCTGGACTGTTAGTATCAGGTTCTCCAGGCTCTCCTTCCTCATTGGGTGACACAGAAACTTCAGCTGTCTCTTCCTGATGCTCAGTATTAATTTCCTTTTGGTTTCCATCATTTCCAAAACCTCATCCTTGCTCACATTCTTGATCCATAAGATTCGCAGCATCCTTCTATAGAACCACATTTCATTTGCTTCAAGAGTTTCCTTCATTTTTTTTTGCTATTGTCCAACATTCACTGCCATATTGAAGGACGGACATCATAGGTCACCATAGAAAGAAACTCGTCAGTACAGAAACCGTTAAAATATCCGCAGAAAAAAATATAAACAGAAAAGACACATCCCGTCTTAGGGCTTTTTTTTTGTTTCTTTTGTCGAATTCATCCAAGCTTTTCGAACTTTTATTTGTTTTCTTCATTATCTTCTCTTGTCGAATACAATTATTATCTGTGTATATCTCTGAAATTTCTGATATCCTAACTATTTACATTGCTCTCCTCTTTATTGTTACATTCACAACCTTTCCGCCGTATACTAAAGACATTAACCTTGCGCACTACCTTCAAGTAAATGTTGATAAAGAAAACATTCATTAGTAACAAAAAGAACAATAACAGCTACTTGACTTGTAAACCTATCTTTCTGAAAAGTAATGTTAAGAGAAAGATTTTATAATTGTCAACTCACAGCATTACTGGCTACTCAGTCAATGAATGTTACAAACATTAGAATTATTCTTATCATTAACGCGAGTATGATAAATTATGTAGTCGGCAATATAAGAATGTAATTGTATATAATTATCGGTCGGGCAACTTAATATGCTATACCTAGTTAGATTGATGGATTGATTTAATTTTTACATGTTATCAACCTTTTGTAAGTTAATTAAAAACGGAAAGTATTTTCAGATTATTAGAAATGTGAGGAGGAATAATAATGATTTTACTGATACAGATCTTTCTAATTAACCCTTAGCTTGGGGGGTAAACAATTGAGGATTCATACCTTTCCCAAAGTTATTTACACGTAAGTGGATAAAACAAACCCGATTGGGATTTGAAATCGACTCTCAGATTTTCAACTTCAAGCAGTTATCCAATACATCAACCGCATTTCCAATCTTATACCTTCTGATATTCTCAAGCGATTGCACATCTTTTTATTGACCAGGTTCGACGTTGCTTAACTTAGATGATCGTACGAGAACCATTGTTTCAATGTTATATGGTCCTAAGCATTTCTAGTAAGTTATTACCTTTTTATTGCAAAAGCAATAACTACTTAGATATTCTGTTGTTATTATAAAATGGGCATGCTTCGTGTCACTATAACAACGGAATATCGCAATAACCACTAAAGAGAGCAGGTTGCTAAAATGTTAGGGATAAAACTAATACACAACAAAAGAAGTGAAACAAATAGTTTCTTTTGCTTTGTTTTAGATTTATTCATTAACGAGTGTGCCCCTGTCATCCAAAATTACGTTAATATATATATATATATATATATATATATATATATACGTCATAAAACCGCATTGCAAATTTGAGAACTGCGTTTATTATTTTTGAGAACTATTTGAGAACAATCGGAGTTTTATCTCAGCACAAAATAAAATCGTCGGTGATGGTGGATGTTATTGTATTACAGTCTAAATAACATTTCTAAAGATGGCTCATGTGAGCCAAAAGTTTAGTAGCAAATCAATAAAAAATTATCCAAATGCTGGAGAATTTTTGTCTTAATTTTCAAATGAAATTAAAGCCAAAATACGAAGTTTAGAACGGCTTTCTCTTACATTTAACAGCATATGTTTAGAAAATTATTTGCTGCCTCGATACACTATATATATATATATATATATATATATATATATATATATATATATATATATATATATATATGTATGTATGTATAGAGTGTTTCAAAAATAGACGGCATAACTTCAGGACTGTGTTCACTATATCTAAATAATGACAAAATCTCCCTTTAAACATATATTCGGAAAAGCTTGGTTCATAGTCTTTTTAAACGTGCTAACAAGAATAACTTTTTCTACCAGAGGTAGCACCTAACACACTAACCAGACAACAAATTAGATCACTTTTTTGCAGTCAACCGGACAAGACTTCCCTTTTGATTCTCGCGCGGGAAGTGTTTCTGGACGACTGTTAGTAGTGCATGAAGACTGGACATGTACTCAACTCAAGGGAGACCAGATGTTCACTTCGTGTGTGATTTGGCGGACGGTAACGCTTTATAATTTTGTCGTCTCTACCGGGAAAGATTCCAACACCGACAATGTCTCAGTAGAAATATGTGGAGATTATTGCAAGAACAACGTTTGCACCAATATCACCTTCAACCTGTATAGACCTTATCACCAAAAGATTGCCCTGCAGAAGTTGTTTTATCAATAGTACTTACAGCAGTGCAATGCAGTTCCAAACTTTCTCGCCTTCGATATATTCAAATATGAATCACAGTTTACACGGGATGGAATAGTCAACTTCCACAATTAGCATGTGTGGGCAAAGAAAATCCACATGCAATTAGTCTATCATGTTACCAACCCCGGTTCTCAGTCAACATCTGAGCGAGTGTTGTTCATGATAGATTTTTCAGACTTCATGTACTTTTGGACAGGCTAACAGGTGATTCGTGCAAGCGCTTCTTGGAAAGCACCATGCCTGTTTTCTTGGAAGATCTCTGCTGATCACTCTTCGACAGCTGCAATTCATGCATGATGCTGCTTCCGCAGTCAAACAGCCCGCAATTTCCTTGATCAAATATTTGCTGCTCGGTGGATAGGAAGAAGTGAACTAATTGCTTTGTCTCGACGCTCACCAGACCTAAACCCCTTGAATTTTTACCTGTGAGACCATTTGAAAGGACTGGTGCCTTCGTCTCCGGTTGATGATATCCGCAACAGAATTGTAGCAAAATATGTGACAATACGAAACATGCCATGAAATTTAGAAGCGTGTTCGCGAGTCCATGAGACGTCGATGTGACGTCTGCATTAGGGCAGAGGGCGCACATTTTGAAAACTTGCTATAAGGCATTCGAAAACACTGCATGGAAAATAAACGTATTCTGAGTAGCACATAATTGAAAAGCATATAACTATTCATAGGGAGTTTTTTTTTTCATTATTTATATGTAGGGAGGATGTGCCTTGTGGTACAGTGGATATCGGCTCGGAACGAGAAATCGGGGAGCCGAGTTCGAATTCCAGTTGAATCCATTGTATTCACTTACGCGCAAATACCCTTGGGAAAGGTATTAATCCATCTATTCCTTCCAGTTATGGGTTAAATAGCAGGACAGATTGGGTTCTATAGCCTTGGTCGGCAACCAGTCTACCGCAGAAAGCAATGGCAACCTACTGCGGGATAATCTTCTGCCAAGTCAGTCATGTCTCTTTCGAGACCTGATCGCCCAAGCGTGTTTCACGTATGGCACTTAACTGACTGATATGTAGGGAACACATTCCAGGAGTTAAGTCATCTAATTTTGAAATACATTGTATATATGTATTCTTCACTACTCGACGACATAATAAATAAAATATTAAGGAATTGTCAAAAAGCAAACACACGGCAAAAGATATATATATATATATATATATATATATATATATATATATACAAGCGGCCATAATTATTAGGCCATCCCAGTGTTTTAAGAAATGATGCATTCCATACTATTTTTTAGTATTTATTGCCAAGTGAATAATTGTAAAGGAAACAAGAATGGTTCTTTTGTTAATACCCTACAATAATATGTGCATCAAATGAATTTATAAATATTTAATAATTAACAATATTGCATTTTCAACAATGAATGAATGAAGAAAATCTTTGCTTCCTTGCCTTTTGTAAAATTTTGCAAAGTAATAACAAAGGATGTCCGTTGTGGTACAGTGGATATCGTCTCGGAACGAGAAACCGGGGAGCCGAGTTCGAATTCCAGTTGAATCCATTACATACACTTACGCGCAAATACCCTTGAGAAAGGTATTAATCCGTCTCTTTCCCCCAGGTATGGGTTAAATTGCAGGACAGATTGGGTTTCTATAGCCTTGGTAGGAAACCAGTCTACCGCAGAAAGCAATGGCAACCTACTGCGGGATAATCTTCTGCCCAGTCAGTCATGTCTCGAAAAAGATATGATCGCCCAAGCGTGTTTCACGTATGGCACTTAACTGACTGACTGAATAACAAAAAAAACATTCTATTTTCATTTAGCATTATCCGCTTGGCAATAAATCCTAAAAATCGTATGAAATACATATATTTTTAGACTGGAGTGACCTAATGATTATCGCCGGTGATATATATATATATATATATATATATATATATATATATATATATATATATATATATATATAGTCTTTATTAAAATAGAGAGTATTCTATGATAGTTTAAATAAAAAACCTGGATATGTTTGCAATTGATTTTAATATCACGACCGATTCCGTCGATTTTTGTTGCCTCTTACGTCTTAATGAAACCTGATACACTATCCGTCACAACTGATTTGTATACAGCCGTCATTTGTCTTTTCTTTGTCACAAAATTCTTGACCTTTTTTCCTCCTTCTATCTGAACTTCCGTTTGTATTCTAAACCTCTTTTGGCTTCAACTTTATTAAATTTTCTATTCAGTCTTTTTAATTTTTTTTATTTTTGCCTTTCTCTTCCAATCTTAATATTCTCTTCCTTCAGATTAAATATTTATCTTCGATTTTTTTTCTGCCATTGATTTTATAATCTAATCTTTTTCTTGCTAGTTTGTCGTCCTTTGTTCATTTCTTTAACCCTCTGGTTCTCTGTTTCTCCCATTATTCAACGTAACTTCCGAATTCTATTTTGTTCAATTTATCCAGCCTCCAGCAAAAGCATTTCTTATTTTAACATTTTTTTTGTTGTTATATCTCTTCTCAAAATTACAAATGTGGGCACCTTACCGTTTTACCGACCATTATCTCCTTCACTCAATGACTCGTCCCATTTGAATAGGACTATAAAACTGCACATAACATCTTCCGGTACAAGGTCTCTTCTAAAAGCACCAACTTCCTATACAGAGTGTTTGAATGCATCAATCCGTTCGCCACCGACAGAATATTTCTTCTTTTACTTCCTGTTTCCCCCGCTATCTTCTTCTGCAATTTACGCTGACCATCCTATCTTGCAATGTCCTTTTCACATCGAAAGATGGCGTCCGGTTCTTCATATTTTCCCCCTTTACTCTTTTAAGTACCTAGAAATAAAGATCTTTTATATATACTTGACTTACAACTATCAGTATGACCCACGCTATTTTTTGTCGGAGTTTACTTACTTTCAAGGTCTTAATAGAGAAAATTACCCCTCCCTGAATGTCGGTAATGGGCAGTTACTGAATTGGTTGGACGTGCGTTGTATACATTCAGATATCGAGCAATTATTTCGGAAAAGATTCAATTCACAATTTGCCTGCGTCAATACTACTTATTAGCATTTCATTGGAGGGATAGATTCCAAGAAAAGATCATATAACTGGCATGATTTAATTCACGACTATGTTTTTAGTTGAAGAATAAAAGCAATATAAATAAATTGCTGGTAAGGACGATATGAATAATCCCAGATATAAAGTGAATTATGGGACATTGAATCCATCTATCTAGGAAACCCGATATATATATATATATATATATATATATATATATATATATATATATATATATATATATCATCATTATCCTACGTCTAAAGCACGACTCGGAGTTTTATGCAGTACGCAATCATCAGGTACCCATTATGAACTGACCATTTTAGATTTGTATTTTGTTTTTTGATACTAGAGTTGCTTAAGGTCGTTATAAATTACCTCCCTAAATCGTGTCTAAGTCTGTATATCCTATTTTTCTTCTGTATCCCCTGAAGCCCGTTTTTATCGCACTACTCACAGGTAGCTGTCCTGTTTTGCTTGCGGTGAAACGATTATAAAAAGGAAAAGAAAATAATTTAAGTACAGACAGTGAATTTCAGCTAAACTGACAACCCTTTAGGGATAAATCGTCTTTCATTTTATCTGCAATGTATGTGCGACTGTTTTTAATAGAAAGTTGCTCGCTACCAGGAATCGGTGAAAAAACAGTTCATCACATACTGTTTTGCATATATGATTCTGGTAAAAGGTAAGAGTCCATCTGTTCTTCCTACCAGAAATGTGTCAAATAGAAAGATATACCAGGTTTTTTAGTATTTGTTGGCAACGCGTATATGAAATATCTGACTTGCCAAAACCAGCAGTTGGAACTCGTTGGCTTGTGAATATATATTCGTCTGAAAGCAGCGTAATCCCGACAGAAATATAACCCTTCTTCATCGTACATAGGTCGGGCATGGGATCATTAACCGCACCACATGAAACATTTTGATTAGAGAAACGATATCAAGTCTCACGTGGCACTAGACAGGTAGCATAGCAATATCAGCGTGCCTGTGTTCAAATGACATCCTAATTGAACACCCTTTCAAACCCGTAAAAATCAATTCTACCCCTTGGACATAGTATTTACTCACACGTTGATTTCAAACTTCAGACTTTTAGCAACATAATTTTTACACAGTCTAGCATTCTAAATGTTCTCTTCTGTATGTGTAAAATTGTTGGTTAATGTTCGTTAATTTCCGTAACATGTCTACATTTGTTGACATTACGATACATTTCAGAGCAGAGATGTTTATTACTATGAATTCGAAAATTGTGTTATAGGCTTAATTTGACTTCGTTTAGAACTGGTCGTCATTCGTGGTTGAGAGGACTAACACGCTCCAGATCACATGGTGGCTTCACATTCGAACCTGCGACACCTATGTGGATACGGGCCGTATGTTCGAATCCTACTGAATGACACACATTTTCGTAATAAAACTTAATCGTAAACTAGCAGTATAGCCCGGCGTTACTCTGTTGTAATGAAAGCTTTAAGCCTAATCCATGGTCCTGGAGCTCAGACTCAGCCAAAAGAATATTTGTGTGAAGTTTGGTGAGAATCGGATAAAAATTTGGAAATTTGTATAAAAGACATATAGACAAACAGACACACACACAAACATATTGCCTTTTATATATATATATATATATATATTATCGATTTTCGGCACTATTGTAAGAACTGCAAGCTTGAAACTTCTGAATATCGTTTCTTATGTCTTTGTCTATGAGTGTATCAAATTTGATTAAAATCGGACCACTCCTTCTATAACCCGATTTTTAGATTTTCAATTTTCGATATTTATCGGGGGTACCTCGACACAAAACCTAGCTAAGAACACTCGCAGTCGCTTATAGTTAAACTGTGTAAAATTTCAAGAAAATCGGTTCAGCCGTTTCGGAGTCTATAGGTAACGGATGCACACACACACACACACACACACACACACACACACACACACACACACACACAAAGTTCCATTTATAAATAAGTTTAGATAATCCGGCCGGTAGAAATAAATGCATAATACTGTTTGATTATAAACAGAATATCTACTTAAATACGAGTATCGATCAAAAATAATGTTCGACCAAATCATTTCATATATATATATACATATCTATATATATATATTTATAGTATTGTAATAGTGGTTATAATGATTTACTATGCTTTTATAAACTATTGTAACAACTATTACAATATAAAGCTTTTTCTTATTGAGCACTTTTTATAAAAGTAAATGCTTGAACAGTGGCTTTAAAAATCTACTTGTTATGTCACTTTCTTACAATATATATATATATACATATATATATATACATATATATATATATACTGTTTTATTAGACACATCTATCTGATATCTAACGATTTTTTCCAAAACTAGGAGTACCTAAAACTTCCATATCTGTAGTACAGAATGTGTTAACCTAAATAAAATTAGCAAACCCAACCTGGCCTGGCCACCGAACACCCAAATTGAGTGGGGTGGTTTGAACACCATGTGTATGCAATTTTTACAGCAATGTGTATCCTTGCTTGAAATCTTAATATATGAGATTTTATAAACATGCATATATATATATATATATATATATATATATATATATATATATATATATATATATATATATATATCCTGTCTTTTATTTTATTGCATGAATCCTTTATAAATATACTTACCTTTTAAATAATAATATATTCATCATAATTATACTGCTTTAAAACAGCGGTATTAGCATGAATCTTTATAAGACGAGTTATTGCCAGATATTAATTTTCGCATAGAAATTATTCAGTTTTATTTTACTAGTTTTATGTACCCAAGAAGCATGAATAGTCGTAATATTACCTAGAATTCACATTGAATGAACCATTGTCAGCCATTATTAACTCTTATACAAAGATCAATTTCATTAAATTTAATTTTTTATAAAATTTCTTATTATGGGATGAAAGCTAGTCAACCGTTATCAAATTTTAGAGTGTAATTTTTATCTTTATTTTAGTTTCTTTATCTAAACTAGAAATATTATTAATTGTAATATTATCTTGAACTTTTACTGAGAAAAGCATTGTCAACCATTATTAACTTTTATATTAATATTTGTTCTATCTTCATTTTTATCTTGCAGACCATCAATCGATCGTCACCACCAACAATTAATGAGTAGCTAAAATTGAAGATAATCAGAAAGGTGCAAGCATGCGCCGTACATAGTGAGCTTATTCGAGATAAAAACAATGGAAGTCTGTATCACCAGTTGATGTTTTTTCTTTAGTTTTCTTCAGTGTTGTTTATTATGGCTGTAGATTGAATAACTTCGGGAAAAGTAACTTAAATTAAGATGAAAGTGATACTAATTAAACATTAATAATAATGTAATCAGCATCTCCAGTTTATTTTTCCCCAAACAATTAAATATTTAGATTGTGTTAATTGCTGATAGAATAATCGAAAGTGCTCAATCGTAACTATTACAATGTTATTAGTTTAAATAGTTACAGATCTAGGATCATTCATTTTTGTAATTTTTAAACAAGTATAAGTTAACGAATTAATGTTAAAACACTACACATGCGAACCTATAATAAGGTCTAATGCAGCTCATAAATAAATAAATTATCGAAGTTTAACAGCTATAAAGGCGATAAGATTTGTTGAAGAAAGTGCACAATATTAAGAAACAGAACAACATTTGTAAATAGATGCACAAAAGTTAAAAAGCAAAAAAAAAAAAAAATATTGAATAGACCGGGTTTTAAAGTTCCCTAAAAAGAAAAAAAAAACGTGTACGCTACGCTCATTTGCCGAAGACCTATTGTTTTCTATCATGCTATTGAGCACTTTTGACTACATTCTGATATATTTTAATGTTTGAGCTTTTTTTCCAATTAAGGCGATTGGCTTTTCCCTCTTTGTCTATGGTCATTGCCAGCTTCAGCGTGTGGTCATTGCCCAGCTTCGGCGTGTGATCATTGCCCAGCTTCGGCGTGTGGTCGTCTTCTGTGTACATTAGCTTCCCTCGTGGTCACTTCTTGGCAAACTGAACGAGTATAAAATATCGATTTCATAATGAAACAAATGACAAATCGCTGAAAATTGTGTGTAAACGCACGCAATTGATAGTAGCAGTTAAGCGATATGCACCGGTAAATAATTACTTTGATACTAAGCACTTTTTCTCTAGTAAAATTTTTAGCTGCTCTTTACTAATATATATCTAAACTTATTTACAAATAGAACTTTGTGTGTCTGTGTGTGTCTGTGTGTGTCCGTAACTTATAGACTACGAAACGGCTGAACCGATTTTCTTGAAAATTTACACAGTTGAACTAAAAGCGTCTGCGAGTGTTCTTAGCTAGGTTTTCTGTCGAGGTACCCCCGATAAATATCGAAAATCGATAATCGAAAAATCGGGTTATAGAAGGAGTGGTTCGATTTTAATCAAATTTGATACACTCATAGACAAAGACATAAGAAACAATATTCAGAAGTTTAAAGGTTGCAGTTCTTACAATAGTGCAGAAAATCTATTATATATATATATATATATATATATATATATAAGACAAGGTGTTTGTGTGTGTGTCTGTTTATCTGCCTGTATGTCTGTATTTTTTTCAGTCCTTTTATTTTAGTTTTTGCTTCGTGTTTGGCTCTAAGTAGGTATAATTGTAGTTGTTAGTCTCAGCCATGATACTATTTACTCAGAGGACTTATTTAGCCTTCAAAATTCAGTTTACGACGAAAAAAGATTATTTGATATCGATACCAGGAAATCAAAATTTGACTTACATCCATTCATTTTTTATTTCAGTCTACGGTTTCACTTTAACTGGAAACAACTATTGCTTTTTGTCTTTCGTGCCAACGTCCAAATTGTCTGAGCTACAGGACCATGGATTAGTTTTAAAGCTTTCAAAACACCCGAGCAACGCCTGGCTATACTGCTTGTGTATATATATATATATATATATATATATATATATATATATATTATCAGGTATCAGTATATATTAGACAAGCATAATTTGAATTTATTTTGGAATACTTCTCCCCTGTTGCCAGTCAATTTGGAAAAATCTCTTTTCTTTTGTGTGCACACTCGCTGGGGCTAAGAACACACTGACTATATATCCTGTACAAGAATGATACTAACCAATAACAGAGATCACCTTAACTGTAAATACTTGTATACCTAAATACAAATATTTTCTTGTCCCGATCCAAAGGATAACATAAAAACGACTATTTTTTATAGATATATAAACAATGAATATCTACCGAAAGTCTCTAATTTGAAAACCAAATCCTTGCCAAAAGTCTCAGATATAACCTAATTCTCGCATGGACTCAAATATAAACTAAGAATATCCAAATTACACGTGTACACGATCAATTTAACCGGAGACACAAATTTAATCGGGAAATATTTGGTCATGGATTCGATACTAGGTTAACAAAATGAACTTGCTTTAACGATTCAGAAACGTGGCAAAACTTTTTCTCGTAAACACTCTGCATCATAAATGCAGCTTTACCTTGTGATGGTGCAAATTCATTGAGTCGTAAGATTACATTAACCCTTTGTTGCATATTGGTTACTATTTTAACCAATAAGCAACAAAGGTTAGAGAAAGTTTACAATTGTAACCAATATGCGACAAAGGATTAACAGAAAACGAATAATAATATCTAGGAAGAACTTACAACGAATATTATTCATTTAAATTTTCGATTCTCAGTTAAAATTTAAAATAAAAAACTAAATTTTATATATTCCATGCATATAGTGAAATGAAAAAATATACATGTGTTATAATTCATCAGTGTAGAATTTTTCAGCAACAACATGACGCAAGACTACTATAACCTCAGGACAATGTCGGGGATGAGCAGTTAGTTTGTGGCCATCTAAATCGTCCACTGCAAATTTACGGTTATGTCAGCAAACGTAAAATATCCCTCAACCAAAATACAACACATCAGTATCAATAACGTTGCAAGAACAATAAGTGTTAGCTGAGTATAGACGATAAATATTTACACAATAACAGAGATATAGACAGAAAATCATAAGCTCAGGTATTAACGACCAATCTATAGACTTAAGTACAGATTCTGGCAAATAATTCTCATATATTTAACATAATAAAAATAAAGACATAAAATAACCAACAACGGTAGACATCACATAAACCCAGGAAAACCACAAAATCTTTGTTCAATAACATTCATTGATTGTTGTGTCAAACGATATTACATGATGGAACATGCAGTCCGACCGCTTTGTAAGCGCTAGGTAAGAAAGACTATTCCCAGTTCATATTATCCCATTACAGGCATTATTATATCTGTGATACAATAACGCCTTTATATATGAACGAATAGAATAACTTAAGAAAAAGAAAGAAAGAAAGAAAGAAACAAACAAACAAACAAATAAACAAACAATCAAACAAAACTCTTTTAAAGGTAATATAACGTTATGGATAAAAGGAAAAATATAATATTGTAAATAAAAATAGACTGAATTGAAATCAAAGAAGAAAAAAGAAAGAAAGAAAGAAAGAAAGAAGGAAGAAATAAATTAAGAAAGGTAAAAAGAAGAAAGATAGAAAGAAAGAAAAAAGGAAATAAATATAAAAGAAAAAGTAAGGAAATAATATTGATAATATAGAAAAGAAGAAATAGACATAAAAAAGGAAAGAAAGAAAACGATATAAAGAAAGAAAGAAAGAAAGTTAGAAATTGTGCTAAAATTTATTGTATGTATAAACATACACGACACTAAATTCTCCCACAAACATAAACTATAACATATATTGATATATATATAACAAACAGTGTGAAAGGGACAAAAAGTGAAAGGATCTTACTTGTAATAACGTGAAAAGGAGCGAGACGGTGGTTTCCTTTATGTACTTGATGAGACGATGCGCATTGCTCTTTTCACTCTACCGTTATGGGCTTGTAACATGTTTTCTCCATAGCCTACATAAAAACAGCCGTGAACAAACACTGCTTGTTTTCAGTCATGAAACGGAGTAACTATTCTTCTCAATTAACCGACGTCCCTGACAAACTGTCACGTGACTCTCGCGACTGCATCATGAAAATATGGAGGTAATCGTCCTTTGCATCCCTAGAGTTTCTCACTAAAAAGTTATCAGCAAAAGATCGTTATCCAGTCAGTCAGTTAAGTGCCATACTTGATACACGCTTGGGCGATCATGTCTCGAAAGAGACATGACTGACTGGGCAAAAGATTATCCCGCAGTAGGTTGCCATTAGCTTTCTGTGGTAGACTGGTTGCCGACCAAGCCTATAGAACCCAATCTGTCCTGCTATTTAACCCGTAACTGGAAGGAAGAGACGGATTAATACCTTTCCCAAGATTATTTGCGCGTAAGTGAATACAATAGATTCAACTGGAATTCGAACTCGGCTCCCCGGTTTCTCGTTCCGAGCCGATATCCACTGTACCACAACGCACATCGTTATCCACTTTGAATAAAATCATCAAAGAAAAAAACAAAAAAAAACAAATACGTACTACGCGCATGGTTCCATTTTCAGAGGTGAAATTAAATACTTTTATTTAAGTACTTTTATTTACATTCAGACTGATATATTCATCTTTGTTGTTATTACTTTAATATTTCGGCTGTGTGTACTGCAGCCCAATTTCTGTGTCTATTGATACACGTAATCTGCAGGGAAATTCCAATCAAGCTAATTATTTAATCTACAGAGTTAATGACTAGGGACATCTTGTGTGGTTCACTTATTGCTCGCTTTGTTTTTACTGAATGTGAAACTGTACTACCCTGCTCAAGGATTGAAATCAGGATTAATATATCATCAAATTCTTAAAACATCGATTTAATTAGATTATTTTACCACGGGAGACTTTGATAAACTTAATTCTGATTTTAGTTCCTTTTCAGGTTAGTACAGTCTTAGACTTAGACTTAGACTTAGACTTAGACTGAGACTTAGACTTATGGCGAATAAAAGCCAACCCGTACAAATTAGAACGCGATGACATATCCTAAGACAGAGACAACGGAACAGGAACAATCTTTGACCGTTGATTAAATTTAGTGTTCCGTTCGAATTTAGGATATGGACAGAAAGTGTGGATGACATAGCTGTCGAAACGTTGCGAAAAGAACAAAAATGGGGATATTATTCCGCATTTAAATAATTGAAGTCCTCATGTCACAAATTCAGTTGTACATAGAGTTCACAGAGATTACTATCTTAAATTTATGCAATATTTCATATATATATATATATATATATATGAATGAAGAAAATATATGAAAAGAGGACCTGGGCGCTTATTTTAAGTGCAGACGCGTGGTATTTTCATGATGTCGAATCTCCGCTGCACAGGCGAATTGCCGAACATCTCTTGCCCATTATCCAATCTGGGTGATTTTCTAAATCAACAGGACGAGGGAATGATGAAAGCGTGGGCAATGGAGAGGCGCCCTGTCTTTTGTTTATGCACTGGTAGGTGTGGGCTGGGTCACTTTGGAGGCTTTTCTGGTAATCGACTTAGCTTTTCCGATCAAAGCCACAAAGAAAGAATATGTTATACGACATAAATTATTGATCACCTTTATTAGATGCGTTAGTAAAATGAACAACAAAGACGCCCTACACAATTTCCTACCACCATCTTTACTTATGTCCTTGCTTTCATTTTTATCGTTATTTACGCCTTCACGCTTTTTTCTCTTCTTTCTTTCATTATTTTCTTTTATTATTTTACCCATCTTTCTTACTTATTTTCTTTCTTTGGTAGGCCTTTCTGCTCTTTATTTGATGCGCATTATTTTATTTTTTATTTTTATTTTTTTCTGTTATCTGATTTTCGTTTTATTCTTGTTTATTTTTTTATTTACACCTTCTTTTCCATTGATTGAAATTTTGTTCTTTTTTATTTTTTTCTTCTAGATGTGTTTGTTTTTATTTGCATATTTTTAATTCTTTTTTCTTTAAATATTTTCCTGTTTTTCTATCATAGTTTGTCCGTTCATATCTAGCTATGTCCGTTCATATCTATCTATCTATCTATCTATCTATCTATCTATCTATCTATCGTTCTTTCTTTCCATCGTTTTCTTTTTTCCATTTTTTCCTATCTTTCTTTTTTCTTTCTTTCATTATTTTTTCTTTCTGACATTTTTTTATTTTCTTCTTTCTTTCTTTCTTTCTTTCTTTCTTTCTTTCATTCATTCTTTCTTTCTTTCTTTACATCTTTTTCTTTCTTTCCTTTTTTATGTCTTTATTTCTTTTCTTTATTATTATCTTTATTATTTCTTTCCTTTTTCTTTCTTTCTATCTTTCTTCATTTTACCTTTCTTAATTTATTTCCTCCTTCTTTCTTTTTTTCTTTTTTCTTCTTTGAGTGATTGTTTATTTCTTTCAATTCAGTTTGCCTTTATATTTTTCCTTTTTTCCATAACCTTATATTACCTTTAAAATAGTTTTGTTTGATTGCTTGTTTGTGTGTTTGTTTACTTCTTTCTTTCTTTCTTTCTTTCTTTCTTTCTTTCTTTCTAAATAGTTCTGTGCGTGTCCTATTTTACAAACATCATTTTAATTTTCCTGTAATAATATGTTACTATTTTAAATGTTCGTTCCTTCCTTTTTCTTTTACTGTTTTTATTTTTGACCGATTGGTCATTCTTTCTTTCTTTCTTTTTACTTCCTTTTTTCTTTCTTTCTTTCTTTATTTATTTCTCATATTTTAATTTTCCCCTTTAGCACCTAAGCGCAATAATCCCCCATTCTTTCACTCTCCACTCCTTCTGATCCTTATTCCTCTTACCACACTCATAACACTTGAATTTTTTGTTGCTCTTGTTGTTCGAGTAATTCTTTAAACTCAACCCATCTTTCCCGTCTGCTTAATCTTAACCCGTCAGAATCAAGATCCCCTTGGTCTTGTCTTGCCAGATTTGAGCGTCTAGCTGCACTAATTGATTTAGCTTGGCAACAACATCAAAGAAAGTCAAAGCAACTCCACTCCCAGTCACCTGTTAGAACTTGAAAATCGTCGACTTTACCTCATCCACTCACTAATCAGGTGATGGTGTACGAGGCTGACGATTACAACTTATCGGAAGAGAGACGGCTTCTTATTTGACTCAATGTTATTATTTTGAATTTTGAGCTTGGTCAATGAACTCGCTTGCCCTCGTCATCTTTAAAGGCTGCGTTGTATTGATGTTCGTCCTCAATGGATCAAAGATGAATTTTTATTGTTTTCCCTGGTACTGGCCTTAATTTCAAATGGACATCAATTTGTAAAATTAAAAACACGCATTCAGAAAAGGAAAAAATGAAGAGAAACATTATTTTATTAAACAGTACACACACACACACACACACACACACACACACACACACACACACATATATATATATATATATATATATATACAAATGAATAAGGAACGAATACACATATTAACAACGTCCAAAACATTAATTTAAAACAGTTCTCAATATAAAAATAGTTTTGAATATTTATTATGAATTATACTTTACAACAATCTACTACAAAATGTACATTTTGTTTCGACACTGAAAGGACATTGTCTCATCAGCTATTAAATGCTATATTTAAAAGTGATAGAAATTTCTTTCTTTATATTGTTATATTTTTTGCGTGTGTTCGAGGTAAAGGGTGTAGGGAAAATGAGAAATCAGAATGTGGGATCATAAAAGAGACATAGAAGAAATAAAAACAAATGGAGGAAAACGGGAGAGAAGAAGACAGAAACAAAATACACACTTTGTAGCAGATTGTAATTTGAACATGTTCTTAAATATAACGCCAGAAATTTAAATAACATTGTACAAAACAAGATCTCTAATAAGGAAGGTAACTGCTGCAAGAAAAATAAATGCCCACTTCAAGGAATTTTAATCCAATTGTAGTTATTTAAAAGCAAAAGTACATGACTTAAATGTTCAAAACAAAACATATTTGGGATCAACCAAAGACACCTTTAAGACCAGGTGGTTCAATCACAAGTCTACATTTAAAATAGAAGAATTTAAAAATTTTACAAAACTAGCTAGTCACGTGTGGAAATTGAAATTAAATTATGGAAAAGACCAGACATAACGTCAAGTATAGGGAAAACAGTCAAGCCTTACAACGGTGGCAAAATATCTAGCCTGTACCAGGAAGAAAATTTAGCGATTATACTATTCCCAAACAAAAATAAGTTATTCAATGAAAGAACAGAAATTATGACAACTTCTACAATATAATTGCATTGAACACATTTTATACCAATGTTTACTGGTGTAATTTTATTATGACCAAATGTGTAATGGTTTAATTTTATTATGGTCCAAAACTAAGTAATTAATCAATCAATCAATCAATCAATCAATCAATATATATATATATATATATATATATATATATATATATATATACATTTTCTTTATTTCTTTATTCTTTATTAATTCCTTACTTTTCCTCTCTTTATTTCCTTTTTTATATTAATTTAATTGTTCGAACATTATTTTTAATGAATACTCATATTTGAGTAGATGTTATTATTATTATGTCATTTTTCATCATATTTCGATTTCTGCTTTGGTCTCACTACCAACCAAGTCTGCGGGGAGACCTAAGGCAGGTAGTGGCGTGTTGTTATGGCTCCATTTCATGTTTTTCTATCTTCCCTATCATCCTCAGCATTACATAGATAAAGTTTTCCTTAGTGTGTGGGCTGTACTTAATAAGACAATTTTTTGTATGTCTCTTAAGCTGGGGTTTCCAGGGATTCTTTCAATGTGTTGTTTTGTTCCATTTTTTATCATTCCAAGTGCACCTACTATCACTGGCACAACTCTTGTTTTCAATTTCCACATTTTTTCTATTTCAATTTCCAGGTCTTTATATTTTGACAGTTTTTCAAATTCTTTGATTGCTATGTTACAATCCGCTGGACAAGCCATATCAATTAATAGACAAGTTTTCTCCTTCTGGGTTTTTAACAATAATGTCTGGCCTGTTTGCTTCAATTTTTCTGTCTGTGTAGATGGTGTAATCCCATAGAATGGTTACATCTTCTATTTCTGTAACCGGTGCTGGATGATGTTCATACCAGTGTTTGTTTACAGCTTTTCCATAATGTTTGCACATTGTCCAATGTAAATATTGCCCAACTCTATCGTGGCGATTGTTATATTCGTTTGGGGCAAGCACAGAACAGCCTGAGATTAGGTGGTCTATTGTTTCTTGGTGTTTATCACAAAACCTGCATTTTGGATCCATATTATTATGCATAATGTTTGCCTGAAAGTTTCTCGTGAAAATACTTTGGTCTTGTGCTGCAAGTATAAATCCTTCAGTTTCAGACTTTAATCCAGATGCACGTAACAATCGATGAGTATTAACTTTGTCAACATTGGATTTATTGGCACGTACTGGATATTGGCCATGCAGAGGTTTGTCTTGCCAGCGCTGTTTCATCTTTTCAAGAGCTTTATCTTTGGCTTTCATTTTCATATTTTTTGCCGCAATAGTTGGTTCTTGGCTTCTGTTTTGCTTTTCTACAGAATCTACTAACTGTAAATCTTGTTTGTTTTTATTGCCTGCTTTTATTATTGAATATTTTTTCTTTCTTTCTTCATGTTGCCTTACTAATTGTATCATCCAATCCTTTGTTGTTTCTATGTATGTTAGTAAGCCAATAGTTGTTGTCTTGTATGACAATTCCAGCTGAATAAGACCCCTTCCACCTTCTTTACGGGGTATGTATAGACGGTCTACATCAGCCTTTGGATGATGCATCTTATGCTTAGAAAGAAGCTTTCTTGTTTTAGCATCCATTCGTCTGATGTTGTTTAGAATCCAGTTTAAGATGTTAAAGCTATGTTGGACAACTGGGATTGCAAGGCTATTAATGGCCATAACTCTGTTCTGTGAATTTAATTCAGTCTTTAATATCATTCGTAGCCTTCTATAGTACTCTTTACGCACTATTTCTTTCATTTTTTTATGGTGAATGTTTTCGCTCTCATTTACACCTCGGTATTTATAAGCTTCTTCTGGTTTCAATTCTTTTATTGTTACAGCAGGGTCTACGCTAATTGAGGATCTTTCTTGTATTGATCCACGTAAAACTGTAGCTTTAGCACATTTATTCAAATTAAATTTCATTCCAATGTCTTCGCTGAAGCATTTTACAGTTTGCAGAAGACCTTCCAGCTCATTATCATTCTTAGCATATAACTTTAAGTCATCCATGTAAAATAGATGGCTTATTTTCTTTTGGCCTATTTTATAACCACATTCTGTCTTATTAAGTTGACTGGTTAGTGCTATTAATGATATGCAGAATAGTAAGGGAGATAAAGAATCACCTTGAAATATACCTCTTTTGATGTTTATTTCATCAGACTTATAGGTTCCATTTATATGATTGAGGTAAAGGGTTGTTTTCCATATAGACATGCACTGTTTGATGAAATTGATGATGACGGGCGATATCTTGTATATATTTAAAGTCTTTAAAATCCAGTAATGTGGCACACTATCGAATGCTTTTCGGTAGTCTATCCAGGCAGTACTAAGATTTTTCTTTGTACTGTAGCAGTTTTCCAGGATTCAGTTTTATTAGTATTATTATTATTATTACTATTAAATTGTATCTATATTTACATCAGCTGGCCTGAATAATCGAGAAATATTGTTAGGATAGTATGTGTCCACCGGTAAGATTCGAATCTAAGGGAAACTATCATTAGATCAGATGTTTCTTGGACCGCTTGACCACATACAACCAACCAATAAGCCAAAGAAACGGAAACGACGTGTCTTCAAAAGCAGTACTAGTCATTTGATTGATTGTTGTGCTACATGAGATCTCACAGTGCGAGATTATCTTTTTACTATAGTGTCGTGGAACCGGTTAAGAGTCCAGCAGAAAACAACCAAAATAGGAAATAAGAAAATCCGTGAAACTCTGTTAGTAGAACGAATAAATACGGGTTATGAAGTAATACTAGAACTGGGACTCGCAATGGTCGTACGGTAGCAGTCTTGACTATCTCTGCCTATCGTTCTCCGCTAATTTGCTTATGCTGATCTTCTGTGGATCTCTCACTCTGATCTCTTGATCTGCTCTCCTCTTGTAAGAGAAAGTATATGTAGTTGTAGGAAGATTTCAATCCATTGTGATTGGGTGATGCCGCCATGACACAAACAAAACTCATTCAATCCCCATCTTTGTATTTAACATCACCGTTTTCTTTCGTAGAACTTTCGATTGTACAGGTCAACAAAATTCAGTTTTACTGTTTAAAAACCAAAACAGATAAAAGGTTATCTACTCAAACACGTATATCAAATAAATATATTGATCATTAAAATAAAAAATAAGGCCGGATAAAAGATTCCGTTAATCCCATAGAGATTACGGTATTAACTGTTTTATCTTTTTAATTTTTATTATCCAACGTATTTAAAACTAGATGGTATATACGATAACGAATTCAATTGGTTTATCTGACATCCGAATAGAGGTTTAATTTTTGCGAATATTGGAGTCAGAAAAATGTCATTAAGACATCTGATCAAAAAGTATGATATTATGAAAAGAAAATTAAAGTCCACATGATTTCGGCATATTGTCCCCTTTAAAAGAGTTCCCTTCTGAAACCACATACTATATCCAGCGTCGTTTATATTGATAGAAGCAAGCCTGAAACACATTTTTGCCGATAGTGTGCAGCGGAATGGTTGCCTTCTATTGGATTTCCTTTACGTCATGAAATCTTGTTTCTTTCAAATGGAATTTGGCTTTTGAAGAGGTAAAAGCAAAGTAAATGCCCAATTTTCGAAATTAGTGTAAGTTATAACTTTTTCATCCGTGGTTGTATGATATTTTTAGGTATTTTTTAGTGTGGTCATAATTTTTTTCCTTTCACTCAGTAATACTTTTTTGTTTGAGAATAACACAATAGCAAAGTTTTAGGAAAAACAGTCAATCCATACAACGGTGGCAAAACATGTAGACTGTACCAAGAAGAAAAGTTAGCTATTACGTTAGCTATTAGGATCAAACAATCATAGATGAAGGCGTTATAACTAATTTTGAAAACAGCACGTCAAAAAAAATAAATCCTCGTTACGTGAGCATTCTTAACAAAACGGTAAAATCAGTTATAAATCGCCTGAAGACATCAGATAATAGAAACATGGTTTGCGTAATAACTCGAGTAAGAATGAAAATATTCAAAAGATCTACAATATAATTGTATTGAACACTGTTTAATAAAACTGTATAGTGGCCTAAGTTAATTATGCCCCAAAACTAAGTAATTGAATAATATATATATATATATATATATATATATATATATACATATATATATATATATATATAATAATAATGATATATATATATATATATATATATATATATATATATGATATATATATATATATATATATATATAATATAATGATATATATATATATATATAATATAATGATATATATATATATATATATAATGTTATAAATATATATATAGTAGTGACAATTTGACAATTCACACATCACATTCTTTCTCTCTCTCTCTCTCTCTCTCTCTCTCTCTTTCTCGCTATATATATATATATATATGTATATATATATATATATATATTGGTATTATATATATATATATAATACCAATATAGTGTTTCAATTTACATGCCGGTCAGAGATTGTATCTCTGGTAATAATAATAAACCCACTACAAATATTTTGCTTTTATTACAAGCACGATCTTCCGTAGACATACTTGTCACCTTTCTGATCAGAATTCAATTAAACAACATTTCTTAGCAAAACAAAGTTATGTAGGTAATATCAGACTGATTTTTCTCAACAATACAGTAATACTCATACCCACAGTAAAAAGAACCTTCAAATATTTGACACCATCTACATTAAATTAAAACAACCCACACTTAATAATATCATGTCTAAATCTGGTCATAACAAAATGTCTAAATCTGGGCATTGCATTTAAATATATGGTTCTGTTAACATTTCGGGCTCTCGAGCGTTGTAACGTCATATAACCGCATTAAATATTTACGAGCTGCATTTGCTATTTGGTGGCTGTTGTCGTTGCTTTGCAAAGTTTTATGTCAACACAAGATAAAATCGTCTTTGAAGGTGAATGTTTTTTATGTTAACGTCCCTGTAACCTCTCTGAAGATGGGTTATGTGAGCTGAAATCTTAGAACCAACTTAATAAAAAATTATCCAAATGTTGGGGAATTTTGTTTTAATTTTCACCTGAAATTAAAGCGAAAATACGATGTTTAGAACGACCCAAGATTAAACATAATAGATATTCATTGTCTCTTATATTTAACAAAATATGCTTAGAAAATTATCTGTTGCCTCGATACACAATATATATATATATATATATATATATATATATATATAGCCGATTGAGCTAGGGAGAAATGGTGGACTTTAATAACAGTAGCTACTCATCGCTATTTACATATCGTTCATTCAGTAATGAATATAAAATTATAACTTAATAGACAAACTCTCCCCTGGATCAAAAACCCGGTGTGGGCGACAAAGCGAACCTCGCTGCTTAGCTTGAAAAGGACCTCCAATCCGTAGGGGACTGGGGTAGAAAATGGCTCGTAAAATTCAATGCTTCTAAAACGAAGCTGCTATCAACTAACCACCATAGACAATCGCATCTACTTCCCATTAGCATGGAACAGGCTTGCATCCCAGAGAGTAAAACACTACGCCTCCTTGGCCTGAAACTCTTGGTGGACCTCAAATGGAATGACTATATCGAATCCATTGCCAAATCCGCCTCTATGTAAGTCGGTTCTCTGTGCAGGGCCCGGAAGTTTTTCCCGTCTGAATCTATCCTGCACATATATAAATCTATCATCCGCCCGTGTATTGAATATTGCTGCCATATCTGGTCGGATGCTCCTGCTACTTTCCTCGGGCTTCTTGAAAAAATACAACGGATAATCTGTAATGTGATCGATACTGACTTGGCAGACCGGCTGCAACCACTCTCTCACCGGCATGACGTGGCTTCCCTGTACCTCTTCCATAAATACTTTCATGGCTTCTGCTCCGATGAACTTAGATCATTGGTGCCGCCTAGGTACGAATTTACAAGAAATACTAGATTAGAAACTAGGTCCCACTCTCACACAGTAAAACAGATAAGATGTAACCGTAAGTTCTACTCCAACAGCTTCTTTTCTCGCGCTTCCCGCCTGTGGAATTCCCTTCCACATGTTTGCTTTCCCGACAGCTACAATCTCCAGGAGTTTAAATGTAAGGTCAATAGACACCTCCTATCGCACTAACTTGCATCTATTCTCCCAACACTTTCACCATCTACCCAACCCTCATTCTCGGTATCCTTACCCGTCTAGACACTCATCTATCCTCTCAACACTCTCACCATCTACCCAAACCTCATTCTCGGTATCCTTACCCGTCTATCACTCTCCTTCTGACATTTCCTACAGCTAACCATCCTTTCTCACCAGTTTCCCCTCTATGTAAACCCCTGCGCAATAGTAGCAGTGAAATGCCTTGCTCGGGGTGAAACGATTATAAAAAGAATGGAAATAAACAATAAAAGAAAAGAAGGAAATAAAAAAAGAAATGCGAGGAAAATAATAAAAACTAAAGTGTATATATATATATATATATATATATATATATATATATATATATATATATACACTATTTAATAAAATGATGTTACTCATCATATGTGCTTTTTATATTTTTCTCGGTTACTGTCGTGTGTTTACATCGTTTATATAACACACTAACATCTACCTTCTTCCACCGAAATACTAGGACCTTGAATATTTTCTCGCTGATATTTTATGAAAATTAATGTCTTATTTACAAAAATTAGTAAGAAACGTATCACTGACAGTTTTCTCCATCTCTAGCCACTATTTTCCCATGTTTCTGGCAATATTAGATTATAAGAATTTAGAAAGCCAAGTTTGAGTTCCAATCGAGTTCGTTAGATTAATTTCTAAGATGATATGCTTAAGAAACAATCCATTTCGTTTCTCATCAGCTATGTGTAAATAACAGAACACACCTGGCTTTATAGCTCTGAATAACATCCAGTCTAGGATAAACACTGAACTCACACTTGCATGAATAGATTTTTTGTTAGTTAGTCTATCTTGCTCAAGATACATCCCTATTGATACGACTTCAGTATTTTTGAATATTTCGCTAATCCAGAATTCTTGGACTCTATATTTTTTTTCTGTTTTAAAACACTTCCCAGTTATTTAAACTCCTGTATTTATTTCATGTTTATATCTTCTAATTCATAGTTCGAATTTCATGCTTTTTCCCTTGCTGAAAACTATACATTCTGTCCTCTTTCAGTTGATGGCTAACTTGCATATGAGTCACTGAAAATAGTCCTGATGCAATATTCACACCTTATAAGAGCTAGCAAATAAACAAAGCGAAATATTGATTTAATGGCAATCGAGCTGAGGTTGTTAGTCCAAATCTACCCGCGAGGTATTGTGTGTTATTACCAAGTATAAGACGACTGTTAACTTTAGATGAATGGCCACTACAGGCGCATTTTTTTTAAAATCTCATATTAACAAAATAGTTAACAAAAACAGAAGCTATAAACCATGCACAAAAGACATTGATTTGCCCGAGGAAAATGAAAAATAGTGACAATTAAGAAAGAAGTGTAAACACCTTTTTGTTTTTATCAGTTTAGAATCTTGTATCCTCTTCCTTGCTTCAGGAAATGTTCTTTAATATTTCAACGTTTTCCTTTAATCCTCTTCGGTATTAAATTCAATCTTCTATACGCATGTACTTTCAGGACATAGCCAATCATGGCTCTACAAATTTGCTTGCCTTATTTGTAGCCGATATTAAGTTTGAATTTTTGCCATCTCTTTTAATCCAGTTTATGACAAAAATTTATGCAATCATTTTGGGTAGGTTACTAGATTCTTTGAACCTTTTGACTTCAATATATCCTGTGGGCATCAAATTTTCCAATCCACGTTTCTTTTTTCAATTTTCCTTAAAACTTCGTCGTTGTTCACATGTCAATTCCGTGATATTATCGATCACCTTCTGCAGAAACCCTATATTTATATCTCTTCAGAACATGGGCGGTAATGTCTCTCCAATATTTTCTGCTCTTTCTAGTTCTTGGGTGTTTTATTTTCTCTGATATTACTCCTACTTTCTGTTTTGCCAACATTTGCATTTAAGTTTGTTTGGTGGATTATTCATTTTCTCTATCCATTTTATCCCAATATGTCCATTGTGTATCAAATTTTCTTTTTTTTTTTCCATTGTTCGCAAATCTTGGTCGTTACTAAGTCTGTGGTATTCTTCTTATAAAGAATTACTTATCTATTTCCTTACGTATTTTCTTAAAGTGTAAAGTTCTTAGCAATGCTAATTATTCTTTAAAATCCTTTTTTTTTTGTTTTATACAGTATTTTATTTTATGTGCCTTCACCATCCAGGTTGTGGGTGATCACGGCATTACAAATCTTCTTACCTTTTGCAATCTGAGCAAAATTTGTATATTTAACTTCTCTTCCAATGTCCATTGTGCCATACACTCATGTTATGTAGATTACTCACACTTCTTTGTTGTCTGATTTCAGTCTGCCCTGTGTACATCAAATTTTCCGAGCCAACTTTCCCCATTATAAGTTCGAGAATTGTCAGCTGTATCTTTCCCATCGTAAGTAATTTTTTTTCTATTTGTCTTTAAAACTTCCTTGTTGCTGATATACTCCTTCCATGGTATTCTTAGGGCTTTTCTGTTGAAATACAACTCTATTTTGACTGAAGCCTCCTCATTATATGAGGTATCTATCCAAAAAAGCGAGAAAAATCACTAATGACCAATGTAGAATCATTAATATGATGGTCAGCCTTAATTCCCTGCGACGAATTGAAGTCGTTTTATACATTTAAGTACATGTTGTAATAGACGATATAAAATATGAAGTAGGAATACGAAGATACACTAGAATAGTGAAATATGCCTTCCAACAACTAAGAAGATATTAGGAAACAGGAAAAATTTCGTTCTAAACAAAGACAATTTTTGTAAAGTTTAATGTCTGAATTAGTATAACATGATTATTGTTCTTGGGTACTAATTGAGAATCAACATCATTTCACAAAAAC
Organism: Ascarosepion bandense; assembly: GCA_037127315.1. Classification (NCBI taxonomy): domain Eukaryota; kingdom Metazoa; phylum Mollusca; class Cephalopoda; order Sepiida; family Sepiidae; genus Ascarosepion; species Ascarosepion bandense. The sequence goes on along the minus strand of JBBBDQ010000815.1, from coordinate 6,901,393 downwards.
AAAAAAAACAAAAAAAAACGAATCTGAGAGAGATTTTTTTAGCCAGAGATTTATTGCAGACATCACTTATTTTATATATTTGTCACTGTCGGGTAAAAGATTATAATTCCGAAACATAGAGTAAGGTTCAAATTCGAAACAAACGTTTAATTCCAGGCACGTTTTGTGCTTTCTTGTTCGCGGATATGATATTGAGAAAGGCATGAATTCGTCACTTCACCCCCATCAGTTATCGGATAAACAGTAGTGTAGACTGGAGCATCTAGCCTTGTATGAAATCACTAAGACAAAAAAAAACAAACTTAATTCAAAATCGTGAAGAAAGCAAAAGTAAATCATTCCACTATTATTCCTAAGCATAACAAATTACCGTTAATAAAAAAATAATCTATGGAGAGTCATGATCGTTTACGTCCTGAAAAGATATCGCATTAAATAAACATATTTGTCTGTCAGTTTTTTCAGTTGTTTTACATCGAAACTGATTTCGAGTCCCGATTCCAATGAGAGTAGGCTGAGGAAAAATGGCTAATACAGAATGTGCTACTCTTTCTTTTTAACACAAAAAAACAACAAAAAGCGTGTATGCGTAAAAACAATGTTATGATAATACGAATGTACCCCTTCTTTCAACATTGACGGTAAAATTTATAGCTATTTCCTCAGAGTTTAATACCCCGAATATATATATATATATATATATATTGATTGTATTTAGACGTGCCAGAAAAACATTAGAGATTATGCTATTCCCAAACAAAAATGAACTATTGAATGAAAGAACAGAAATTATAACCAAGTATAACCATACTAAAAAATATCTCTTAGGTTCATACAACCATGAATGAAAACGTTATAATTTATTGTAATTTTAAAAATCGCGTGTTAAAAAATTCCCTGTCACGTAAGTGTTCAAAAAAAAAAAAAAACGTAGCCATGATCGTAGCTCATACTGACGAATTAATAACAGCTGTAAAACGTATAGAGAATAAAGCAACATTATACAAGTGTTATTAATCTATTTTCCCTTTGTTAGGCGCTTAAACGTTACGTTAGTGTTCTTAAAAAAACGATAAAATCAGTTATTAAAAATCGCCTGAAGACAACACTCATGGTAGAAACCAAGGTCGCGTAATAACTCTTTTACAAATGGAAAATATATATATCGGTCGTTATTATAATAGAGAGGACACACACACACACACACACACACACACACACACACACACACACACACACACACACACACACATATATATATATATATAGTCATCCGCAGACAGGTCTTTTTCGCTCGATCACATATCTTCAGTACGGCGAGATATCCAATTACTTCTAGCAGGATTAAAACCCGACCGAATTGACATCAGTCAGCGATTCTACCTCTGAGCTATGGGCGTTCGGTAGAGGAAGGCGGAAGGCGGACTTTTGCGTGTTCTATACAATGTAAAGATACGCTAGTAGCTGAGAGTGTTCAAATTCACTGCAGTATATATATTATATATATATTCTTTACTACTCGACTACATAAGTATAGCAAAAAGAAAATAATAAGGCACTATTAAATAGCAAAATCACGACATAACCTTTCATAACTGGTAGTAAAGTTTAATAAATGCTAGTAAAGTGAATGAACTTAGCCCACGCTGCCTCACTATTTTTACTAATGTAGAGAATTGACACTGCCTTGCTGTTGCCTTTCTCTCTCTGTGAGCATAAGAGAGAGGAATATATATATATATATATATATATATATATATATATATATACACGACGGTCTTTATGATAACAGAAAGGATAATTTAACATAAAGGTCGGAATAAATATTTCTCGAGTAGAAATATGTCAATAATTTCATTGCCCTGGGAGGGGCCATATACTCGGAATTCGAGAGAACTTGGACTGTAAATCTAATTAAAATATATGTTATCCTAATTAAATAGCATAAAATGGAAATGAATAAAAAGCTGGAAACATCTCGAACACTTATCGCCTGTGGCTTAAAAAGCTAATCTTACCATGATCGTAGCTCATACTGACGAATTAATAACAGCCGTACAACTTAGAGAGAATAAAACAACATTATACAAGTGTTATTAATCTATTTTCTCTTCGTTAGGCGCTTTTGCATTGTTAAATCGTAGTACTGCTGACATATATGGGAAAGAGCTTCACAGTCTTCATATTCTACAGATTTCTAAAGTGTCTCCACGTCCAAGTTCTGCTGCAATGGATATCGACTCGGAACGACAAACTAGGGAGCCGAGTTCGAATTCCAGTTGAATTCCTTGCATTCACTTATGCACAAATACCATCAGAAAAGGTATCAATCCATCTCTTGCCACCAGTGATGGGTTAAATAATAGGACAGATTGTGTTCTATAGCCTTGGCTAGCAATCAGTCTACCGCAGAAAGCAATGGCAACCTACTGCGGGATAATCTTCTGCCCAGTCAGTCATGTCTCTTTCGAGACATGATCGCCCAAAGCGTTATCACGTATGGTACTTAACTCACTGACTCCACGTCCGTGTGTTAAAGGCTCTTTTTCCAGACTCCAACTGCTTTCTAACAGACAAGCTATCTCAAGCCTATCGAATCATTCAGTTAAGTACGATACCCTGTACACGCTTAGGCGAGCATGTCTCTTTCGAGACGTGACTGACAGGGCAGAAGATTATCCCACATCGGTTGCCATTACTTTCTAGTGTAGACTGGTGGCAGGCAAAGGTTATAGAACCCAATCTGTCCTGTTATTTAACCCATAACTGGAGGGAAGAGACGGATTAATACCTTTACCAAGGGTATTTGCGCGTAAGTGGATGCAATGAATTCAATTGGAATTCGAAAACAGCTTCCCGATTTCTCGTTCGGAGCTGATATTCACTGCGCCAAAAACTTTGTCACTGTTTATATGGAAAGTATTTAGATGAACTATACTCCTTACTTCCACCAGTCCTAACTTTGTCAAGTAAAACCCGCCATGCCACGCATATTCTAGCGAACCATCCTCGTTCGCTTCGTATTCATTTGGGGAGATATTCGTTCCACCCGAGCACAGTCTTCATACGAACCATTACCTCATAGTACTGGCACTCAGTAGGTTGCTTATTTACTATAATTTTAACTTGTTCAAATCTCGCGTTATCTTCCGCATATATCCGCACTTCTCACTCTGTAACCTTCTACTTCGAATGGTTCTTAGACCCTGCACAGCGTCAATTTCTTCTTTATATGCAATGTCATTTGAGGACGTTGCTGATCATGGCCCGACACATCCAGCTATGCCTTGTCGCTCTCTTTTTGTTATCCTTCCCAAACTCCGCTCCTCTATATACTTGCTCAAGTTTATCAAGTACGACTCGCACTATTTTCTCCTGTGCTTTTTCCTTCTATTTATCCTGTGACTATTAGATTTTTCAAGACCTTCTTCCTTCTTACGCGTTCCAGAAGCCTCAGCTGTCTATTTCTGATGGTAAGTATAAGTTTCCTTTCGATTATATCCTCTCGAAAACCTCAACTTTGCTCACATGTTTGCTACATGGTAACCTTTGTATTCTTTTCTAAAACAACATTTCCTTCGAGTCTCTCTTTCATCTTTGAGGAAGTCATCCAACATTCGCTGCCATATAGGATGGCAGATATTACATACCCGTGAACAAAATTGTAAAAAAAAAAATATATATTTATACTTTTATATTCACTCGTAGTTTTAGAAGAATACAGCTGCAATCGGCTTCGTAAACGTATTTGGAGAGGCCAGTTCAAATTCTGTTAATTGCATTTTTGCTGTAATTCCTTTGGGAAAGCTAGGAATCTATCCCTTCTCTCTTGCAACAATAAGATGCATCAGAGGGTAGACTGGCATCAGCTTATCTCGTCTGTTTATTTTTTATTTATTTATTTTTTTTAATCGTATCACTCCGAGCAAGGCTGTAACGCCACTGATGTGCAGGGGGCTACGTAATAGTGAAAATATTGGAAAAGAGAAAGCAGGAAACCACACCCTAAACAGGGAACAAGGGATGAGACTCTTAACCTGTTCAATAGACGTGGGTCGAGTGTGAACTGGGCGATAGATAGATCTATCTACTCTAATTGAAAAAAAAAAGAAACCAAAGTGAGAAGATTGGAAAAGAGAAAAGCCGGAAACCATATCCTAAACACGGAACAATGGATGAGCCTCTTAACCAGTTCAATAGACGTGGGTGGAGTGTGAACCGGGCGATAGATAGATCTATCTACTCCAATTGAAAAAAAAGAAACCAAAGTGAGAAGATTGGAAAAGAGAAAAACCGGAAACCACATCCTAAACAGGGAACAAGGGATGAGCGTCTTAACCTGTTCAATAGAAGTGGGTGAAGTTTGAACCGGGCGATAGATAGATCTATCTACTCTAATTGAAAAAAAAAAGCAAACCAAAGTGAGAAGATTGGAAAAGAGAAAAGCCGGAAACCACATCCTAAACAGGGAACAAGGGATGAGCCTCTTAACCTGTTCAATAGAAGTGGGTGGCGTTTGAACCGGGCGATAGATAGATCTATCTACTCCAATTGAAAAAAAAAAGCAAACCAAAGTGAGAAGATTGGAAAAGAGAAAAGCCGGAAACCACATCCTAAACATGGGACATGGGATGAGCCACATCCTTAACAGGGGACAAGGGATGAGCCACATCCTAAACAAGGGACAAGGGATGAGCCTCTTAACCTTATACTGGGACGCAAGATTACAGACACGTTTATGATCCAAAAATCACTCTGCTATAATTCCTAAATACTCATTTCAAATCACACTTATAAAAAAAAAGAAATATGAGAAGAGCCATGATCGACTACCTTCTGAAAATAGATGCTATTAAAAAGAGAAAAATAGTAATAGTATAAATATTTCTTTCGCTATTTCATGATAGTTCCTTTATCGCCGTCCTCCTCTTTTTAGTTCATACCTTTTTGCTTCTCTAGCTAACAACTGGGTTGGCCAAAATACTTTAATTTTTAAAACTTTTTTTATTCCTTTCAGTCAAAGTATAGCAAGAAAGACACTCAGACACATGGGAATTTAGAGAACATGAGGAAATGAAGCACTACAATATTTATTTCGTTTTATTAAGTAGTTTTCTACATTTTAAATAATTTCACCCCAAGTAAGAAAATAAAACCACTGTCTTATCTTAAACTTAGCTAACCACGATTACTGACCCAAACATCACTATTCCTTACACCAAAACAACATATTCTTAAATACCATTCTTACTACAACTACCATAATACCTCAGGATCTCTATGAAATCGTGACTAATTTCTATATATACAATTCGTGTGTGGGTGTGGGGAATAAAAATAACAACTTTTAAAAATGAAACCCCAGTGAATATTTGCCAGAGTGGAAAGTTCATCAGAATAAATACCATAAAAATAAAACCAGAACACATGGAAGCAACGTTACGCTGGTGAGAATATAAGGAAAGGTGTTTTTTGATTTCATTCTAAAATGCGTTTTTCTTCATGTGCTTTGATTTTCTGTTTTTATTGCGAATGGATTCGCGCCTTTTTATGCCGTCTGCTATAATTCTTCTTTCTTAACTCTTTCATTCCTCATTCATTTAATTTTCCTTCCAAAGTTTTCAAAGCCAACTTCTGATCTGATATTGTTTTTCATTGCATTTCTTTACTATTTTCTCCCATTTATCGTCTTGATATTATTTTATATTCTCTTTTACTTTTCGTGTCATCTGTTTTCGTTTGACACCAAAATAATTCGTTTCTGCTGCTTTCTGAACCATTTTTCTTATATACTCTATTGTATTGAGTTCCTCAGAAAGAATGTTTTATTTGTTTTTACCTAAAGCCAAACAATATTGATTCGGGACTTGGTTTACGTCCTCCGTCTCTTATCATTTAGTTAATTTAATAACACAGAAGTTTAAATCAATAGAGTAAATAATGTTAAAAAATTATCCAAAGAAAAGCGTAATAAATCAGAATGTAAAATGCCACGGAATAAAATGTCATGTGAGAATAATTTATAAAATAATAATGCTTAAAGAAAAAGAAAAAAAAATGAAAGATAGCAAACATATAAAGTATCATGATGAATGAAGAGTTTAAAAAGAAACAAAAATAAATTGAATGGAAATTAGAATTATCAAAAGTAATAAATGAAAATAGATGATATATGGTCGAAAGATTTAGATTACGATTATTTTCTTAGATTTCTAAAGCTTTTTTAAAGAACACATTACTTTTTTAGGAACAAAGAAATGGGAGCCGCACTTCTATGTAATATAGGTTTTTCTATGTAGCTATAAATCAGGGATATCAGTCAGTTAAGTGCCATACATGATACAAGATTGCGCGATCACGTCTCGAAAGAGACATGAATGACTGGGTAGAAGATTTTCCCGCAGTATGTTGCTATTACTTTCTGTTATTTAATCCATAGCTGTAGAGAAGATATTGATAAATAACTTTCCCCAAAAATATTGATAGTTTTACAAACAGAGATTACTATAGACAGAAGATCTAAATAAAGAAGAAGATTTGATAAAGAGAGACGCCTCCCCACCAAAAATATATACTTGCAGTTACAATCAAAGGAAAACAAAATATGATTGACACATAATGAGAAAAATAGTTTTGGAGAATATGACACTCACAGAACAAACTGAATGGATAGAGGTAAACGACAAATAACTAAACTAACAAGTTTATGTAAATAGAAGACAGAACTGGAACCGTGTTCTTCTTCTGTGTGCCGTTATTGCCTTCTACACTTTCTTGTCTTTTTACGTCTTACTAGCATAATAGCCCGGCATTGCCCTTGCAACTCAGAACATTTTTGTAGCAGGAGAAGATGCCAATTAGAGGAGTATATGTGAATCATTTATTGAAAGTTTGAAAATAGAGCTGAGGCTGTTAGTAACCATTTTCAGCTTTAAGAAGAAGGCATTTTTTATTTTTTAAATATTTCTTTTGTTTCAAAATTACAGGGAAAACTATTCAAATTTTTTTGTTGACCAATGTAATTTTTAAAACGTCGGAATAAAAATTAAATATAAAGGCTATTGTTTTTTAATAAAAATATTTTTGTCACGTTTGACACGCGTGATTTCATTTCTGTGATGTAATTTAGTAACCATCTTAGATCTTAAATGATTTACGGAGCAAATGTAAACAATCGGCTCCATTGGCTAAAAATTGCTGAACTTAAACTCAAAAAGTATGTGTCGACCTGGCTTCCCTGTAGATATGTGTCCCTAGAATGTTTGAATGGCATAGCTTAAAAAATGTTGGAGTGCACAGGGAACAGTCACAAACGGGCTCACAGATTGCCTTTTATATATATATAGATTATGGCTCGTTTATTAATCATCCCTCCCGTACTCAATTTTGCTATCTATTTGCACAAGCTCGCCAAGGCAGTCATATATCATTAGTTTTTGTTTCCAAAGAACTTTTCCTATTTCTTAATGTTTATGCAATTTTGAAGTCATCTTTGGCTATTCCAATGTCATGATACGTTTTCAAATATCTAGCAAAATACTTCCCAAGTTGGTTAAAGTTATATGGAAAAAGAAGCTGTTAATAGCCATGACTGCCTAAGTATTGATTGGGACACAACAGATGAAAGACAAATATTAACCCTGGTAAATTTTAAACTACCAGTTAATAATAGGTTTATGACTCTTGAGTTTTTCACACTCGGTCAATGATTAATGTCTTTTTCGTTTTTGCTTTTTACTTTTTTTCTTAAGCATCTTTGCCTTTGTTCCTTCCTTCCTTTCATTCTTAAGCATCCTTGCTTTCATTCTTTCTTTCTTAAGCATCCTTAATTTCTTTCTTTCTTTCTTCCTTAATCATTGTTGTCTTTTTCCTTCTTACTTTTTCATTTCTTTCTTAAACATCACTCTCTTTCTTTCTTCCTTTCCTTCTTAAACATTTTTCTATTTCTTTCTTCTTTCCTCTCCTTCTTAAGCATCCTTCCTTTTCTTCCTGTCTTTCTTAAGAATACCTGTCTTTTTTTAATTCTTACATTCTTTCTTAAGCGTCTTTGTCTTTCCTTCTTCCTTCATTTCATTCTCAAGCATCCTTGCTTTCATACTTTCTTTATTTCTTTCTTAAGCATCGTTGCTTTCTTATTGCTTTATATAGTTGTGAGGTTTACATATCCCAGCGATGCAAAAAGCTATATCCATGGGAGTGTCTCTAGCGGCAGGTCCAATTAAGCCGGTCCACTTGAACATCAGACTAAATAACAATAGCAAAAACCACTAGGATGCATCTTGGTCGTCGTGTGGAGTCGATTGATTAGACAATTTTAGCCTCACATTACGAACAACACACAATGTTAGAAATGTTAGCATTTATACAATTATAATATTGTAATAGTTACAATTGTCGGCATAAACACACCGGTATAGCTGTATAGTTCGTTAGAAACAAACCAAAAATGACAGTTGAAATCTTATACAATATCAATCCTCCAATATGGTAGTAAATACGAAACCACCTCCCCGTTACAGACTGGCCTGAACATGAAAGTGATGATGAAGATTTAAAAAAACAGAAACAAAATGTACACTTTTACTGAGAAAGGGACTGATGAAATAGCTGGAAAACAATTGGATGATCTTTTAGAATTTGGCACCTACAGAGATCTTTTAGAATTTGGCACCTACAGGACATACTCAAAAGAAATGAATAGAAAAAAATTCCCTTCTATATACGTGCTCTCCCGAAAGCTACAATCTCCAAGAATTTAAATGTAAGTTCAATAGACATCTTTTATCTCACTAACTCGCATCCTTTCTCTCAAGCATTTTTCTCCATCCACTCCACACCCATTATACCAGTATTCTCATCTGTCTATTACCCTCCTTCTGGCATCCCCTATAACTAACCCTCTTTCTCATCACTTTCCCCTATGTAACCCCCTACGCAACAGTGGAAATAAATTTGCCATGCTGGAGTGAAATGATTAAAAACAAAACAGTAAGTAAACAATATTGCGAGCTTGTGGGAGATGAATAGCAAAACTGGATCATCCAGTTCCCAAAGTAAGTTTCTCCTACGATTACAGAATTGTGATGATAGGAATTCATAACGAAAAGTGCATTCGGATGTAATCAATATCCTGACGCTTTTTTAGCATCTCTTGACAAAATAATATAAAAGTTTCCATATAAAATGAAGTAAGAGAAAAAGAATACAATTTGACATACATTGCTGCATAAGCAAAGTGGTGATTATCAGTTATCACACCTCTGAAAAATCTCGCTTAAACATAACAGTCATTGGATGTCATTTAGAGGACATTGATCAACTGACAGATGATCCTGGATGCAATATTCACAAAATACGACTATTATAGACGACTACGAAAAAGTACGCCATAAAGTTAAGCAATTTCGATACGATGATGATTATTGCCATTTGGTTTCATGGCAAACAAAAAAGTTTATCTTTCAACAACGCGGCGTTCTCTTATAAGCAAATGGTTGCTCCAAAACAAAATGGCCTCCTTACGCATATGTCGCCGGCTCATACAGGATGAATTTCCTTACAAGCAAAAAGAGCTAAACAATAACTCGTTATCGTCGACGAAAATGTCAAGGCAGAGATTGATACGAATAGCAAATATCGATCATGGGATCGTATCAGAGTGTAAACAACATCATAAAAGTAGATAGAAAACTAATAAAAAATACCTCTAGCTGAGTGGTTATAATGACTGGCTGATATAAGTTTAAGCGATGTTGCTTTCGAGAAGAAAGATGTCCTTGAATGTAAATATATTAAGGTACACAAGAAGATTAAACTCCAGACAAACTACACTCACCAAACAAAAGGATTAAAGCGAAATGAAGAAAGAATATTTTCTGTCATGTTAACGTGATATTAATTCTAACAGAGTGATGATAAATGGAAAGTAAAACGAACAATTACATAAGGCTTCTATAATTTTATGGGAGGGTATTTTTCTGAGAGTCTTAGTTTTGCCATAAACGTGTATACATAAAAGCTACATTTCACTGGGATAAACACTGCAGTCATGTTTATAATGGCAAAACTGGCATTAAAGTAAAATTTATTGAATGTACATACATACATACATACATACATACATACATATATATATATGTGTGTGTGTGTGTGTGTGTGTGTGTGTGTGTGTGTAGAGAGAGAGAGAGAGAGATTAATGTAGAGAAAAATGTCATATAACAGATAACAGATAAACACATTGCGTATAGTCATAAAGTTTTCAACGAAAAATATCTTCGATAATAGTATTAAAGATCTAAATATACACGTAATCGGAGAACTTGTATTTTCAACTTTTTACAGGAAAAGAGTGAAAATTCCTTCAGAAAAATAACTGGTGATTTTTAAGCAAACATTTGTATGTTTTATATATATATATATATATATATATATATATAGAGAGAGAGAGAGAGAGGGGGGAGGGACAGACAGACAGACAGAAAGCGACACATACAAACAGACAGCAGATAATTATGTAAACCTATATATATTTAACAATATATATAGTTTTAGATATATTTAATTCTCTGTTATATTTAACAATATAACAGAGAATTAATTATTTTTACGTTCAATCATGAGTCGTTCTAAACACCGTATTTTTGCTTAATTTCTCATGAAAATACAGACAAAAATTTTGGCCAACATTTGGTTATTTTTAGGAATATAAATATATATATATATATATATATATATATATATATATATATATATATATATATATCATCAAATATGATAATCTCTTGTGTTGACATAAAACATTGCTATGCGAAGATAGTCATCGAAAAGCAGACGCATGTCGCAAATTAGTAATGCGGTTATATGACGTCATACCACCTGAGAAAATGAAATGTTAACAAAAAGCCATAGGTTTAAATCTAATGTAATGTTTTGTGACTAGACTGAAATGTGATTTTATTGAATGTAGGTTGCTTTCATTTAATGAAGATGGCCTGCAATATCTGAAGGTTCTTTTTACTGTGTGTATGCATGAGTATTATAGTGTTATCGATTAAATTTGTCTAATATGACGTACATAGCTATGTTTTTCTAAAAAATACTATTTAATAAAAGTACGATCAGGAAGGTGACAATTAAGGTGACAACAGCGTTCATCCGTAGACTTACCTGGAAAGACGATGTCGAGCACATTCGGACAATAACGTTGCTTGCGAAAATATATTTTTATCGGTAAACCACTGAAAAAAAATGATGGTTAGTGCTAACTAACCATTACCACAATTCAATAATACATATATATATATATATATGTGTGTGTGTGTGTGTGTGTGTGTGTGTGTGTGTGTATGTGTGTGTGAGTGTGTGTGTGTATGCGGTGTAGATATAGAAGAATCCAAAGGAGTACCCTGTACATATGCATACAGTAGAAGGATAACTCTCTAAGTGAGCTCTAAATATATATGTATATAAATATATAGAGCAAATGTAAGAAAGAATTACGGCAGACACGTTATTTACCATGAAATAACGTGTCTGCCTTAATTGTTTCGTATATATATATATATATATATATATATATACTGTGATTTGCCTTGAAAAGAACGAACACAGACTATTTTTGATCCTATTAGAATATGCTATATTCTACAAATGTAAGAAAACTTAACTGAAAACTTAAATACACTATCATTGCGAGTCATTTTTAAGTAAAAATTTATGCGTATCTGTGCATTACACTTTAGTTAATTTCTCAGATGTAAAAATTTGTCATTCTGTCGAAATTACTTTACAGTTTATAAAATGCCATATATTTTGTAAATGCGTAAAACCAAAAACAAAAAGACCACGTTAAATTCATCTATAATCCATACAAGCACCTCAGCACCTCAGCGCGCGCGCACACACACACGTGTGTGTGTGCGCGTAAATATGTAAGGTTATTTTTAGAATCAAGATTTAATCCAAAAATGTTTGTTAAATTCAACTTACAAGCTCTCTTAACAGTTTTTATTGTATTTTCCAGTTTTTTAATAAGAAGTTGTCAAGTCTTTGTTACAGTCTGTTATGGCCAGTGAAATCTTGCAAACATATTGACATCACCCAGTTTTTCATTTATGATTAAGTCGGTGAAATTCGATGAAACTTATTAAAGAAAATGACGAAGAACGCATTTTCCTTAATAAGTGTAATTCAGAGAGGACGAAATTAAGTTATGTCGAAAAGAAACAGTCTTTACGCAAATATGACTATCCATTAAAATAACGTTTACGTTATTACAAAAATATTTATATGTGCTTATATTCGTGCGTGCGTGTGTGCAAATACTTTCATGAATCTATAAATATGTATGTTTCTGAGCATACATAGAAACCCGCACACATTTGTCTCTCAGTGTAATCGCTTTGTCAGATACTTACCAAAACAAAAAACAATAAGTTCGACAATTGAATATTAATATCTACTCTTGTTCTTATTCTTGACAAACACCATTTTCGACTTTATCGAAATTTTCGCTAAACAAACCAAAAACATCTTAAGACGAATTTCTTTTAAATGGCGACGACGTAAACACGACAATCCTTACTTTTGTTTTTCTCCCTTGCACACAAAATCTGTAAAAATGGAGGAACATATAATCGCAACTCAACGTTGTTTTGTTGTTTTTATTAACTTTCTCTCTCACTTTCTTCAAAAATCATTCCCTGTTGTTAACCGTTGTCGTAGAAGCAAATACAGCCGCCTTTATTATTCCAGCAGCTTTTCTCGGATTTCCCGTCTGTTAAACTACATTCCGTATATTTATCGCCAAGAATTTAAATGCAATGTCAATTCCCACCTCTTGTCTACTTGGCTTCGGTAGTTCTAACATTCTTTCCCAATCATCTCATGTATCTTGTTCATTTCATTTCTCACTCTGCTCTCGAAACTCTCCTTACACTGGTATTCCCATCCTTCTTTTGCCCTTTCTTCAACACCCCTTGAAACTGGTTGGTAATTCCCTTCGTTCTACGCCTGCTTAAACTTTCACTCTTCTCTTATGTAGCCCCTCCTGCAATCCAGTGGCCGTACCCCCTTGCTCGGGGCGAAACGGTTAAAAAAAAATATATATATATGTGTAGATTCGTTTGTAATATGATAAAAGTTATCCATGACGAAAATTTTCGAGGAAATGTGAAAATGGTTTTTCAAAGTTTTCTCTAAATATGTAACTAGATTTGTAGATACTTCTTTCTGGTCAACGATGGACTATAAAATATTAGTCAAGTTTACGATGATAATATTATCGAGTTCGAGTTCATTTTCTATCATCTATCTATGTCTCTGAGATGTGGTATTGTAACTTATTACATTGTTCGAACTGCTGTTCCTGTCTTCATATTAATTGCATTTTGCTCCGGTCTTCTCAAGATAACATACATCGGAAATTCAAACTCATTATTTAGTCCATGGAGGTAGACTGTTTTAGTTCCATCTTTTCTGGATATCTCATTTTAGTAATTCAACTCTCCAAGTTTTTGATCTACTCTGCTCTGAGCGGTTACTAAACTCACAACTCTTTGGGTCATCTTGCTGGATTAATTCAACCATGGCTTTTATCCATTAGGTCATGTATAATGTAATATTTTTTATATTAAATATTAGTTGTGAGCCGCGTTCGAATTCCTACCGAGTTATTTGCTTTTATTTTGAAGAAAATACCCATAAAATGTTACGAATACATCTATATGGCCAGAAAAGATGAAGCTATCTTACTGTGAGTTAGTAACAAGTTTAACAGAAGAAGACCCCTGATATCAAATCTAACCGGGTAAAAGATGCGTCTCCTCAGGTTAAATTGCCATATACTTATTACTTCTGCTATGCAACTGGTGCAATACGACCTTAATGAGTTAACGAACTCATAAAGAAACAATATAACAATCATATTATCATTATGAAAATTGATAAAGCTCTGATCAGAATTATACTAAATGTTGCTTATAAACAAATTGGATGTAGCAGGTATAATTTTAGCGACCTATTTGCAGAATATCTTGCAGTGAATCATGACAGCAAAGACATTCACACAAAAGCAAAAGCATTTCGTCTCAAAACTTAAGACAAAAAACTTCTTCAATGCATGTGAGTTGTTTTTGTTAAAGACAGAAAAGCTGAATGCACCCCCTGCGTAATTCGTGTATTGATGATAATAGACGACGTCAAGGCTTAAACAATCTTATAAGCACTCACTTCCAATGTATTAGAAATTTAAGTAAAGCCACTCAGTTTTTTCCTCCAAGAATTTTTTGTGAAATAGCATATTTAACTCAAGGGTTACTCATACGTCTTCCTTATCTGCACTTCCTACCATTTTAACAGTAATCCACAATAATCATAATTATTTTAACAATAACCATTTTTCTTGAGTGGCTCTCAAGTAGGCTACTGAATAAACTTTAATATAGCTAAAGGATGTGTGACATGCAACACTAATAGAAAATTAGCAAAAAACATTTCAGCTGATCCCTAAACAGCAATAAGACGTTCCGTTTTCTAAAATTTTTGCAAAAATAAAAATAACGCTACGGGAATTAAACTCACTCTTTGTTGGTCACCGACACAAGATTACTATTCATGACCCCACCCACAAGAATCCAAAATGACTTCTTCTTCTTCTTCTTCTTCTTCTTCTTCTTCTTCTTCTTCTTCTTCTTCTTCTTCTTCTTCTCTGTGCCTTGTTCATTCAGGACGTAAACGACCATGGCCTTCCACGTTTCCCTATCCCTACTAGCTTTCAGCACGCTTTCTCCTGTAACATCTTGCAGCTCCCGTTTTGTCATCCACCTGCTCCGGCCCTTCAATCTAGCAAGTACACATAATGGACGGTACTCGTCGTATGCAGTATCCTGAGACGTAGGCCTAGCCAATAGACGTAGACCAATAGTCATAGACCTATAGCGGTAGACCTATGAACGTAGATCTCTATGCGTTCTCGCCTTCATTTATATTTATGGTTGACACCAGCCAATCACATTTGTGCCAGCGGGAACCAAGGTGTATGCATATTCATTACATACTCAGTCCATCACACTCTTATCTTTCTGCATCACCTAATGAACATTACTTCTCTTTTTTTACACAATCATACAACACCAAATAATAGCCCTCTACATACGGTCGCCATTGGGCCTTGTTTTAGGTGAACAGTAATAAAATTTCACTGCGTTAGTTCCAAGGAAATGCGAAAAACATAATTTCAGAAATTTAATGGATATCCGTATTTTATACATCAATCGATTACAATTATATAAATTCTTTATTTTTATTGATTCCTTGAATACAAATCATTTGAATAATCAAAATCATCTCTGAGTTTTTGCAAGTTTATAAACATAAAACTATTGGTAAAAGAGTCGTAAGAACTGCAGTTTTCTTGTGCAACAAAGATATAATCCATGTGAAATGGTTATAAACCCCAGAAATCATTGTAACAAGTGACGAGTAAAAACGACTGGCTCTTACTTATTTCTTGCTTCGTACTATCTTGGATTAAAATGTCTCACCGTATTCTTCTCAAAGTTTCTCCGAAGCGAGATTTGAAATATATTTTTTCTTAAATTCATATCTATTTTTCTGGTTTGACGTTTTAAAGAAATTTTATTTATTTGCTTCTTGTTTTATTGTATTTTCTTTTTAATTTTTCTCTTTTTCTTTGTGCATTATTACAATTTCTTATCTTTTCATTCACAATAATTTTTTCATCGTTATTCATATTTCAACGTATTATTTTTCCTTTATCTTCAGAAGAACTTATACGACTTGTAACAAAGTTATTACCAGTAATGCTTTAATACAAATCCCGGAAAAATGAAATCAGCAAAGGTCACTATATTACTTTAACTTAAACCTTTGATAATGAAAATACTTAATCTTAAAATTGAAGATTAAACGCTAAAGAATACACAACAAATATTAGATGAATATTCGGATTAATTATCTTAATATCGATAAGGCACGAATTTAACATTAATATCCTACTTAGAAGGGATCGGTTAGTTTAGGAGAAAAAGACTGAAACAAGTTTGCGAACCGGTGTCATTACTTCAGCTCAGGACTTTGGACAAAATAGGCTGGAGGTTTCAACAAACCAAAATTGAGGAAACTCATTCTACTTGTTCATGAATAAACATTTTATATGTGCACATCTAAATATCTGAATGCCCAGAAGCGAGCAGCAGATTTCTCTTCGGACCTAACCATTGTGTCGTACTGTTGGAAGAACTGTCGAGGAAAACTTTAACACGTCCAAAACCAAACTATTTACAATACATCATCACCGGAAAAAAAGCTAAATATCACGTATTATAATGGGTATGTGTTCTTTGCTTTGAAGGTGGTCTTTTATCTCAAAAATCAATTAGAACTCAGCCACACCAAAGTAGAATTCACATACTGATTACTACTGCTCTACTGTATATTTACTAAGTATCCACTTACCAACTCTTTCTTTCCCAATCTCTTGTTTTAAATGTGTAAGTAGATGCGGTAGTTTACAGTTTCTATCAACCTTTACTCTCAACACTACGTTATATTTCATAAACATTCTTTATATATATATATATATATATATATATATATATATATATATATATATGAGTGTGTGTGTGTGTGTGTCTGCTTCTGTCTGTGTGTTTGTGTGTCTCAATTCTAACGAAGCCTACTTCTCTAACACCATGGTCCGTTTTCAAAATTTGATCACTTTTCAATCATGACATGAACCTGTGATGCACGTAACAATCTTTGGAATCGATTTAGAGAGTACGGCAAAAACCAACGAAACGCTTAGAATTTACGAACTTTTCTCCTCCGAGACGCCTTATACGAATTCAATAAAAATTGTGTAACTTTTAGATCAGCGTCCGAAACTTTGATATACACAAAAGATTTCGAATCAGTGTAGAAGTTTCGTCAAATATCATCGACAAACATAATTTTGGGTAGTTTTTATGCATGTCCCCAAGACGTTTCACTCAAACTCAACCGAAATCGAGTTACTGGTAGATCATGGTCGGATGCCTTGATATGCGAACAAAAATTTCACTTGACACACAGGGTGCGGCAAAAATTAATGGAAAATTTTAATTTTATCTTCTCTGAAATGCTTTATTGCATTCCAATAAAAGTCGGAACTTTCTGTAATTTTTACCTTATCATATACCATAAAAATTTCACGTTTTTCACAAGTTGTCAACCCCACCGATGTTTCAGGGAAATGCATCCACTTTTTCTGCATCACAACGACATCACATCACATTACAGACTCCCGTAATGTTCACCTCGTTCTTTTAGTTGTACGTACATCATTCACGTTTACTGGTAAAATTGACCAAGCATGGAAACCTTTTTACAAATACCACAAAAACTAATACTTTCTTCGCATTTTTGAAATCACTCATCACGTATTCTCACCATCGTTCTGTAGAACCACATTTCTGTTGCTTCAAGTCTTTTATTTATTTGTGTGGAGATTGTCAAACATTTATTGCTATATAGGATGACTGATATTACATAACAGTCCATTAAACTTTTTGTTGTTTTTAATTTTTTTGGTTCTTAATATTTTTATTTGAAAGATATTTTTCTCTATCCCTGTGCACCTTTGAATTTCAGTGTCGCACTCATCCCAGCTATTTTATTGTTATACTCAAATTTTTAATTTGTATTTTGGATATTTGTAATCAACCATGCATTATGTCTTCTTTTTATTGAGATCTAGGTTTTTATTTCACTTTCCTTCACTAACTTCTGTATCGGCTATTGTACTCTCGTTCATGGGTCTGCAATCAATACAATGCCATCTACATATTCTCTGTTATGAAAATCGTGTCTAACTATAATTCAACCTATACAGTGGAGCGAATCTGAAACAATATGATTATCTCAGAATCTTCTCAATCTATAGATTGGACAAGTCCAGTGAAAAGATACTTCATTGTCTCACACAGCGTTCTATTGTTTTTAATGTTTAAATCATTTTCTCTTTGTTGTGTAGGCAATTTGCCGCTGAGGAAGATCCAGTGTTAATATCCTTTAAGATATGTCAAATTTACATAGCAGTTCTTCTTCTTTGTGCTGTGTACTTTCAGGACTTAGGCAATCATAGGCTTCCATGTCTCCCTATCCCTGGCGGCTCTTAGCACGCTTTCTCCTGTAACAACTTATAGCCCCCGATCTGTCATCCAGATACTTAGTCCCTTCAAATATGTTATCCGCTGCTTTCCCCTGTCTCTCTTTCCCTCTTTCTGGCCTGTTAGTATCAGGTTCTCCAAGCACTCCTTCCTCATTTCATGCCCCAGGAACTCTAGTTGTCTTTTCTTGATGCTCAGTATTATTTTCTTTTTCATTTCCATCCTTTCCAAAATTTGCTCATTGCTTACATGTTCGATCCATGATATCTGCAGCATCCTCCTGTAGAACCACATCTCAGTTGCTTCAAGTTTTTTCTTCATCTTTGATGATATTGACCATCATTCACTGCAATTTATTTTTCTTAAAATATGTAGGATAAAGACAGTATGCTGAAACAACATGTCATACAGAGATATTGCAAATTATCAACTCTATGACCCCTGACATTTCTGAGTAGGAGCTAATACTTCTTAAATTACAATACACGACAGTAAAATCTTGACTACGTAAATTAAATCGAAATGCACGGTGCCCAGTAAAAATGTGGCAAATACATTATCAGTTTTATAATTCAGGAATAATTGACATTGAATAAATTTCTTGAATATTCATGACCTTGTCTATTCATTCGACTTTCGCCTAATTACTTAACTGTGATTGCTTCTTTTATGATTGATTAATTGCTGCTCGGTCACGTGACTCATCATTTAAAGGTTATTTGCACAACTTTCGTCTTTCGTTCTGCCATTCTCGTGTGAATAAGAAACTCACATACTTTCAGCGTCAAGTTATCGTACTTTTTAAAGAAAAACATTCAACGTAGAAATTAACCAAACGTGCAGAAATTATATCTAGAATTTTCAATCGTATTAGTCATGACTACTTTTCAACGTCTTACATTTTTCTGAATTCATCGATTTTTACTGGACAAATTGTAAAATTTTCTTTCTCTTAAACAAGCAAAGAAAATCTTTTAACATTCAGAGATGATAATGTGAATTAAATGGATGATCTCTTAATATCTAGTATCATGGCTGAACTCTTCTTCGCGCAAGTATATGTTTGGATTGGAACAAAAGGACAGTACTATAAAAATGAATTGCTGTTTATTATAAATAAAAAGAAAGTCCGAAAGTGACTCTATTTAGGTTGATAGTAGAAAAAATTCTTTAGTATCTGAAGTTTCTGGACATTAACAACACTGCTGTTTATAAAGGTGATGATGTCAATACATGATAGGCAAATTGTACAGTACTGATAACAGACATGGAAAATACCTTCTACAAAAGGTAGCTAAGAATGCAGAAAAAAAGAACTATATATAAACAAGAAAACTGAGTGTATTGTCATCAGTAAATAGGCACGTCTCAAATGCGAACTACAGGTCGGGGATACTGAAATCAAGCAGGTACAGAAATTTAAACAACCAACAAGTGTTCTAACAAAGGATGGAATGTGCGATACTGAGATCCGAACACGTAATGGCATGGCCAATAATGCATTCCAAAAGCTGAGTAACGTATTGAGAGACAAAAATATTTCGTTAGAAACAGAGTGTACTAGATTGCGATGTGATATCTGTCCTTCAATTCGGCAGCAAATATTGGACAATCTCTTCAAAGCTGAAGAAAAGACTGAAAGCAACCAGAATATGAACCACGGATTGAACATGTTAGGAACGACAATGTTTTGAAGGAAATGGAAACGAAATGAAACTCATACTTAGCATCTGCGATATGTAATGAGGAAAGAAGGCTTGGGGAATCTGATACTCACAGGACAAAAAGTGAATGGTAGACAAGGGAAAGCATGACATACTTCGTCCTGAAGGGACCCATCTAATAGAAAAAGAAGGCACATAAACGTGGTTATAAGTTGCGACATATTATTAAAAGAATTAAGAAAATCGAGTTTAGAATAGTTTGTGTTTGGGGTAGTTTCGCCTAAAAGCGCAAATTGCTACAAAACCAAAATAACAACCTGACAATTCGAGTCATGCTTTTATAAAAACGAGTGCCTGGATTTCAAAACAAATTGTTAGCTAAAATTCCACGAAATTCTGCATTTCTGATTTCTCTTCATCTTGTTACTACTCGTAAATAAGATAAAATGCATAAATAAGTTTAAATTAATGTATCGTGATTAATTCGAGAGTCGAATTTTTCCTTCTTTTTTAATAGTCGTACAATAGGTAAATTGTTTCATATTTTTGGACGAGTTCATGTACGGTTCGCCTCTAAATGGAAAGTGGCGCTGACTGTCGCCAATCTGAAACATTTGCAAGGTTTCGTACCGGGCCCAAACGTAATTTTTCCAGTGTCTGAAAGCGATAATGGAGGGTGGACCAGAAACTGATCATCTCTGGTCGGATCGGCGCTGTGAGGAGGTATGATGGTGAAAAACCCGAACCCCCCCCCCCCAGTGATCCTCGCGATGACACCACTGACGACACCATCTAGCGCCCCCCCTACGGTGCGTATGTTTGAAATAAAAACTTGCCAGTTTATAGATATCATGCATAAAACCAACGCTTTTCAGGCTTTTCTAAACTGTCAGTTGTCTACAACCGCGTGTGAAGATCAATAATTAAAAATGACTTCGATTGAATGAAGTTTGTAGATCTTGGTGAAGAACAAACTAATTCTAACATTGTGAATTGGCGCTACAGAATCACACAGAACTGTACCAAATAACAGAAACCACATCACTGATGGAAATTCAATACCGGCATCAACTAAAAGAAATAGTACACGTAACAAAAAAAAAATACTAATTCCAGTTATTGATATTACACACTGAAAACAGAAAAATGTTTACATTAGCTAACATACATTCTTCACTATAATTAATTATCGACTAATTCTTGTTTTTATTTTTTTTTATCGTATTACCCCGAGCAAGGCGGTAATGCCACTGATGTGCAGGGGGCTACGTAAGAGTAAAAAGATTAAGTAGAAGAGAGAGAGAAGAGGAAAACGAACCAGTTAAAAAGGAGCAAAAGAAGGATGGGAATACAGGTGTGATGACAGTTGCAAAAGTTGAGAGAAAGGAAAGGATATACGGGGTGGTGAAAGAACTAGAGTCAAGTAGTTAATAGATGAGTATTGACATTGCATTTAAATTCCTGGAGGTTGTAGCCGTCAGGAAAGCAAGAATATGGAAGCGACTTCCACAGGCGGGAATCTTACTAATTCTGAGTTTTTAACACAACACCTTGTTTGATTTTATATTTTTTTAAAATCATTTTACCCGAAGCAAGGCAGAACCGCCACTAGTGCGCAGGGGGTTACGGTGAGAAAAAAATCGTGGCTTCCCTGTGCCTCTTCTATAAATACTTTCACAGCTTCTGCTCTAATGAACTTAGATCTCTTGTGCCCCTATGTATGATTTTGCACGAGCTACTAGATTAGCAACTAGGTCCCACCTTTTACAGTGAAACCGAGAAAATGTAACCGTAATTTCTAATCTAACAGCTTTTTTTCACGCACTTCCCACCTGTGGAATTCCCTTCCATATACTTGCTTCCCCGACAGCTACAATCTCCCGGAATTTAAATGTAAAGACAATTGACATCTCCTATCTTACTAACCTGCATCTATTCGCACAAGCTCTTTTCCCATATACTCCACCCCAATTTTCGATATTTATTCTTATCCATCTATTATCCTCCTCCAGACATTTCTTATAACTAACCCCTCTTTCTTTCACTTTCCCCTTATGTAACCCCCTGCGCAACAGTGGCAGTAGAATGTCTTGCTTGGGGTGAGATGCTTAAAAAAAAAGAATAAGCCCCCATCTATCGAAGAATTGTCAGAAACAATTCATATTAGCCTAAATGTAACCTTTAATGAACTAATGTTTATTTTTGTAAAACTATAAAATATGTGGCAGAAAATTGGGTATGGGGAAGGCTGGTCATCAAATGTCTTATCTTAAACTTAGCCAACCATAATCACTGATCCAAACAAACTATACAATAATCCTTGCACCAAAATGCCCCATTCTTAAATACGATTCATACTACAACCGCCATAATAAATCTAAGTCTCTATGAAGTCCTAATTAATATGTACAATTTCACTATCAGGGTAACAGAATAACAACATTTGAAAATGAGAACACCCATTGAATATTTACAAACTGCTTAATACTATATATACAAGAATCAAAGCAAAATGATGTTAGTAATACCCCAACAACCATTAATTGTGGCAGAAATATCAGTTAACTGAACAAAATAAATGTGAGACTGCAAGAAATTAAAAGTCCATCATTCAACCATCCACGCTCACAAATACACACTCATTCAGACACAACATCAATTATTAAACACTCGAAAAAGGAAAAGTGTCCCTCATCCACCAGAGAATTAACATTTCCAGCCAGAGAAAGGATAGGAAATTAATTTTTAAATAGTGAGAACAAAAATAAAAGGAGCCAATGTACATACGTCCTTGAGCTTGGCGTAAAAACAATTTCAAAATAGTCTAAACTTCTCTATTTTTGGTGGAGTTGCCAAAATTTACGATAGGTCTTCCAATGTCCTGATGCCTAACCGGCATGAAAATGCCACACTACGTCAGTTCCCTTCTCTAGATAGATACGCGCAAGACTCACCCATCCGTCCTGGTCTAAACAATAAGCTGGGAAGGGATACAATTTTCGTCAACATAGAATTCAGTTTTTCGCTCCGTCCACATCTCGACTCGCGTTGCACTTATTATGCACAAGAAAACTTAGTGCTCAGCCTTAGTCTTAAGACGTTGCTATAGACAGAAATATCTTCGAGCACAAAAGATTTCCATGCAGCATGCGAACCATGATATCTTCAATAAAGTTGTACAACGAGCGTACGACCTTATAGTACAAAAAAGCGTGATCAAGGGCATTTTTTTTTAATCATTTCACCCCGAGCAAGGCGGAAATGCCACTGATGTGCGGGGGGGGGGGCTACATAACTGTAAAAAGATTAATTAGAAGAGAGTGAGGAGTACAGACCAGTTAGAAAAGAGCAATAGAAAAATGAGAATGCAGGTGTGATGACAGTTACATAGGTGGAGGGAAAAGGAAGGATATACGGGGTGGGGAGAGAGCTAGAATCCAGTGGTTAATATATGAGTATTGACATTGCATTTAAATTCTTGGAGGCTGTAGCCATCAGGAAAGCAAGAATATGGGAGCGAGTTCCACAGGCGGGAAGTGCGAGAGAAGAAGCTGCAGGAGTAGAATTGTCGTCTGCATTTGGCTAACCTAACTGTGAATGGGTGGGACCCAGTTGCCAATCTGGTTGCACGAGTAAACATCTGTTGTGGAAGCACCAGTGACTTAAGTTCGTCCGAGCAGAAGCTATGAATGTATTTATAGAACAGACAAAGGGAGGCCACATTTCGTCGGTGGGGAAGTGGCTGCAGTCGATCCGCCAAGTCTGTGCCTATCACATTACAGACTCTCCTTTGGAGCCTGTCGAGAACACTGAAGTAAATGGCAGCAGTACTCCATGCACGGATGGATGGCTGATTTGTATATATGCAGGATGGATTCAGGCGGAAAAAACATCCTGGATCGGCATAATGACCCAACCTTCTTAGCAGTGGATTTATCTACTGATTGACCGTAGCGGACGAGTCTGATAAACTTCCTAAGAAAGGTTTTTGGACAACACAGAGAACCTTTCGTATCACCAGCTTGATAAGGGATGCTTAATCGTTATTGAGGCATTTTAATCCAAGCGCCCAAGGCCATTATCAAGCAAGCTTTCTTCTTCCGTAAATCGTGCTCGCAAACCTCAGAAACATCTGCTATATTAAAACATAGATATCTTAGAGGCTATATGTCGCGCGTAAGAGTAACCTGAGAGCTAATCGGTATTTACGATAGAAAGAGCACCCACCACGGGATAAATGGCATGCCTCATCTTCGCAAGAGTGTACACTTCTCAGGGACTGGAGGTTTTTACTGGCGTCTTCCTTCATTTATTCACCATTTTCATCAGGTTGCGAACAGTCATTCTAAGAAAACGATGCGAGACATATACTGACGAATCTCAACACGACGCATAGCCAGACCATCTTTAGATGGGTTGCTGTAAGAAATCTTCCGATACATTTTGAAAGCTTTGCCTCTCCACAAAAAGAGAATAAGACCCTAAACAACTCGTATGTGATACAGGAATGGAATTACGGAGAGTCATTTAAGATAATTTGTTTGATATACAAAACAAAAACTTGCGCCTTCCTCCTTAAGGAAAGATTCCTCTAGGATCACAGACAAACTCCACCCTAAACCTATCCCAGCACCTCCGACTAATTCATATCCAGCAAGAGACTGGGACTGAACCAAACGCCGAATATCTTGACAGGTCCTCTGACCAGAGAAAAGACCCGGGAAGATAAACTCTCATCCACATACCCAGTAGCAAGCCAAAAGACTTATCGCGGTTGATTGTTTATCTGCCACCTTCTGGTACTTTCTGATATCTTTGCCGACTTCGTGAGTCTTGTCCCTGCTAGACACAAGAATCAAAACTTCATCAGCATAGGCAGAATATCTGACTGAGATGGTATCATCCGGTAAAGAGAAATCGCCTAAGACAAGATTCGCCGTTAACTTACGAAGGGAATACTCTAAGGTCAGAACGTGAACAAAAAGCCGAAAACGGACAACTTTGACAAATGAAGATGAACAACAAGAAAGGCTCTGATCGTACCCTATTCACTTCCACTAACACACCAGTGGATGCGTAAAAAAGTCGAATTCAAGTACGAAAATATTTCCCGGGAATAGCGGCCGAAATGACAGCCTCCAGAAAACTATGAAAAACCCTCACTTTCCTTTGATCGATCTGAAGTGATCAGCAATACTTTTCTGCGTACCAAATGAAGGTTGCCCTAAATATTCCTACTCTCCATAGCATAAGCCAATCAGACTAGACAGGACACCGTGCAAGTGGTTGGTGAAGAGCTTAAGAATAAATTTACTGAAACAACACAACAAAATATTTTCTGTCTTTAAAATTAAATCCAGCAAAATAAACAAATTAGGAAATAAATAATGTTATACATCAGGATGTTTTGTATCAGATGGGACTTAAATTAAGGAAAAAGATGAAAAGTCTGACTATATAAGCACTCTCCTCAATTAACTAGCATTTGGCATAAGAAAAATGGAAGTTATAGATGAGATAAATGTGTAGATGGATAAAATTTCTAATGCTGTTTGCCAACTGTTTTTTTTCACACTGTGATCTTTTACTGAAATCAAATTCGCCATTCCTAGAAATATTGGATTCTTTTTTTTTTTTGCATTATACTTTAACCTTACTTCTAACGCCGCTACCAAAACTCTGAAATTTACACTATTATTAGAATTGGTAAAGTCGTTTTCTTTTATTTCATTTCAAGTAGCCTCCTTATGACGTCATCACCTTGCCTGGGGTAAAACGATTTAAAAATGCAATACCTATATAAATGAATTTCTACTTAATCTATCTGTACCTGTTACGCGACTCTCATTTTAGGTTGAACTTTTTGCTAACAACCATATATAACATCGTTATAATTTAGTTTCTGTCTTGTTTGTTGATTTCTTAAAATATATATCAAGACAATATTTTAATATTGTTTATCCACTGGATATTTATCCATTAGGATATTTGTCCTTGCGGACACATTGCTCAGTGATTAAAAGCGTTGGTTAGCTTCAGTGATATAACCTAAAGATATGTGAGTTAAAGGGAGATAATTAAGACATCACGAAGTGGTATGGCGCCTGAAACATGACCAATATACCCCAGTGACTGAAAGAAATTCCAATCACATGAAGAAGGCCGGATCGTATAATAGCCGAAACATCGTGAATAAAAATATAGTTATAAAGATGAGAGTAAAAGTTCGAACAGTATAAATGATAAAATCTTACCTCATCTCAGAATTATGGACAAATATTTTAATTTTGTCACTTACCCATCTTCCTTCAAGTTTCGTTATTTCAGTCACATCTAAACTTATTTATAAATGGAACATTGTCTGTGTGTGTATATGTGTGTGTCTGTGTGTGTGTGTCCGTTACCTATAGACACCGAAAAGGCTGAACCAATTTCCTTACAAATTTACACAGCGTCTGCGAGTGTTCTTAGCTAGGTTTTGTGTCGAGGTACCCCCGATAAATATCGAGAATCGATAATCGAAAAATCGGGTTATAGAAAGAGTGGTCCGATTTTAATCAAATTTGATACATTCATAGACAAAGACATAAGAAACGATATTCAGAAGTTTCAAGGTTGCAGCTCTTACAATAGTGCAGAAAATTGATGATGAATATATATATATATATATATATATATATATATATATATATAAAAGGCAAGATGTTTGTGTGTGTGTCTGTTTATCTGCCTGTATGTCTGTATTTTTTTCAGCCCTTTTATTTTAGTTTTGCTTCGGGTTTGGCTCTAAGTAGGTATAATTGTAGTTCATAGTCTCAGCCATGATACCATTTACTCAGGGGACTTATTTAGCCTTCAATATTCAGTTTACGACGAAAACACGTATTTGATATCGATACCAGGAAATCAAAATTTGACTTATATCCATTCATTTTTCTTTCAGTCTACGGTTTCGCTTTAACTGGAAACAATTATTGCTTTTTCGTCTCTCGTGTCAGCATCCAAAGAGTCTGAGCTTCAGGGCCATGGATTAGTTTTAAAGCTTTCATTACACCCGAGCAACGCCGGGTTATACTGCTAGTTTCATTCATATTTTCTTCGTTCTATTTCATTCTTTATCTTCTACTTTCTTGATTTTTCTTTCAATTTCTTTTTTCATTTAATTTTTTTTCACTATTTTCTTCTCGATTTTCTCTTTTCTTTCTTTATTTTCCTATTTGAATTTTTCATTTTCATCTCTAATTTCGTTCATTCTTTTTCTTTCTACTTCTTCAGTCACTTTATATTTATTTGTTATTATTTCATACTAGTTCTTTAGTTATTCTTCTTTAATACTTGTATTTTTCTTCTTTTCCTATTTTTTTTTTAGTTTTTTTCCTTTCATTTTTATGTTACTGTATTTTTGTCAATCAGCACTTTTGCCATATTTTTCTCATCTCTAAAGGCTGCAATATAATTCTCGAAGAACAAGAAGCAGATATCTGCTTTAAAATATAATCAAGCAATAAATGAAACTACTATTACGTTTTATGTTTCTGTCGACCCAATTGCCAGTCGGGCCAAAAGATTCGCAAATATTCGAGAAACAACACACACCCATGAAAAACATGTTATAATTAATGAGACAGACAAATAAACGGGTTGCCATTTTATGAGTCACGCCAGACAAACAATTTGGAAATGTGACAAATTCCTGCAGAATAAAAGCTATAAAAACAGATTCGGCGGAGA
The DNA here is from genome assembly GCA_037127315.1 of Ascarosepion bandense. Lineage (NCBI taxonomy): Eukaryota > Metazoa > Mollusca > Cephalopoda > Sepiida > Sepiidae > Ascarosepion > Ascarosepion bandense. The sequence goes on along the minus strand of JBBBDQ010000815.1, from coordinate 6,873,831 downwards.
TTTGTGGCTAACCAGAGTTTAACCCGTGTAAATTTTAAAAGCTGTATAGTTGCACAATTTCGTAAAGATATGAGATGGAGATTTGGGGAGCAACGCTGTTTCCGGCGCGGCAAGGGAATAGACGTCCCGAGTTCGAATCTAGTGTGCCGACTGTTATACATGGACACTTAGGAAAGCTTTGAATCTCCTTTTCTCAAACTATATGTTAAATAGAATGTCGGGTTGGATTCTCATGCCTTGGTTGACAGCAATTTGTGAGGACGGCAATATTGAATTCAAAACTGGTTGAATCTAATGGTGTTTATTACCAACTATGTAAAAGTATATTTATTAGTAATAGAAATTTGGTAAGTGCATGCTCGCATATATATATATATATATATATATATATATATATATATATATATATAATGATAATATACACGCTACAAAGTCTGCCTTCTTCTACCAAGCGCCCATAGCCTAGAGGTAGAATTCCGACTGGCGCCAATTCGGGCGGGTTTCAATCCTAGGTTAAAAGCAATCGGAGTGTAACCGAACTGATGAGCTGTGATACAGCGAAACAGATCTGTCTGCGGATATATATATAATCGGCTCACCCCAAGCAAGGTAGGATTGACACTGGCACGCAAGAGGTTAGAGTGAGAGGAGAGGGAAGGGAAAATAGAAAAACAATGGTACAGGGGATGTCGAAGAATGGGTAAGAGAGAAATGGAAGTGAAGGAGATAGAAGATAGGAATTGACGTTTCCCTTACACTTTTAGAGATTGTAGCTACCAGGGAAGCAAAGCATGCGGAAGGAAGTTCCACACGAAGGAAGTGTGAGAAAAGAATCTATTTTGACGGTAAAAAGAGAAGGACCTACTTGCCAATCTAGTTGCATGAGCAAATTCCTGAGTGCGGGGCACCAGAGAAACAAGGTCGTCAGAGAAGAAATCATGAAAATATCTGTAGAAAAGACAGAGTGAAGGTACTTTCCGTCGGTAAAAAGTGACTGAAGTCGAGATGTCAAATCAGGACGGATTACATTGCAGATCCTCTTTTGGATTTTGTCAAGAACCCCAAGACGAATAGCAGGAGAACCCGACCAGGTATTACAACAGTATTCAATGTTCGGACGAATGGTAGATTAATCATTGTGAGAGATGGATTTTGACGAGAAAATACTATCCGGCTCAACACAGCGACCCAACCTCCTTAGCAGTAGATGTAGAAACAAACTGCATCTACAAGATAAAAACGTAAATGATAGAAAATATATGTTTCCTCAGAGAAATAATTTCTTCTTAAAAGAAAAAGCGATGAACAATTGAGATAATAAAAGGAAGACTCTAGAGTGAAAGCTTCAATTGAGTTGCTGAAAAGAAATGGTAAGAATATTAGTTTAATTTATGATTAATATTTATATAGATATCCACATGATTCACCCCATCTCACAGATATACACTTTGCACTACAGAAGTTTTGAGACTTTTTATTGAGCTACATGTATTTATTTCAGAGCAATGCAAAATGCTAATATCCTTCACAGTAAGACGCTACGAGTTCATTTTCCTTGTAGCATTTCATCCACTGATATTTCGTTTTGTGTTAAACCATGCAAACATGCTATAGAAACCAACAAAATAATAATGACTGTCCATAGATCAATGTTTATAGGACGTGGGGAAGATGAAAACCTAAATACTTTGCCTATGGTGCCTACGAGGGGATTTTATACGTGCTGGTAAATTTATAGTTTAAAGATTACGTTTTTTATCTTTTGGAAATAATTAACTATAAAATATAACGGTTGACAAATTGCTAGCGTTCATTAGAACGTGAAAATTATCTAAAATGATTTTTTGTATGTTTTAATGTCATGGTCATGCACGTGTTAAAACATGAAAAAACTGATCTTTTTACACACATTTTAATATATTACTACAGTATTCATAGCTGATTCTATTAATTGACGGCTTAAGTGTTTTAATGAATATTGCCTCCGGAATCTGTAGTTTGCATTTGTTGGGGGGGGGGGGGGTTTGTGGTAGGATAGTTATATTTGAAGCAGAAAAATGTACAGTAATTTTTAGCAACGCAGTTTCCGGTTACATTTGTTACCATAACTCCCACCTCTGAAGATGATCTCGGAAAGAGTTTAAAAGAGGTTGAAAGAAGTACTTAGGTACCTTGAGAAATGAATAAAAATAACATCTGTCAACGTTACATCTCATTTCTGACATCTTTTAATCAAAATATGCGAAATATTATCCGTGAGTATGAATGGATTTTATTAAAAATAAGCAAACATAATGTTTGCAATGATCATTTGATTATTTCGGCGAATTGAATTCGCTCCATCGGTGATCTTTAATATTATGAAGTATTCAAAGATTTATTTGAGTGTATGTATGGGTAAAGTACCGGAAGTAAGTGTGCGAAATGAAAAGAAAAGAAACAAGGAAAAGAACAACGAAATGAAGTGAGGGAGAAAGAAAAAAGAAAAAAAAAGTGGGAAGTGGAAAAGAAGAAGGATGAGAGAAAAAGTATGTTAGATTTGCAGACAGGACAAAAAGCGGGTCAGAATGGTGGCAGAGATTTTTATAACTAAAAAGCATAAGAATAAATGACGTGCATCGCTCGGCTTTGCTGAAATTTTTAAAAATTCTTTTTCCGTTTCAAAGTAAAATAAAGCCTCTTCACTATTGTTGAAGTTAAAATAATTTACGTTAAAATTCACCTCAGGAATAAAAAGGGTACGAACCGAAAATGAAATTAAATCATAAATAAATAATATTTAATATAAGTAAATAAATACATAAAAGAGAAAAACAACTATATTAGAAAAATGAAAATTTAGATAAATGTAAAATAGGTTAGAAATAAAAAAGAAATAAATTCAATCAGGCATCAACACTTAAATAATAATTCTAATATAATTAAATTAAATTAATAATTAGAAAAATAATAGAAATTAATCAAAAATATATACAAAAGTTCTCTAATATATATATATATATATATATATATATATATATATTATTAATCTCAAGTATATTGCTTATGAGAACACAAAACCTTTACCAAGGTATTGTATGTGTGTGTGAGAGAGGAAGAAACAGTGTGTGCTTGGTATAGTGAGAGCTTGGATTAAAAATTCCTTTTTCAAAAATGATACAATATAAATTATTATGTTACTGTCGAAACATGAGAAAAGGTTACAGCAGACATAAGTAACCGTGTAATGGCTATAAAATCGATCGAAAGCGTTTGAAACGATAAAAAATCTATGGAAAATTTTTATATTCTTTATCCTCAACAAAACAGAATAGTTGTTATGATGCTGGAAAACAAAATAAGACATGAATAAAATCTTCTTTATCGGCCATATTCAATGAGAGATATTTGAAAGAAATGTTCCTTCCAAGTATACATTAATATACATATATATAGAAAGATATATACAAATAAGCCACCTCTGATATATAGATAAAATACTGTGCCTAAGACGCTATTTAACTAAAATATACAATAAATACCGATATTTATAAAGACAGGAACAAAAAACTGAGATTAGATGTTGTTATGTAACGAGTGTAAAGACTTTCTTCGCTATATTGGAATTTTTTACTTATTTCTTTTTTATTTTCTATAGATCTAAATAAGACAAATTATCTCTCCTAGCGAGCCTGATCCCTACAAACATATCAGCAGCGTTTATTCTTCGAAACGCATCGACAAATATGTCTGCCGCTTTCAAAATGGCTGACTGGTTGTCTAGCGTCTGTTCTTTGAAACTCCTTTTACTCTTATTCTTGTATTTCTATACTTTTACCTATTTTTCCCCGTCTTTCTGATTTTCATTGTCTAATCAATGAACAGACGGTTTCGCTTTACCCACCTGAAGGTAAGTATCGTACGCCAAGACACTTGATAAGAACCGAAATCTAAATGATTTCGCGAGATTTTTGTTTACACCGAAAAACGGCATATGCATTGATCAAATCAAAATGGTGGCAAGTATGTGGGCTTGCTTATTTGTTGGTAAACACCAACTTAGACGCGAATATTTACACAGTTTCTATCTCTCAAAGACATCATATTTATTGAACATAGTCTACCTTATTCTGGTAAGGCATCTTTCAGTTCGTGTATTTCCAAATTGCAAGTATAGGTATGGTGATAAAGCAACCAAATTTGTATGACAGTTATAAGGTCACTATTCCAATTGGGTTCATAATATTCATATACGTGCAAAAATGTTAGAATAGTTATGAATCTCTGTACTTTTATTTAGTTCTAGGTTGAATAGCAAGACAGATAGGGCTCTATAGATGTGGATGGCAAGGAAAACTCTGAATTCAAAATCTTACCCTTATGTGTTAAACAGGCACACGTAACTGTAACTAGCTAAGCGTGGTACGTACGGGTACACCCCTGAAAGACATGATCAATGAGGGAAAGGTTTTCTCCAACAGAGTGATGATGCCATGGAGTTGGCTTTGGATCTGAAACAGGTTATACTTAAAATGGGAGTCAATAGGTTTAAAAAAGAAGAAGAAATTTCGGTTGGCACACATCTTATATGTATAACAAAACGGAATAAATAAGACCTGGCCTGGTAAAAGCAACGGGAAAGAAAACATGTCAAAATTTCAAGCAACAAGGCCTCTTATCAGGAGGTTTTGATGAGCGTAGAACCACCTCTTAATTGCTGTTGTTCACAGGTCCACCCTGCCTCGGAGTGGTAGCAACTGAGTGTCCCAGTTATGGGAAAATAATTAATTCCCAAATTGAATCAAGACACTTCATTAGCATCGAAATAGATTTTCATACTAAAATTAACAATATGTTTTTGAATATATATATATATATATATATATATATATATATGTATGTATGTATGCATATATATATATATATATATATATATATATATATATATAGAGAGAGAGAGAGAGAGAGAGAGAGAGATAGTCTAAAACGTTTTTTCGTCCAACATCTCATCAGAAGAAAGATCGCTGGAAAATGAATTAAACTAAAAGAACAGTAACGTAAAAAATGAAGAACAAAAACGAGGGAAACACGATAAAAAATTTACTGATATTTTTGTGGGCTAATACGAATCGTTGTTCTTTGGCAAAGTGTCTAAACCTTTTATTTATTCTAGGTACGTTGATGACACTTTTGCTACATTTTCTCATGAAAGTGAGTCCGTAATTTTTTTAATAGTGTTACCTCCTTACTGAAGGCTTTATCCTTGTCAATGAAAGTGGGGAAAGAAAATCTTTTGCCTTTTTTGGACGTTGTTGTTGAGCGTAGTTGAGGAGGTTTTCTTACGAGTATTTATCGTAAACCCACTTTTACTGACCTATATATTAATTGGTGTGCGTTTGCACCTATAACAAGGAAAATTAGTCTTATTATAACCTTGATTCACAGGGCGCTCTGAATTTGTTCTCCTACTAGACTGGACTCTGAATTGGAGAATATCAGGGAGATTTTCCTGTGTAATGGCTATCCGGAAGCCCTTACTAATTATTTTATTATTAAGAAGACGAGGGAATTTCATTCTCCTAACGTCCTGGGGCCTTCTAAGTGTCCGGTTTATTTAATGGTTCCTTTGATTGGAAATAAAGGCTAAAGTTAAGTTAAGCAGATCAGCAAGTGTGTTCTGGTTGATTTCCGACTGTGGCTCTGCGTTGTATTTTGACGACAAGGTCTGCTTTTCAGTCGTTTCTTAAAGCTGATTTGTTCTACATCAAATTAAGTAATTTGTTATATGAATTTAATTGCCAGTGTGCTGCTGGTTATGTGGGACGTACAATCTCACATTTAGAAACAAGAATTAATCAGCATGTGCCTTTGAATATACGACGTGGCAAAATAGGTAACGTGTTACCTTCTCTATACAAATATGGAATCGGCTATTGCTTAACATCTAGTAGAGAATATAGCCTGTACCAAGTCGTTTAAGAAAGAGTGGTTCAAAATTATACATAGGTTTGGTTCCAATAATCATTTAAAGATTTTGAAATCAGTCTCTATATCATTACGGAAACATTCTCTCAGTCAGCAAAAGAATATTTAAAGTCTCTGAATTTGTTGGGGAATATTTTATTTTAACTGTCCCTCGCTAATTATTTACATATGAATTCCCCTCCCCATCGTTATAAGTATATATATTTATATGTATACTTATTTTATCGTGCTTCCCTCTTTTTTGCTCTTCATTTTTGTCGTTACGTTTTTTTTCATTTAATTCATTTTCCAACAATTTTTCTCCTGGGGAGATGTTAGACGAAAGGGCCTTTGAGACTATTAATTAATTCTTTGTTTTAAAATAGTATACAAATATGTTAACTTGAAACATTTGTTTATATATATATATATATATGCAGTGTTACAGTTTACTTACGCTTCCTTGGAGTAACGCCATCGTAGACAATGACCGTAGTACGACTAATCTACAATCGAGAGAACAGTGTATTTGGCGTGATAAAAATGTCATGCAATTACGGATGGGGCAATTTTTTCAAGGCCAAACAAATTTCATCGTACACCCCGAAAACAGGTTCATATTACGGAACACCACTGTAAATGACCTAATCTGAGGAAAAAATAAATATCGATTACCTCTGCCACTTTAGTGAGTCTAAAACTGACCGTATGCTTAAAGAAAGTGAAACTGAAATAGTTGTTTCAATTAATTTGCACAATGATTTGCAATCTAAAAATAATTCAGGTTTTCAAATAAGCTGCTGTTGAAGCCATGGAAAACGAATCAGCCAAAAATATTTTCACAGGAACAGGTAAAGATACCTCATACACTGTAAATTATAAAATGATTGCAGATTAAAAACAAAACGTAGCCAAGATGCGCATATTGACATCGTCTTCTCTAGTGTCACATTTTCCTCTAACATATATATATATATATACACAAAGTATTGAATCAGTGATCAAAGCGTTACACGAAAATAACAAAAATAATTTATTTAGCAAACAGTTTTCATAAAAACCATAGATTAACCTATATTTCAGACACAAATAAAAACACATATTTGTAATATGATCAAAAGATTTCAAAAGAATTTTGCTGTTGAGAAAATACAAGCTGATATCACAGCAATTTATGGGAAATAGAAAAAAAAAAGGAATATATTAATAAGTCCTAATAGAATTTATGAGAGCAAAAGTTTCATAATTCCAAAGAGACGTAATAGTCATACAATATACGTTAGAGCTTTCCATATTAAATCTATCACACTTGGCCTGCTTTAAAAAATTATAAAGATGTAAGTCTAGTGTAACACTCATCGACGAGGAAAGTTAAATTACTGAGCCGAGTTCCAATTTTGGTCGATTCTGTTTCGTTTTTCTTCCAATAACGCCCGTAGAAATAGCATGAATTTATCTTTGTCTAGTTTAGTGGTTCCCAAAATATTTTTCTGTCATTTCACCCTACACTCACTTCAAACATCCAGATTCCTTCCTCCATGAGAGAAAGAGCAGTTAAAACACACTGAGACTATTTACTAATTTATTTTTCAAATGTACAAATATACTGATAAATTTATAGTTACAGAGTAAAGTGGATAGAGAGCAGTTAGTAAGAACTAAGCATAGCAATAGAGAGCAGTTAGTAACAAATAAAATGACTTTTGTTTGCAACAGGCTCTCTCTCTCTCTCTGTGTGTGTGTGTGTGTTAGACATGATGAGAAAATCTATCTGAAATGTTTTTTTTTAGTAGGTAGTGTAATTATTTCCCCTCACGCAGCGCGAAATTTCCCCTCTCGCAGCGGGAAATTTCCCCCAGTTTGGGAATCGCTAGTTATAAAAAAATAACACAAATCTGATCGGGTTTTTCTAGCCTTGGCTGGCAACAAAAATGTATGAATTCGAGCATCAAGAGTTCGGTTTGGGGATTTTGTTGCACACGGTGCACGATGTATATATTATTAGATCGTTCGACAAATGTAGCTGTTTATATGAAAACTCTCACAATTAAATGAAAATATATCTCTTCAGTGAGTCAAGTGTGGCAGTTCTACATTGAATTGTTGGCGCTTGTAAATCAAACTCGAAGGAAGAGCTCAATATGAACGAACACATTCTCAGACATTAGTATTAAATTGTTCATCATCATCATCATCATCATTATTATTATTATTATTATTATCATTATTATTATTATTATTATGTTGTCATTTTTCATCATATTTCGATTTCTGCTTTGGTCTCACTACCAACCAAGTCTGCGGGGAGACCTAAGGCAGGTAGTGGCGTGTTGTTATGGCTCCATTTCATGTTTTTCTATCTACCCTATCATCTCCAGCATTACATAGATAAAGTTTTCCTTAGTGTGTGGGCTGTACTTAATAAGACAATTTTTTGTATATCTCTTAAGCTGGGGTTTCCAGGGATTCCTTCAATGTGTTGTTTTGTTCCATTTTTTATCATTCCAAGTGCACCTACTATCACTGGCACAACTCTTGTTTTCAATTTCCACATTTTTCCTATTTCAATTTCCAGGTCTTTATATTTTGACAGTTTTTCAAATTCCTTGATTGCTATGTTACAATCCGCTGGACAAGCCATATCAATTAATAGACAAGTTTTCTCCTTCTGGTTTTTAACAATAATGTCTGGCCTGTTTGCTTCAATTTTTCTGTCTGTGTAGATGGTGTAATCCCATAGAATGGTTACATCTTCTATTTCTGTAACCGGTGCTGGGTGATGTTCATACCAGTGTTTGCCTACAGCTTTTCCATAATGTTTGCATATTGCCCAATGTAAATATTGCCCAACTCTATCGTGGCGATTTTTATATTCATTTGGGGCAAGCACAGAACAGCCTGAGATTAGGTGGTCTACGGTTTCTTGGTGTTTATCACAAAACCTGCATTTTGGATCCATATTATTATGCATAATATTTGCCTGAAAGTTTCTCGTGAAAAGAATTTGGTCTTGTGCTGCAAGAATAAAGCCTTCAGTTTCGGACTTTAATCCAGATGCACGTAACCATCGATGAGTATTAACTTTGTCAACATTGGATTTATTGGCACGTACTGGATATTGGCCATGCAGAGGTTTGTCTTGCCAGCGCTGTTTCATTTGTTCAAGAGCTTTATCTTTGGCTTTCATTTTCATATTCTTTGCCGCAATAATCGGCTCTTGATTTCCGTTCTGCTTATTATTATTATGTAATTTTTCATCATATTTCTATTTCTGCATTGGTCTCACTACCAACCAAGTCTGCGGGGAGACCTAAGGCAGGTAGTGGCGTGTTGTTATGACTCCATTTCATGTTTTTCTATCTTCCCTATCATCCACAGCATTACATAGATAACGTTTTCCTTAGTGTGTGGGCTGTACTTAATAAGACAATTTTTTGATTATCTCTTAAGCTGGGGTTTCCAGGGATTCTTTCAATGTGTTGTTTTGTTCCATTTTTTATCATTCCAAGTGCACCTACTATCACTGGCACAACTCTTGTTTTCAATTTCCACATTTTTTCTATTTCAATTTCCAGGTCTTTATATTTTGACAGTTTTTCAAATTCCTTGATTGCTATGTTACAATCCGCTGGACAAGCCATATCAATTAATAGACAAGTTTTCTCCTTCTGGTTTTTAACAATAATGTCTGGCCTGTTTGCTTCAATTTTTCTGTCTGTGTAGATGGTGTAATCCCATAGAATGGTTACATCTTCTATTTCTGTAACCGGTGCTGGATGATGTTCATACCAGTCTTTGTTTACAGCTTTTCCATAATGTTTGCACATTGCCCAATGTAAATATTGCCCAACTCTATCGTGGCGATTTTTATATTCATTTGGGGCAAGCACAGAACAGCCTGAGATTAGGTGGTCTATTGTTTCTTGGTGTTTATCACAAAACCTGCATTTTGGATCCATATTATTATGCATAATATTTGTTTGAAAGTTTCTCGTGAAAAGACTTTGGTCTTGTGCTGCAAGTATAAATCCTTCAGTTTCAGACTTTAATCCAGATGCACGTAACCATCGATGAGTATTAACTTTGTCAACATTGGATTTATTGGCACGTACTGGATATTGGCCATGCAGAGGTTTGTCTTGCCAGCGCTGTTTCATCTTTTCAAGAGCTTTATCTTTGGCTTTCATTTTCATATTTTTTGCCGCAATAGTTGGTTCTTGGCTACTGTTTTGCTTTTCTACAGAATCTACTAACTGTAATTCTTGTTTGTATTTACTGCCTTAGACGTGCGTTGTGGTGCAGTGGATATCGACTCGGCACGACAAATCAGGGTGCCGAGTTCGAATTCCAGTTAATTTCCTTGCATTCACTTACGCACAAATACCCTTGGGAAAGGTATTAATCCGTCTCTTCCCTCCAGTTATTGGTTAAAATACAAAAGACGTATTGGATTCTATAACCTTGGCTGGCAACCAGTCCACCGCATAAAGCAATGGCAACCTACTGCGGGATGATATTCTACCCAGTCAGTCATGCCTCTTTGGAAACATGATTGCCCAAAGCGTATCATATATGGCACTTAACTATGTCTAGATTTCTCAAATAATTTTGAAATAAAAACACTGGATAATTTTATCAATACCTCTATGTTGATGCATATTTAGAAAAGTATAAGTTTCATAACAAATACTTACACTCAGATTCACACAAGTACATTCACTAGTAAATTTTTGCATGCACACACAAAGATATATATATATATATAGTGTTGAGTTGTGATAATATTTAGCGTCAAAATTGTTGTTTTATAGTAGTTTAACTGGAGAGCAGTGTTTATTTTCATCTTAATGTGCTCCATATTGTGGCAGAAATAGAATGTTGATAGGTTTATTGCAAATAATTAGTTACTTTAACTGGGCCATTTTAAACCAGCCCCGTTAAGTGAAAACATCTTAACGGTGTCCGCGCGAAAATTCGAAGTCTCCATGAAAGTGCTCAGTTAAGGAGACAAATTATTTGGGTATAAAATTTGGCAATATGCTGATGCAGGGTTAATTTAGCATCTATACTCCAGAACCCCATGAAGGGACACTCCAGAAATCACTCCGTCCATTCATTAATAGGTACTAGTTATTGACTCAGTCGTATTTTTCATTCGTATTTTTTATATTAAATTAAAATTAATATACGAAATATATTTTCTTTTGTAATTGCGTGTGCGTGTGTGCACTTTTATTTTTGTGCGTATGCAAAAGTGTGCACTCGTGCACTTGAATAGCCATGTTCATTTGTGTATATGTGTACGTTCGAATATGCTAAAGTGTGCACGCGTTTAACCACATGCATGCGTGTGTTGGCGTACGAGTAAGATGTCGTAGTTGTACACACACACACACACACACACACACACACACACACACACACACACACATATATATATATATATATATATATCCATGGAATGAAATGAAATAAAAATCATTTTCATAACTAACATCTAACGTTGCCTGGTGACGAGATAGAAATCTCGAAACATAGAAATTTTCTTGTCGTCATGTATGTTTAATTTTATATATATATATATATATATATATATATATATATATATATATATATATATATAAAGGCGAAAAGAAAACTTATCTTAGCAGATGTGTTTCGTTCTCTGATGGATTTTATCAAGACGATTTTATTTTACCATAAATATTTATGATCAAAAGTAAAAATACAATCAATTTTTTTTCAATTTGACATGGCTCTGAACTTTTAGCAAAAAAAAAAACAATAACTGGTGACATTTTTACCTCTGTCTGTCAATACTTATTACAAAATAAAATTCTTATATTTACTTTGGTAAATTCTATTCAAAGACGAAACGCGCTCAAAAGATTTTGCCTTTATCATTAGTTTCTTTTTTACAGATATATTTTTCGTTATATTCGAATTTTTCCACAAAGCGGGAAAGAAACAGAAATATGACTCTTTGCGTCTTATTGGGATAAAGATTTCCATTATTCTCGTATTTTTTGCTTGTGTGAGATGAGTCCGGATGTGCGTTGTGGTCCAGTGGATATCGACTCGGAACGAGAAATCGGAGTTCGAATTCCAGTTGAATTCGTTGCAATCATATACGCACAAACACCCTTGGAAAAGGTATTAATCCGTTTCTTCCCTCCAGCTATGGTTCAAATAACAGGACAGATTGGGTTCTATAGCCTTGGTTGGCAACCAGTCTACCGCAGAAAGCAATGGCAACCTACTGCGGGTTAATCTTCTGCCCAGTCAGTCATGTCTCTTTCGAGACATGATTGCCCAAGCGTGTATCACGTATGGCACTTAACTGACTGACTGAGACGAGTACGGCTTCTTGGTTTCTAGTCAAGTTTGAGCTTCAAAAGTTTTAATGTAATATTAGCCATTAACTTCTATCTTCTTAATTTCTTTTCTTTAATGATCTTGCTCTTTAATAAGTCCTTTCTTTTTCTTATATTCTGTCACACTTAGTGGCCCCTGTATCTTAATTGCAAATCATTGAATCTTAAAAATAATTTGTGGAATAATAACAATATTTATACATAGACAATATCATAAATGTCTTTAAACAAAAGTATACAATGTCTTTTTAATCATATGAACATTAATAAAGACATCAAGCTTGATCATGGAAAGAATACAAATGTAAATTGCCGCTAAATTATATTTTCAATTTTGCGCTTCTGCGCAGGTTTGTTTTATTTTTTCGAGTGAATAGTTATACTAATTTCAGTTGGACACTTCTGTGAGATAAAGAGAAACACGACGCGATTCCTACCCAAGAAATTTGGAAACGACATGCTGTATTTCTTGACATTCTGAGGACAGTACAAAGGAAAAGTTGGATAAGTTTAATCGTCATTACCAAGATATTTCAAATGATCACTATTGATGACAACGTTATGCCTATATTGATCTTCCGACATAACCTCAAACTCAACACGGAGTTACACATAAATTACCTTGAGGACATTGTGCTGCTTTGGGTCAAGACCCTATGTCTAACAACAGGTTCTGCACCATACCACACAAGCAGCAGAACCTAGTCGTGGCTATCAGGCAATTTCTGCGACCACATCAACCCTTGCCTGGCCACCTAATTTACCAGACTGCAACCCTCTTGATTATTATGTGTGAGACACAGCTCAGCGAGAGACCAACACATCTCTTGTAAAAATAAAAATGAACTGAAGGTACATAAAGGAAAAAATATAGACCATTCTTGACAAAAGATAATAGTCTGACTATTTTGTGGAATATCTTGACAAAATAAATTGAATTTTTCTGATGAAATGATTATGATATCAGGCGCAAAAGAGTCAGTCTGAAGCCAAGTTATTTTTTTAATCATATCACAGCAAGCAAGGCGAAAACGCCACTGATGCGCAGGGGGCTACGTAAGAGTAAAAAGATTGGAAAAGAGAAAGCCGGAAACCGCATCCTAAACATGGAACAAGGGATGAGCCTTTTCACCTGTTCAATGGACGTGGATTGAGTGTGAACCGAGCGATAGGTTAGTCTATCTACTCCAATTGAAAAAAATAAAGAAAAGAGTGAAAAGATTGGAAAAGAGAAAACTGGTAACCGCATCCTAAAGAGGAAACAAGGGATGAGTCTCTTCACCTGTTCAATAGACGTGGGTGGACTGTGAACCGGGCGATAATTTAGTCTATCTACTCCAATTGAAAAAAAAAAGAAAGAAAGAAAAGAGCAAAAAGATTGGAAAAGAGAAAACCGGAAATCGCATCCTAAACAGGAAACAAGGGATGAGCCTCTTCACCTGTTCAATAGACTTGGGTGGAGTGTGAACCGGGCGATAGTTTAGTCTATCTACTCCAATTATATATACAAATGTTCAGACAATTGTTTCACATTTACTTATATATTTGATGTTATTTTAACTGCTAAGCTCGATTTGGAATGTACTGAAATGTTCCAACTATATTCGGTTACACAACTACTAATACTCAAAAATCGACACTGTTAGCCGCGATTCACAATCATTTACAATTCGAAGCAGAGAGAGGAGTGACCTCTCCATTTATACATAAGCAAAGCCGGCCTCATTTTATTTTGACGTATGAGATAAGTTCTGCGAGGATGTCAAAGAAAAATAGAAAAGAATATGGCGGTGTAAAGAGAAATATCGGTGATAGTTCTACTTTTTTCTTTGGCTGATCGGATCGATCGTAAGGTTTGTTTGAAAATCGATGTCTTTGAGGAGGTCAAGATGCGAGAAGCGTAGAATGGACGCTCCTCTCCTGATTTCTATATATTTTTTTGCACATACACTAGTGTATGTGCGTGTATATATGTGTGTGTGTGTGTGTGTGTGTGTGTGTGTGTGTGTTTGCGCACATATTTGTGATTGTGTTTGCATCTCTCTGTATGCTTACGTTAGGGTTGGGGTCAGTCGATTTCGTTATTCTTATTTATAACTTTGTTTTTTATGTAACCTTTGTTTTCTTTTTGATATTTTCCCCTTAGTTATTCTATGTGTTCATCAGAAGTTAAACACATAATATTATTATTATTACGATACGATTACTACCCCTTACTACACCTATTGCTATTGCTACTACTACTTCTACGATTAAGAATAGTAGCAATCAATAAAACTCATTGAAGAAAAAATACTTAGAGAAAAAAATACTAGAGTCTATAATTTGCGATTGACACATAAAGAAATAAATACGTAACGTGATGAACTGCATCAAGTTCCATACAAGGTGAAATATGTTGTCAACTGTCCGTAGTTTAAAATACATTAATAATTAATGAAGAACGTTTTTAGTTCACATTCAAGGGAAAGCAATTGTATACAAGGTAGAATGGCGGATCGTAACTTTGAAAATATGCATTAAAATGAACAACAAAAGAAGGAAAAATCTAGATACATCTTGAAATCAAGAGATGACAAGAAAATAACTATATGGTGACTTCAGAAAAAAATAAGGGAATCGTACAAATATTGACAAGGGTAGAGTGACATAAATGGTCTACAAAAAAACTTTAAGAAAACTGAATGGTCATCAGCAAAAGGTGCAACCCAAAATGCCAAATACAGGTGGGGGATACCAGAATAAAGCAGGTGCAAAAATTGAAATACCTAGGAAGTGTTCTAACAGGAGATGGAAAGTGCGACACAGAGATCCGAAGACGAATTGGCATGGCGTAGGACGCGTTCGAGAAGCTGAGTAAAGTGCTGACACACAGAAGAATTTCACTAGAAACAGAGAAGAGAGTGCTGGATTGCTATGTGATGTCAGTTCTTCAATACGGCAGGGAATGCTGGACAATATCATCGAAAATGAGGACAAAACTGGAAGCAGTGGAAATGTGGTTCTACAGAATGCTGCGGATATCGTCGACCGAGCACGCAAGCAACGAGGAGGTGTTGGAAAGTATGGCAACGAAAAGGAAATTAATACTGATCATCAGGAAGAGACAACTGAAGTTCCTGGGACACGCAAGGAGGAAGGAAAGCCTGGAGAACCTGATACTGACTGGCCAGATAAAAGGGAAGAGAGACAGAGGAAGGCAGCAGATAACATATTTGCAGGACCTGATCAGGTGAATGACGGAACGGGGGTTGCCAAGAGTAACAGGAGCAAGCATACTGGGAGCCACAAGGGATAGGGAGACGTGGAGAACCATGATCGCCTACGTCCTAAAAGGACAGGGCACATAGAAGAAGAAGAAGAAGTTCAACAAATTTTTAACAGAGAGGGAATCGCGCATTGTGAGGTCATTAAATAAAGCGATAAGAATAATGGTTCAAATCTAAAGCTAAAGATGAATTTTCTTTTATAGAACCTGGACTTTATGAATTTAACGGCAAATTGACGGCAAGGTCTCATGAATTTAATGTTTAAATTTCTAGATAAAGCGTAAATTCTTTGCTAAGAATTTATTTTATCTCACATTTTGCCTTTGGAACTTTCTTGTAGAAATCTAGAAGATTACCAGTCATGGTTGATCTCCAAAAATTAAAATACAATGTCAACTTTTACTTTCTTTCCCTTTTTAATTTTTTTTTTTCATTGTTCTTTATTCTTAATAGTATTTTCCTCATGAACTCTAAGTTAGTAACCCGTTGCATTTTAATGGCTTTATTGACTTTCTCTTGATGAAATGGGTAACAAATATTCGGAGTGGCACGGCAATGACGGCAAAACTATTGAATCAACCGTGTGGACGTAGTTTATGGGGTTTCGCTACAGATGATTGAGTTGGTGACAATAAAGAATGGAGTACGGCTGAACAATGGCCATGTCACGTTGAATACACCGGTTCCCGCTCGATCACCGAAGTTAAGCAACGTTGAGCCTGGTCAGTACTTACGTGGGTGACCACTTGGGAATACCAGGTGCTGTTAGCGTTCACGGATGTGCGTTGTGGTGCGGTGGATGTCGGCTTGGAGGGGGAAATCGGTGAGCCGAGTTCCAATTTCAGTCGAGCACACTGCACTCACTTGCGCACTAGTACCCTTGGGAAAGGTATTAATCCGTCCGTTCCCTCCAGTTATGGGTTAAATAACGGGGTAGGACTTGGGACCCTGCCCTTAAACAAATCCCAATGAGACTTGCTCCGTCAGGGAGGAAGCCCGCTCAACCCGACTAGGGTGAATGCGGCATACATACATACATACATGAAAGTAGTGACATATTAGCGACAGATTTTAACCTTATATACGAGGAAAAAGATTTGCAGGGTGAAAGATAATAATTTCTTCACATTGTGGTACATGTTGGAAAGTGAGAGAATAGTGGTTGTCATTCAAAGTTAAATTCATATTGTTGATTAAAGTTTCTTTTTTACAAAATGCATCAATTCGTTGTATTTCTTTAAAATAATTTTACTGGTTAATATAGGTCTCCTGAGATGATGTAAATTTTGTCATTTTTTTTTAATCATATCACCCAGAGCAAGGAGGTAACGCCACTGATGTGCAGGGGGCTAAATAGGAGTGAAAAGATTGGAAAAGAGAAAATCGGAAACCGCATCCTAAACAGGAAACAAGGGATGAGCGTCTTCACCTGTTCAATAGACGTGGGTGGAGTGTGAACCGGGCGATAGTTTAGTCTATCTACTCCAATGATTGTCATTCAGTAGAAATGATTGTGTCTATTTTTCTACTGTTTCATTTATATTTAAATTTATTAGAAATTAATTATTATTGCCTTCGGTAAAAGCTTTTAGAAAATAAGGGCAAATATTCTTGTAAAGAATCTCGATGAGTGTCTGAAAAAGTATTGTAACAATTTATATGATTGTAACAATTGTATGTTACATAACAACTGTATGTTATTTTATCTAATTTAAACATTTAATCTTATTTTCGATATCAATTGCATGTTATTTTATCTAATTTAAACATTTAATCTTATTTTCGATATCAATTGCATGTTATTTTATCTAATTTAAACATTTAATCTTATTTTCGATATCAATTGCATGTTATTTTATCTAATTTAAACATTTAATCTTATTTTCGATATCAATTGCATGTTATTTTATCTAATTTAAACATTTAATCTTATTTTCGATATCAATTGCATGTTATTTTATCTAAGTTAAACATTTAATCTTATTTTCGATATCAATTGCATGTTATTTTATCTAATTTAAACATTTAATCTTATTTTCGATATCAATTGCATGTTATTTTATCTAATTTAACATTCTTCCACTATTCTACATATATATTTACAATATACTCGATAGATATCTTTTTTACAGCTTCTCAACACTTTGTGGATTACTTAAAGCCAAAATATGTTTTAGATTGTATAAATTGTTTTTTTTCTGCGAGTGAATAATACCCTGAGAATTTTTTGAAAGTAATGGTTTTTCCAGATTAAATTCTTACTATTTAACAACAACTGGGTGGTTAGCAATATGATGAAAACATTAGAGTTGTTTCATAAAATGTCCCATCCCAAAATAAGTTATTGCAAATATTACTAAGAAAAAAGGTTGTTAAAAACGTAAAATCACAAATTATAATTATCATATAAATATAGGTAATTTCTGTTTGAATTTCAGGAATGAGGAGTTAACAATAAAATTCGAACAAATGCCGTGATAATTGTTTTTATTAACTTAAAATATATGTAATTTGCCGTCTTGTCTTTGGTTCTACATTTCTGATAATCTAGTTCAATGACAATATCCTTATTTCTACGATTTTACTAGAGATATTAATAACTCATATAATGTTATTGCCACTGCTTGGTTGCTACTTGTATTAATATGAAAATATTTATTTGTATAATGAAATTTGCAATAGTTTTCGAGGTAAATTTTCGTTTTAAGTCCCGACGCTTTTCCCCTTCATATTTATCCCAAATAGCATTATCTCTGTGCAAATGTATATGCTGAACTCAAATCAACTGTTATTTATTGAAGAAACTTACCTTTGTTTATCTAAATGTCCATAAAAAAATGAACTAGCACTTTTTCTCTCTCGTAACTCTCACGAAGTCATGTAATTAACTGAAGAATAAGGTACTGCGTATGTGAACGAATTTAGGCAGATTTTTGGTCGATTTTTCTTTATTTACTGATACTTCCGGTGATGTACTTTCCGTAATAAAAGTAATGCGCTATTGTATTTCTACGCTTATTACTTTCATCACAGGAAGTAAACCGCCGGAAATTTCAGTAAAGGAAATTCAACAGAAAATTGCCGCCTACGTAGAACGTCATTCTGCAGTTAATTATATGACTTCGTGAGAGTTACGGGAGAGAAAAGTGCCAGATATAGTTTGTTTTTCTATGGACTTTCAAAGCAAAACAGGTAAGATTCTTCAATAACTAATTGTTGATTTGAGTTCAGCATATACATTTGCA
>JBBBDQ010000815.1:6730000-6850000 GCA_037127315.1 Ascarosepion bandense | reverse complement strand
TTTTGTAGGTTTTTGTGAGACATTGATTTCTTTCTCGCAATATGTGTCCTTTAATGTATTATCAATATGTGGATGATACTTTTTGTCATTTAATAATGAGTAATGAGGACGAAGCCGATAATTTCCTCATTCTTTTAAATTCTGTCCATCCGTCCTTACAATTTAAAGTTGACAAGGAGTCATATTGTCTTTCCTTTTTGGACGTTCTTGTACATAAGAATTGTACTGGCTTTTTTACTTCAGTATTTAGAAAGGATACTTTTAATGGATTATATATACGTTGGGATTCATTTTGCCAACGCCAACGTAAAGTTAATTTAATTAAAACTTTGACTTATAGCGCTTTGAAAATTTGTTCCAGTTCCTTTCTTCACTGTGAAACGGACTTCATTAAGATGACACTTTTCAAAAATGGATATCCTTTGGACACATGTCACATGTCATCGAAATCTTTTATAAGGTTATGTCACAAGCAGTGACAAAATGCCCAATTTACTTACGACTACCTTATATTAGAACAGATGGTGAGGTTTTAGCTAGGCAAACTTTTCAGTCATTTGGCAAATGTTATTTTTCTGCCAATGGTCGTGTAATAATTTTTACACGTCAAATTCTTTCCTCCATTCGTAAAGAACGACAGTGTCGATACTGCATGATGGCTGTCAGCATAACGTTTCAGATTGTCAAACCGAAACACTTGATCTGAAGATCGCATTCAACCGCAAATCTGACATTGATCTTTCCGCATTTATTCGAATGTATGCATTATCTTTATGTAGAAACATTCTAATTCTGATATTGCACACACTTGCCCTATAAATATATTGTATTTTAAGAATAGATATGATTATGTGGGTGTGTTTGTGCTTGAATGTCTATACATGCGTATATATATACAAATTCATTAATTGATTTGTACATTAATAATCGAGCACAATTTTTATTTTTCTGCAATGACGTATTTTTTACTTTCATAAACTTCTTAATTCATGTTCATGTATATATATATATATATATATATATATATATGTGTGTGTGTGTGTGTATGTATGTGTGTGTGTGCGTGTGTGTGTTCTTGAGAGAGTATCAATACATGTCAAGAGAACGTTGCACCAATTATCACTTAACACATATGAGTCTCAGCTAAATTTTGTCATTTTCTCAGCAAGAATTTTACCACCCGCCATTCATTTGCTCTCATATTTATTTTATGAAGAGATCGGTCATAAATTACAATAATTAAACTTATACTTGTTACCTCTTTAATATACTGTATTACTGGGATAGGATAAATAAAATATTGCTTAATAATAGTACAATATTACTATAGCCCTAGTAAATATTAGTATATTAGCACAATATTCTCATAGAATTATCTACAGCATTTTAGCAAATGTTAGTCAAACTGTTCAAATTATCTCTTTAAGAAACAGATGTTATATTTGAACTCTTTCTGGGCAAAAAGGCAATAGCATAATATAACATTAATTAAATTACACTATTTAATAACATTACAGTATTTACATTATTCGGATTATTGTCCTCATCTTTGTGGCCAGTTGTACGACGTTTCGACCGTTGAATGCTCCGGCCTTCTTCAGGTTCTAGGAATTTCGAATCGAACACTTTATTAATATAAATACTATAAATACTCTTTCATTCTAGAAATATAGACAGCTATTAATAATTTTTAAAAATTCTTTTTGTGAGTTCGTATTAAAATTTCTGATTTCAGAAGATTAACACGAATTTTCCTTTTGCACATCCGCATGCTGAATTAAAAAAGATTAATGCTGAAATACAATATGGCATTAAAACGAATTGAGACTCTCAGAATCAGTCGATAGAAGATGAAAAATAATTGAACATTTAGGTACAGTCTATATTCCTAGAGACAATTTTTTTTGGTTTTTTTATAAGCGTTTCACCCCGAGCAAGGCATGTCACTGCCACTACTGTGCAGGGGTCTACGTAGAGTGGAGAAAGGCTGATTAAATATAGGAAATGACAGAGGGTGGGTGATAGGCGGGTAAGGATACCGAGAATGAGGGTTGGGTAGATGAGAGTGTTGTGAGAATAATTGGGAGTTAGTGTGATAGGAGGTATCTATTGACCCTACATTTAAACACCTGGAGATTGTAACTGTCGGGAAAGCAGACTTGTGGAAGGGAGTCCCACAGGCGGGAAGCACGAGAAAAGAAGCTGTTGGAGTAGAATTTACGGTTACATCTTATTTGTTTAACTGTAAAAGGGTGGGACCTAGTTGCTAATCTAGTATCTCGTGTAAATTCCTGCTTAGGCGGCACCAGTGATCTAAGCTCATCGGAGCAGAAGCCATGAAAGTACTTGTAGAAGAGGCACAGGGAAGCCACATCACGCCGGTGTGAAAGCGGCTGCAGCCGGTCTGCCAAGTCAGTATCAACCACGTTACAGATCCTCCTTTGTATTTTGTCAAGAAGCCCAAGGAGAGCAGCAGGGGCACCCGACCAGATATGGCAGCAATATTCAATACACGGGCGGATGGTAGATTTGTATATGTGCAGAATAGATTCAGTTGGGAAAAATTTCCGGGCCCTGCACAGGGAGCCCACTTTCATAGCAGCAGATTTGGCAATGGATTGTTTTTTTAAATCATTTCACCCCAATCAAGGCAGTTTTACGCACAGGGGGTTATATAGGCGAAAGTGATGAGAAAGAGAGGTTAGTTATAGGGGATGTCAGGAGGAGGGTAATAGACAGATGAGAATTCCTGTGTAATGTGGGTGGAGTGGATGGAGAAAAGTGCTTGAGAGAAAGGATGCCAGTTAGTGAAATAGGAAATACCTATTGAACTTGCATTTAAATTCCTGGAGATTGTATCTCCTTCCCCCTCCCATTAGCATGGGTCAGGCTACCCTACCTGAGAGCAAAACACTAAATGTAATGAGAACAAACTAACACGTTAGACTGAATAATATGTTAAGTTAGATATTTCATGTTGGTTTTTCGGATCAACAGGGCTTACGGCCAGATCACGTTGTAACACCAGTTCATGCGAGATCAACGAAGTTAAGTAACGTTTAGCCTCGTTGCAATTGAGTACAATATTTACGCTAAACACATTTATGAAACAATAAATCACAATGATAAACACTTATTCTTGTTTTCGTTTTTGCTTGTTTTAACTGTGCTAATTAATTTTTAATTTTAATGATTTTATTTACTATATGTTAAAATTTCTGGTAACAATAATATTAGTGATATATAGGAAGAATATTGACTAGAAATATGATACACAATTTCAAAAAGACACACGCAGACTGACAAAGGAAGTCAAGCTGGAATGACCTATTGATATAATCTGAGCACATTGCTTACCATTGACTTTTATTTTAAAAATATTTTCAGCGCTAACGTACATCTGTTATGTGTCTACCTGTGTGTGCGTGCGTGCATGTGTGTAATGTCTGCTTTCATGTTCCCGGGCTTACAGTCATATCACTTTGAAACACATGTTCCCGTACAATCACCGAAGTTAAGCAACGTTGAAACTGGTCAGTACCTAGATGAGTAACCGCTTGCAAAATTCACATAGTTTAATCTTTGTAGTGTGTTGGATAACTGTTCTGATTTGGATAACCGATTGGTTATATTCACGTATATTAGTAAAGTTATGAACCCTCTTCTTTCCCCCTCATGTATGGGTTAATTAGTAAGCATTGCATCAGTAACACATTATTATCTCCAACAAATGCTTGGCTTTAAATAACTTGCAAATGATTGATAAGCTGTAAAATAAATAAACAATCTATAAATCAAGCTAAACGACAGACATGTGAAGAAGGATGAAGAACACAAAAGCTGAAATATGATCTGTCTGGCTGTAAATCATGAAAGAAAGCCCACTAAACCAGTCTTCAGTGTAAAATAAAATCAGTTTCCTGCTTGAAGTGGCGTATTGAAGTTCCGCTTTCTCCCTTTCTATGCAGGCGCCGTGCAAACTATATCAGAGAAGAGAATATGCTAGCTAGAATTGTATCGGCCTTCATTTTGATTAAGAAACCTGAACCACATCCGCTGGAAAGCGATGCCACCTTGACATCAATAACAATTTGCACTGAACTGCGTAATCCTGTTCTCATCGGATTTACGATGATAGAAGTTTATGTGGTTAATAATGTTACTCAACGGATATCTTTATTATGATAACAATATCTAATCTATCGAGCGCTAAACAACTCAGGACCATTTATTACTTCCCATATAGATGAAAAGGGGGTAAAGAAATATAGATATATATCACTCGGAAAGTTAGCTGTTATGACATAGAGAAGAATTATTCTTTATGACGATGTCAGAATGTTTCACAATGAAATATCTATTTATTTATTACCCAATCAGAACCTGCAAATTATTAAATATTTATGAGTTTAAAAAATTATGGACTTCTTGACCAATTTAGGACACACACGTAGACGAAGAGACACACACACAATCTGTTTTATGTTAAACACAATCGTCATTGTTCTATTCCTGATATTAAGCACTTTCACTCATAAATCTACCTTAATTTAAAACTATAATCTATCTATCTATCTATCTATCTATCTATCTATCTATCTATCTGTTTTCTTTCTTTATATTTATCTGTCTGTCTGTCTGTCTGTCTGTCTATCTATCTATCTATCTATCTATCTATCTATTTTCTTTCTTTATATTTATCTGTCTATCTACCTAACCATAGGCATCTCGGCGTGGTGTAATGGTTAGCAATCTTGTCTCTCTAGAACCAGTTACAACTGAGTAATGAGTTTGATCCTCAATTAGTGTCCCATACTTTCGGCCTTGTGCCACATCTAAGCGCCGTTTAGAAAATGTTATATCTATTTTCTTTCTTCTATTGATCTATGTGCTCCTCGACATTGTGTAATGGTTAGCAAACTTAACTTGTCTTGTCTTGTTAGAACCTATTACAGCTCAGTAGCGATTTCGATCCTTACTGAGTACCTCATTCTTTTGGCCTTGTGCCGCATCTTTCAGAGCTTAGTAAATCATCTATCTATGTATTTTCTCTTTATGTAAAAGTTTTTATTAAAGAATATTCTTTTACGAAAAACTCTTCCCTTTATTTTTGAAATTTCTTCTTTTTGTAGTAATTTGTGGTTTTTACATCTATAGCAATTTGTAGCTCTTACATGTTCTAACGTAATAATAATAATAATAATAATAATAATAATCTCAAATAATTATTCGTGGAAGCGGTACATTTGTATTAAATAAAAACAACTAATTCTGTTGAATTTTATCAACTACAAAACCTTATAATATTTGTTGCTCTAATAATTGTATTCACATAATCCTCAATTAGAAGCTGGATATTAGCAGAATAATCTTTTAATGAATATAACCGAGCAACAAAAATTTAAATGTAGTCACCAGATCTTCCTGTAAGGCATTCTTAAAATAATATTAAGCCATTACTCGGGAAACTCAGGACCAAGACACCATATCAAAACGCATTCAAATGTCATTGGATAATAATCTCGAGAAATATATTAATCCTCACACTGACTGTGATATTTTCAATCAATGCTTTTAATGAATAAAGTCGTTATTCATATTAGTCAGATGCGCTCTTAGGAAAAAACCAGTAATTTTGAGTTTCAGTCGAACTTGTATGGCAAGAGAGTTCAGTAACTTGATTCATTTCCACTTATCAAGTCAGGAAGGAATCACCAGAACCATCATTAAACCATGGACCGGATATGTTTTTAGGTTCGCTTCGCAAATAAGTTCCCTCCAGATACATTGATTGAAAGCTGTAGTGGTATTCATTCATTCATATGTAGCGTGTCTTTGGAAAACTACAGTAGATAGCTTTCAGATTGAAGGCTCTTAAACTTGGCCGCATATTCAACATGAGGAACTCACAGCCAGGGCCATTCAGCCGAGGAAGCCGTCTATCTAGAAATCATATTTTTCATTGTACTGGCTGAGTACATAGTTATGCATCCATGTAAACCACATTGATATATGATTACCCTACAGTAATGTTCATTGGCAAGACTTGTTTTTAATCCTGTTAGATGTCAAGCTATCCTCCTTAATAGAAACTGCTGATAGGGATACTAGTTTAGTCGACAACAAACCAACCACGTGATTAAAAGTGAGTTTAAGTGCATAAAATTCTTGTGGAATTTAGTCAGTCAGTTAACTGCCATACGTGATACACGCTTGGGCGATTATATGTACATGACCGACTGGGCAGCAGGTTGCCATTACTTTATGCGGTAGACTGGTTGCCAACCAATGCTATAGAGCCTAAGATTTAGCACTGTACCCAATTAGTCAACTTCGTTTCTGCAGGAATTTATATATCATGAGATCTCTGCTGAAAAAAGGCCAATAAAAAATCGTTCCACTAATCCGTCATGTTTCAATTTATTTATAATATATATATATATATATATATATATATATATATATATATATATATATATACCATGAAATATTGATAGATTCATCGTCCAACACATGTCAAGAATGTTTAATGACGAACTACCCAATTAAAAAAACTCTTTTATTCATCAGCTTGATAATTTACCATCTTTGCGTGATACCGAAATCAAATGTGTAAGCATGCAAGGAGAGGTCATAGTTATTATACTTACCCACTACACCATAGTAGTAACAGTCCCCAGACCAATCCCTTCATGCCACTATACACTCAATTGACCAAAAACCCACTAGCACCATTCCTTCTCGGCCTGCAGCCACGTGCGACACAAAAATGGGCATGTTTAATTTTCTCGTATAACTCCATTCTGTTAATAATTTAAATGTACTGAACATTAAATGTTCGTCCTTTGATAATGGCTTATGTCAGCCGAAAGCTCAGACCTGATAAAAAAATCAACAATTATTGCGATTTCTCATCGTCTTTCCATGACAATATTATCAAGCTAATCAGATCATACGAAAGGATCTTACACAAAATAAATAGACAGAACTTGTCTATATTATTCAATGAAACCTGTATTAATATATATATATATATATATATATATATATATATATATATATATTACGAAATGATATTAACCGACATATTGATTTAAATATAATTGTTTGAACATAATTTTTAATGGAGCTCGTATTTAAGTAGATATTCTGTTTTCTATAATTAATATATATATATATATATATATATATATATATATATATATATATATTTATATATATATAGATAGATAGATAGATAGATAGATAGATAGATAGATAGATAGAGTAATCCACAGACATATCTGTTTTGCTGTATCACAGCTCATCAGTACGGTTAAACTCCGATTGCTTTTAACCCAGGATTGAAACCCACCCGAAGTGGCGTCAGTCGGCGGTTCTACCTCTGGGCCCTGGACGCATGATAGAAGAAGGCCGACTTATTAGCATGTATATTGTCATTATACACGCCCAATAGCGAAAGTGCTCTAATTCATTAGTGAATATATATATATATATATATATATATATATATACACAGGTATGAATATTAGCGGATGTTGTTTCGTTGTTTAGGGAAATATCTATCTTCCGGAAATAGATCTGACTTTACTTACCTCACGACCACGGAAGATTTCATGATTTAACAAAGTACAATTAAGAAAGTAGATACATAAGTTCCTGATAGCATCCATATCTACTCCGGTTCCTATTTTAACGTAAACAAACGTAAACAAAGGAAATATTACGAAATCTTGCGGAAAGTTACGAAATGGTATTAACCGACCTATTTACTTAAATTTATATTTTTTAACATTTTTTTAATAAAAACTCGTATTTGAATGTGTAGTCTGGTTTTCTACAAATGAACAATACATATCCATTTCGAATATTCGAGAAAACTTGCTTAGAAAAATATTTATTCTATATCTATATATATATAAATAAAAAAATAAAATATTTATCCTATATATATATTAATGTACATCTTGCGAGCAATCTTTCATTTAAACATGTTTCGTTAAAAACTACTGAAAAGGAATATTTTATTAATTTTTTATTTAATTTTCAGCATTTTTATAATTTTCTTTTTGATAATAACAGATGATAAGAAATGTAAATGTGTTCCATCACTTTCAACATTCCGAACGCTTTCAGCCTCTTCACGGGCTATATTCAAGGAAGTTATTTTTTCGCTGAAATAATGTCGTCATGTTTTACTGGAACGTAATTTTTTGTTCTAATGTTTTTGAAAAGGGGAGTCCTTTAAATCTATCACGTGATGCTCGTAATGGGGCAACGTATGAAAAACTCTTTCAAAACTCTGTTTCCACTGTTAAATAATGTAAGGTTGATGGTAGGAGAAAATTGTTTGATATATAGTGCCTCTCTTATAGCGAGGAACCTTTGATATTGTGATTTAAATAATATTTTTTATTTTCAACAAAAAATTTCTTAAGTGTTTTTGTAAGTTATCTATCTATCTATCTAAAGTTATTTATAAATGGAACTTTGTCTGTGTGTGTGTGTGTCTGTGTGTGTGTATCCGTTACCTATAGACTCCGAAACGGCTGAACCGATTTTCTTGAAAATTTACACAGCTGTACTATAAGATTCTGCGAGTGTTCCTAGCTCGGTTTTGTGTCAAGGTACCGCCGATAAATATCGAAAATCGATAATCGAAAAAATCAGGTTATAGAAGTAGTGGCCCGATTTAAATCAAATTTGATATACTCATAAACAAAGACATAAGAAACAATATTCAGAAGTTTCAAGGTTGCAGTTCTTACAATAGTGCAGAGAATTTGATTTCGATACCAGGAAACCAAAATTTGACTTACATCCATTCATTTTTCTTTCAGTCTACGGTTTCGCTTTAACTGGAAACAACTATTGCTTTTTAGTCTTTCGTGCCAACGTCCAAAGAGTCTGAGCTCCAGGACCATGGATTAGTTTTAAAGCTTTCATTACACCCGAGCAATGCCGGGATATACTGCTAGTGGGTTAATAAAATTGTTCTTATTATACTATTATAATTAGGTAGGTGTCATGTAAGGCGTATACTCAGAGAAGTGTTATTATGGCCAATATAGGTAATTTGTTTATGTAAAGAAATACAATCATGTACAGGGCATTGACAATCATCCGCTATATTAATCATCGTTAGTTTAGATTTCATGGGGCTATTATTATTAGAAACAACAATATATATATATATATATATATATATATATATATATATATATATATATATAAATCATTTGATTATGGACTGTATCTGTAAAGAAACAAAAAATAAACGAGAGTAAAATCTATTTTCTGCCGATGCCTTTCGTTCTCTGAAGAACTCTATGACGGTAATATAGAAGCTATTCTAGTGAAGGCGTTTTTATATATATATATATATATATATATATATATATATATATATATATATATATATTAAAATATTGATATATATATATATATATTAAAATATTGATATTCGTTTGTCAAGGTTTTTAGACTTGAGAACGTTCATAAATGTTCATGTAGATGCCCTGTTTTCATGTTCCATTTTCTCTCGAGTCCAAGTGAGAGAGAAATTATTTTCAAGCCTCAAACTCGCTCTCTCACAGGTGGGAAGTGGCAAGCCTCTCACTGCTATATCGCAACTTCCATGGAAAGTACTCGGACAAACTTGTTCCCACCAGTTTTAACGTTCAACGCAAGAACTCAGCATGCCGCTCACATTGTAACAAACCATGAGTCGCAATGGTGAGAAATAAGTTACACTATAATAATTTCGTTCCGCGACCCTCTGCTCTGTAGCATCAACTGCCAATATGATGTTTCCTCGATCACTACGATGTTAGCTAGTTCAAGACTAAGGTTAACAATTAACTTCCTCGCCTGTCCGCATAAACTGCCTATATATATATATATATAAAATTGAAACAAAATTTCGATGTTTAAATCCGCTGAATAACCATTTCTACGGCCACTTTCTCGTTTCCTCAGCAACGGCGAAACGAAATGTTTATTTAAAATTCAAATGACAAAAGATTTTATACCGATAGAAGTTCAAAATTTTGTTTTTCATCCACAAAAAAATAAACTGGGGTGGAATTTCGTTTCGCCGTTGATGAGGAAACGGGAAAGTCCCCGTAGAAATGATTGTTCTAAAGGCTTAACATCGACATTTTGTTTTAATTTTATATTTGGCTCTGTAATTAGAATATAATATTTGTATTGAGCCCTCCACGTTAATCAATTTAATATTAATGGATTAATTGTTTTGGAATTATCCTATTGGATTAATTTTCGATATACGTGTTATGGAAATTTAAATCATTAAATTCCAGTAAAAGCTCTCTCTTTCAAAAAGTCCTACACATAATGTCACTCTACGATAAACAAAAACATGAGTCTCAAATGCAGTAGACAAAAAATGACAGCAAAATCATGACTAGTACACAAAAATTCTAATGTCATGTAATGTTGGACAAGTGACCTAATTTTGGTTGAAATCAGACAAGCGTATCGGTGGAATAGGGTTCGTTAGAATGGAGACACACAAACAAACACACATACATATTCACTTATATATATATATATATATATATATATATATATATATATATCTCCCGTCGCGTTCAACGTATGAGGGTCCAACCTTTTTCCAGCAAGACAACCACACAGAGATTTGTTTATAGTGGTGAAGGCATTGTGTAGTACCATCCACACTTCTTGGAACTGCTGATAACAAACAATTGGTGCAGATGACTGCCACAAATCGCACGAACAGCAGACCTCAATTATTTAACCCATAATTGGAGGGAACGAACGGATTAATACCTTTCCCAATATATGGCCTGAAGAATGCTACATTTAGTCATGTTTAACAACGGGGTTTTGAAACAGGATCCATGGCACAACAAACTGTGGACCTAGGAAGACCGAGATCCGTGCGTACACCTGACCATGAATAACAAACTATTGGCTATGATTTAATTATCAGCACACGTAAAGTAGTCTTAGCATGTCGTAGATATCATGGTACTGCATGTAGAAAACTTCAAGACCAGTTTTTGGATCCGTATCATTTCAAACGTGTGTCAGGGTTTTTCGCCCTCTGATCACTCATATGGGAGACATTTTTTTGTCTGGAAATTTTATTATAGTTATTTCTCTCATGGCACAATCTGTAGACATCACTATTGCTGTAATGTTTTTACTAGTCTTAATATACAACACTTATTTTAGAATTTCTTTTCTTTTAATTTCCACGTAGTTTAGTTTAGTGATATTCCTAAGGCTTCCTAGTTCGATTTGTGGTTATATCATCATTTTGTGAAGCTGCCTTTAAAAACCTCACATATACTTTGCTCTGTTTTTCTTTTAACTTTTATTTTGTATAAAAAGCCTCTTTGAAAATAACTCCTTCAGTTTTACAAACTCTCAGTGGACATTTAGTTTTATCTTTACAGATATATTTTTAATTATTAACGATTCTTGCAGCGCGTTATTTTTTAAATACTTGACGTTTTGTCTTTTTATGTAATATTTCAAATTACATGTAGAATTGCAGCTTAATTTAACCGTATTTCTATTAATTATTTTGTGTAATTCAGAACTTTTAGGGAAGTTTTTATTAAGCAATTCGAAAAAATATTTCTTTATATTGATTTCTACCTCTAAATTAAAAGGTGGGTTAAAGTTACTATTCTTTTCTCCATATTATTTCTCATTTGTTTATTTATTTGAGATATATATTCCAGTTTAGTTTTACGCCCATTTTCTTTTAAAGCCTTCTCGTAAGTCTTTCTATCATTCATCAAAAATTATTTTACGGTAGAAATTTCTAGGCAAACTGTGTCCTATTCCTCTAGGCCGCGTATGATTATAGTCGCAAGAAGAATAGATCCACCGTTCACATACCTCAATTTTGTACTGGGTTTCATATATGTGGGATCCCTGTCAGTTTGTAGGTTAAATTCAATATCCCTATATTGGACGATCCTTTTATTCATGTCAACCTCAATTTCAAAGTTGCTGGGCATGACCCCATTCTTGATTTTTGTTAGTATTTCAGCTATGGGTAAATAGCTAACCCATCCAAATTGGAGTCAAACACTTTGAAAGTATAAAAATACACTTTTATAGAATATATACATAAAAAAGATTTATAGAAAAATATATATTTTGAAGGAAAAATATTAGCGACGATACATTTCTAAAGAAAATATTTTTAACATAAAACATTTTTGAAAGAAAAAATTATTCTTGCAACATATTTGAATAAAAAAAGTAGAAAACGTTTTCAGATTTCTAATATAAAAATGAATAAAAACAAAAATTTTAATTAAAATTTGACTAAATCAACCTTCTTACTCTAACCGAACATTTAAAAAGAATACATTAAACCCCGCCTTTTTGGCATTAAATAACCTACAAAGGTTGATATACCGTTAAACAAAACTCAAACTCAATATCTATTTCAAAATCGAGGAACGTAAAGAGTTCAAAAAGGAAGTTTCGTATTTTGTCAATTATTCTTCTGTTGTATGACATTATCGTCAGCCTGTTATCTCTATACATCAAACATTTTAATACAGCCACTACATTAATTGAAATTATATATATATATATATATATAGAGAGAGAGAGAGAGAGGGAGAGAGAGGGAGAGAGAGAGAGAGAAATCTACTGTCTAATCTGTTGAATTAATAAAATGGGAGTTACCGTTTAATCTCTTCGATTAAAAAAAAGTCAATTCTAATAATTATTTTGTTTACGTTTGGATACAAACCTGCAAATTCGAGTGATCTATGACATGAGAAATTTTCATAGAAATCATGCATTTTGATTTGGCCACAGATTATTTACCCTGAACAAGTCCGTAAGGTTTATTGGGCTGAATTTTAGCTTCTTCAGCCCTGAGGGACGCAACTGCGAATCATGCTGGATATTGCAAAGATTTACGAAATACGATTTCTCGAATTTTCAGGCCCGTAGACGAAAATAAATCAATGCACGTCTTCGTAAGTAAACGGAGCGTCTCACTTAAAAATAATATTTAAAGTGATAAAATGTGTCAGATTAAGAACAAATCAACTATAACATACGCATACATATATATAAACTCTAGGATTATTTATACAGACGTGTGTACAGATGTGCGCGCACACACGCACACACACAGACACACACACACACACACACACACACACACACGAAGGTACAAAATGTTTGTCGCTTTAATAGATTACATTCATGTTATGGTGTTCATATACGTCAGGGCTATTTGAGTGCGAATATCATAATGGTGTCCTTACGAAACTTCAAAGTCGGCATGAATCTGCTTTATCAAAAAGACAACTTATTTGTAACTATCAACGCTCTACTCCCAATATCGAGCACTTGCCGATAAAATACCTGCTTGCGAAAATAAATTTTATCAGTAAAACCACTGAAATATTGGCGCTAAAAATTACCAAACACTACATATATATATATATATATATATATATATATATATATATATGTGTGTGTGTGTGTGTGTGTGTGTGTGTGCATATCGCTTGAAATGGTACAGTCAAATGCCATCCGTGATACACTCTTCGGACGATCCTGTCTCGAAAGAGACATGACTGACTGGGCAGAAGATTATCTCGCAGTAGGTTGCCATTGCTTTCTGAGGTAGACTGGTTGCCATCCAAGGCTATAGAAACAAATCTATCTTATTATTTAATTCATGACTGGAGGGAAGTGACGAGTTAAGTGTATTTGTGCGTAAGTGAATGTGAGGAATTCAACTGGAATTCGAACTCGGCTCCCCAATTTGTCGTTCCGAGTCGATATCCACTGCACCACAACGCACATCCTGAAAGCGTACAGCAGCACACCCATATTTATCTATCTAGTGTGTATAAATCTTTGTACCTGTTTAACTGTCTGCCGTTAATATAACGTTTCTCTCTCTAGTGCTGAAAAGTCTTAAAATATCCTCATCCTTCTTCGTCCTGAAATGGTAGGTATTGTTTTGTGTAGATGCTATTACACTCAAATGTTTTCAGATCAATCATTTTGACGAGTTCCTTTGCAAGAAATGAGGTGACTGACCTGAATGTCAGCCTTAATGCAATCATACCATTGCCAAGTTCATACTTCCAAAGTAAGTACTTTTAAGCACTGATGGATTTCATTCTCTAGTCACTGAATATTGTACCGATTCCCCCAATTCAACGTGTAGCAGCATCGTATCGAGGACAAATAAAATGAAATCAAAAGAATTTTACAGTTTATTCGAAACTTCGATCTTTTTTGTTCTAACTATAACAAATTATTCGCGTTTTTAATAGTATTATTTTCTTCTACCTGAGTTATCAGAATTTAATCTTCTTCGCTTAGAAAGATAACAGGAAAGTTTAATCGCATTTTCTCACTAATCCTTTAAGATTTGTGTACATTTGTCTATTTTACGAGGAGAAGAGAAATTCTCGAAAAAGTAAGGAAATAAAAATAACATAATAATAAAATTAATGATAGCGAAATAATATTTGTACTGAACGTCTCAAAATTGTTGCAATTATTATTATTATTACTATTATTATTATTATGTCATTTTTCATCATATTTCGATTTCTGCTTTGATTTCTACCAACCAAGTCTGCGGGGAGACCTAAGGCAGGTAGTGGCGTGTTGTTATGGCTCCATTTCATGTTTTTCTATCTTCCCTATCATCCCCAGCATTATTTTTATTGTAATTATTATGTTGCCATTTTTCATCATATTTGGATTTCTGCTATGGTCGCACTACCTACCAAGTCTGTGGGAAGACCTAAGGCAGGTCGTGGTGTGTTATAGTTCCATTTCATTTTTTTCTATATTTCCTAATATCCCTATCGTTACATAGACAAAGTTCTTAGTGTGTGGGCTGTACTTAACAGGACAATTTTTTGTATATCTCTTAAGCTGGTGTTGTTTTGTTCCATTTTTCATCATTCCAAGTGCACCTACTATCACTGTCATGATTCTTGTTTTCAATTTCCACATTTTTTTTCTATTTCAATTTCAAAGTCTTTACATTTTGACAATGTTTCGAATTCCTTGATTGCTATGTTACAATTCGCTGGACAAGCCATATCAATTAATAAGTAACTTTTTTCTTTCTGGGTTTTAACAATAATGTCCGGTCTATTTGCTTCAATTTTTCTATCTGTGTAGATGGTGTAATCCCATAGAATGGGGACATCTTTTTATCTGTAACCGGTGATGGGTGATGTTCATACCAGTGATTGTTTACAGATTTTCCATAATGTTTGCACATTGTCCAATATAAATATTGCCCCACTCCATCGTGTCAATTTTTAAATTCATTTGGGGTAAGTACAGAACATTTTGAGATTAGATGGTCTATAGTTTCTTGGTATTATCACAGAATCTGCATTTTGGATCTACATTATTATGTATAATATTTGCCTGAAAGTTCCTAATGAAAAGACTTTGGTATCAGACGATAATCCAGATGCACGTAACCACTGATGAGTATTAGCTTTATTAACATTGTATTTATTACCACGTTCTGGATATTGGCCATGCAAAGGTTTGTCTTGCCAGCGTTGTTTTATCTGTTCAAGAGCTTTATCCTTGGCTCTCTTTTTTCTATTTTTTTACCGCAATGGTTGATTCTTGGCTTCTGTTTTGCTTTTCTACAGAATCTACTAAATGTAAATCTTGTTTGTATTGACTGCCTTCTTTCATTTAAAATTTATTATTATTTCTGTTTTCATGTTGTTTGACTAATTTTATCATCCAGTCCTTTGTTGTTTCTATGTTAATAAGCCAATAGTTGTTGTCTTGTACGAGAATTCTAGCTGAATAAGACCTCTTCCAACTTCTTTAGGGGTATGTATAGACGGTCTACATCAGCCTTTGGATGATGCATCTTATAATTAGAAAGAAGCTTTCTTGTCTTAGAATCCATTTGTCTGATGTCGTTTAAAGTCCAGTTCAAGATTTATTATTTATTTATTTATTTATTTATTTATTATTATTATTATTATTATTATTATTATTATTATTATTATTATTATTATTATTATTATCTTTCGATTTCTGCTATGGTCACTCTACCTAACAGGTCTGCGGAAAGATCTAAGGCAGGTAGTGGTGTGTTGTTGTGTCTACTCATCATAATTTGTTTTTCTACCTTCCTTAAAAATATAATTACGATTCCACATTATTATTATTATTATGTCAATTTTCATTATAAATCGAATTCTGCTATGGTCGCACTACTTACCAAGTCTGATGGAAGATCTAAGGCAGGTAATGTTGTCTTGTTATGACTCCATTTCATGTTTTTTTATATCACCCTAACATTCCTAGAGATACATAGACAAATTTGTCCTTAGTGTGTAGGCTGTACTTAACAAAACAATTTTTTATATCTCTTAAGTTTTATTATTATTATTATTATTATTATTATTATTATTATTATTATTATTATTATTATGTCATTTTTCATCATATTTCGATTTCTGCTTTGGTCTCACTACCAATCAAGTCTGCGGGGAGACCTAAGGCAGGTAGGGGCGTGTTGTTATGGCTCCATTTCACGTTTTTCTATCTTCCCTATCATCTCCAGCATTACATAGATAAAGTTTTCCTTAGTGTGTGGGCTGTACTTAATAAGACAATTTTTTGTATATCTCTTAAGCTGGGGTTTCCAGGGATTCTTTCAATGTGTTGTTTTGTTCCTTTTTTTATCATTCCAAGTGCACCTACTATCACTGGCACAACTCTTGTTTTCAATTTCCACATTTTTTCTATTTCAATTTCCAGGTCCATATATTTTGACAGTTTTTCAAATTCCTTGATTGCTATGTTACAATCCGCTGGACAAGCCATATCAATTAATAGACAAGTTTTCTCCTTCTGGTTTTTAACAATAATGTCTGGCCT
The DNA here is from genome assembly GCA_037127315.1 of Ascarosepion bandense. Classification (NCBI taxonomy): domain Eukaryota; kingdom Metazoa; phylum Mollusca; class Cephalopoda; order Sepiida; family Sepiidae; genus Ascarosepion; species Ascarosepion bandense. Next base: position 6,833,074 of record JBBBDQ010000815.1, on the reverse strand, counting down.
GTTTGCTCCAATTTTTCTGTCTGTGTAGATGGTGTAATCCCATAGAATGGTTACATCTTCTATTTCTGTAACCGGTGCTGGGTGATGTTCATACCAGTGTTTGTTTACAGCTTTTCCATAATGTTTGCACATTGCCCAATGTAAATATTGCCCAACTCTATGGTGGCGATTTTTATATTCGTTTGGGGCAAGCACAGAACAGCCTGAGATTAGGTGGTCTATTGTTTCTTGGTGTTTATCACAAAACCTGCATTTGGATCCATATTATTGTGCATAATATTTGCCTGAAAGTTTCTCGTGAAAAGACTTTGGTCTTGTGCTGCAAGTATAAATCCTTCAGTTTCAAACTTTAATCCAGATGCACTATTATTATTATTATTATTATTATTATTATTATTATTATTATTATTGATGCTAAAATATATATTTACTGTTTTGTCTGGGAAGTGAAAATTATTTCTGATGGGGGATCGATTAATTTTAGTAATAATTTTAAACTTAGAATATTAAATATTTTGGGTAATAGCTTGATTATATATATATATATATTTATGGATGCAAATAATTATACATATGTGTAATACGCAGGTACACACGGATATATATATATATATATATATACATATATATATGTGTGTGTGTGTGTGTGTGTGTGTGTGTGTGTGTGTGTGTGTGTGTGTGTATATATAAATATTTATCAGACGTTAATATGAGAGTGCTCAAAGTAATGTAACCGAGATATTAAATATATATTAATAACTACACAAAGAGTGGATAAATAATGTAAACACCTTGAAATTTAAAGACAAATTTATTTCATTATAGGGTAAGGCCATCTTTGGCAGTAAATATAGCTTGAATCCTGCGTGGGATCATTTGAATTGTTTCCAGAGGAATTTTTATCCATTCTTCAGATAAAACGCTCTCCAGTTCTTTCAATGATGATTGTAGAGGATATCGACTCCTCACTTGTTTTTCCTAAAATGAATCATAAATGTTCAATGATGTTGAGTTCTGGGGGACTTTGTTGGCCAGATAAGATGTTCTACTTCACTAGAATGTTCCTCGTGCCATTCAGCTACTACTTTAGCAGTATGAATGGGTGTATTATCATCTTGAAAGATGGCATTTCCCTCCGGAAACAGTTCCTGAAACATAGGATGAAGTTTATCACTTAAAATATTTAAATAATCCTGAGTGTTGATTTTAATAAACTAATTTAAATAATATATGCAAAAAATCAACGAAAATTTTAGCAAAAAAGTAATGTACTAATAATATTAAATAAAAACTAAAAAAAAGAACAAGCTTCTGACAGCTTAATCAAATTTTCCAGATTATGCTATCATTTTATTTAACCCACGCCTCTCTCTCTCTCTCTCTCTCTCTCTCTCTCTCTGTCTCTCTCTCTCTCACTATATATATATATATATATATATATATATGGTTAAATAAAATAAAGACAAGAGGAAAACTTTATTTTAAATCGCCTACGCGTTTCGTCCTGTGATGGACTTTATCAAGGCAAAAAGACGGAAAAGTCCATCACAGGACGAAACGCGTAGACGATGGAAAATACAGTTTTCCTCTTGTCTTTATTTTATTTAACCATCCTGTCCTTAATCTCAGATTATAACTGAGTATATATATATATATATATATATATATATATGGAATTAAGGTTTTTAAACATAGTTAGACATTATTTATTATTAATCTATACATATATACGTTATATATATTTATAACGATGGGTAGGATTTTAAATGTAAGTATCTTAGATTATAAAGTTTACTAGAGTACTAAATTTATTTCTTACATAAGAAATGAGAAGAGATTAATATTGCATCACTGAAGATCTACGAAGTGAACATGCATTAGCTCTCTCTTTCTCACTCTCTCATTTTATACACTATGATTGTACACATTCAGCAAAAGAGATATCATGTACCAGTAAGAAAATCTTAGATAATACGTTGAACTTTTGCATATTAGTTATATAACGAACATATTCGGTACACTATGTCATTTTTTATAATTTATGATACCCACTGTATCCCATTATTACAGGACCCTTTGTCTGGTCGGGTGTTCCTGCTATCCACCTAGAGGTCTTTGACAAAATCCATCGGATAATCTGTAATGTGATCGAACCTGACTTGGCACCCGGGATACAGTTGTTTTCTCACCGACGCAATGTAGCTTCCCTGTGTCTTTTCTACAAAATTTTCACGGCTTCTGCTCAGATGAAGTTAGCTCACGGGCATCCCCTATATATGAATTTCCTCGAGCCACATGATTAGCAACTAGATCCCACCCTTTTATTGTGAAACCGATAAGATGTAAACGCAAGCAGCTTTTAATCTCGCACTTTCCGCCTGTAGAATTCCCTTCGGCTTACTTGCTTTCCAAACAACTACAATCTTCAAGAATTCAAATGTAAAATCAGTAGTCATCATCTGTGTCAATAACTTGCATCCTCTCTCTCTCATGCTCCTTTCTCTGTCCACCCCACTCTCATCAGTATTCTCATACTTCTCTTACCCTCTTCCTGACACGCCCTGTAACCTATCACTCTTTCCCATAACTTTCCTCCTATGAAACCCCTGCACAACAGTGGCAGTAAAATGCCTTGTTTGGGGCGATACGATTATAAAACAAAAACAAAAAATTAGCGGATAAATGTGTTTGAGTACACGTCACTTTTTTAGAAGCATATATTTCGTTTCTCACCTTGGGCTTTGCGAGAGATTTTATAAAATTAATGTGGCCTTTAGCAGGATGCATACATCTTAAGCAGAGGAAAGCACAATATAACCCGGTGCGATTTTATATCTACTCAGTCACAAAGCCCGAAGGAGTTCATGGCTGTGTAAGGTTGAATATCTAGCTCAAGGCCACTCCAACTTGATATTTATAGATGTGCATTTTGGTACAGTAAATAACGGCTCGGAACGAGAAAGCGCAAAGCGGAGTTTCAATTCCAACTGAATTCGTTGCATTCTCTTATGTGCAAATAACCTAGGTCGAGATATTAATCCATCACTTCTTCCTCCAGTAACTGGTTAAATAGGACAGTTTGAGTTTTGTAACTTTTGTTTGCAACCAGTCTATCGTAAGTAATGACAAAATACTGAGGGAAAATGTTCTTCCAAGTCAGAAGATTTCGCCCAAGTGCATATTACGTATAGCACTTAACTGATATATATATATATATATATCAGTTAAGTGATGTATACATATATATATATATATATATATATATATATATATATATATATATGAATATATATAAAGAACATAAGTTGGATGTTTTTATGAACCCATTGGTAAAATAATGTTTCGCGGCTATTACACACCGTTCCTCATGACCCAATTCATACAACATTTGGTCTGAGGAGCTTTCTATAGGAGCAACGAATTACAATATTACCAATAGGTTTATAAAACATCCATGTTCTTTATTATAATACTCTGTTAAATGTTAACATTGACTTCTCATTGAATTTAATCTCCTGTGAAATTTAGTACCAAGTGAGTGAAAGTGATAGAAAAGACTGAATAAAAGGAGGATTGTGGAAATATAAAATAAATGAACGGGATTCAAGAAAATATATGATAATGTATGACGTCCCAAGGATTCTACTTTATATATATATATATATATATATATATATATATATATATATATATATATACATGTGGGGGGGTGCGTGTGTGTGAAAAGTGTATGTATATAATTATGAATATCAATATATATATATGCAATTTGTTATATATAATATATTATTTATATATTATATATGCGTGGTACTTATTTGAAAGCGCTCAATATCAGTGATAGAGCTGACATATTCATATAGATAGATGTGAGTTTGTAACCCTGGGTTTCACGCTCTTGAGTCAGACAAACTGCCAATCGCAAGAGCGTGAAACCCAGTGTGCTTGTGTGTGTATGTGTGTGCAGCAGTCAGTATTATCCTAATACGGTTTGTCAAACTCAACAGAAAAAGTATGTCTGTTAAAACTTTATTCTATTTATTCCAATATTCAATTAATTTGCTTTATATGTAAACTAAAATTTTATATAAGGTATCCAAAATTCATGTTTTTTTATTTTTGTTCAAATAATATTGACCATCTCAGTCCCAGTCAAGAACTAGAAATTTTCAGTGTTGTAGAAGTTTTTTTTAAGTCATGATATATTTAGAATGTTAGAATTCCCATTAATCCTAACGAATTCTACTTACAAAACAGAATCACAGAAATAGATCACCCCGGTAAAGAATATATTAATGCGTATTGTTATTATTAAACTGCACTTCTGTTTAATATATTTCTGCCATTCTTTATCATATGATATTCAACCGACTTTTTTTCTGGTTTCTCTACCAATGAATTCCGAATATCTTCTTGTAAAGAAAAAATCTATATTAACATTATTATTACAATTATCGTATATCGATATTAATGTGGAAATATTGAAAAAATAGGTTTCAGATAGAAATATATATTTTTAAATAAATAGTTACAATTTGGAATGTTAAAATATTGCTGATTAGTGTGATATTAAATTACAGTCACAAATTTTGTTCTATTTTCGGCAAGTTGAAGATATTTTTTAATGTCAAACTAGTTAGTGATTTATGTGCAGTCAATAAAGAAAACACTTTTCATGTGTTGAATGATACTGCGCATGAATTATTTCATTTTCAGACATAAAAGAAACGAGTTACGAAGGAGAAAAAGAAATGGGCCTATTTACATATTGAAAACGTTGAAAACGTTGCGAGTTTTATCTTTGAAGTGGAGTTTAATTAGCAAGTGTGCCCCGAGTGCAGACGCACAGAGAGAGATAAAATCTTGCTGCGCTTGGAACAATCGACTGTTTAGATGATAATAAAAAAAACGCGTCTTTTTTTTATTCTTCATTTATTGTTATTTTTTTTAGAAAAGCCTAAGTAACTTCACTAAATCAGATTTGTTTTATGCAAATCAATTATTTCTTAATTAAATTCCTATTTACCAAACCATAATGATGAAGTTTTCAGGAAATACTTGTACTTGACCATCATATCTTTTTTTTTATCGTATCACCCCGAGCAAGGCGTAATGCCACTGATGTGCAAGGGGCTACATAAGAGTAAAAACATTAATTAGAAGAGAGTGAAGAGGAAGACTAACCAGTTAGAAAGGAGCAAGAGAAAGATGGGAATAAAGGTGTGATGACAGTTGCAAAGGCGGAGAGAAAGGAAAGGATATAGGGGTGGTGAAAGAACTAGAGTCAAGTGGTTAATAGATGAGTATTGACATTGCATATAAAAACCTGGAGGTTGTAGCCGTCAGGAAAGTAAGAATATGGAAGTGAGTTCCACAGACGGGAAGTGCGAGAGAAGAAGCTGAAGGAGTAGAATTGTCATCTGCATTTGGTTAATCTAACTGTGAATGGATGGGACCCAGTTGCCAATCTCGTTCCACGAGTAAACACCTGTTGCAGAGGCACCAGTGACTTAAGTTCTTTGGAGCAGAAGCCATGAAAGTATTTACAGAACAGACAAAGGGAGGTCACCTTTCGTCTGTGGAGAAGTGGCTGTAGTCGTGTTTCAATAATTGATTTGTATTTATTAATAATAACTTAAATTTAAATTGTCAAATTTTATTAGGCATCAAGATTTTTTATAGAAGTAAAAAGAAAAAAATGATCTAGACCAATAATGGCCGGCTACTCATTTCCGTCTGCTAGGGCAACTAACTAATACTTGTTGCAAACATCTTCTCAGACACATTTGTATTTCAACACTTGCAGATCTAACATATGCTCTGCACTGCAACTATGCTGAACGGACATCATTTAAAGTTCCTACGAGAAATGTAACACTTCTATTTTAACAGTTTCTTTTCACCTGTGGAACGACTTCATTCTGTTTACTTGCTTTTCTGGTAAATACATTCTTCAACAAATTAAATTCTACGTCAAACATCATCTTATATTTTCTTGAATCCCGTTCATTTATTTTGTCATTTCCACAATCCTCCTTTTATTCAGTCTTTTATATCACTTTCACTAACTGGAACCCCGTGCGTTCTAGAGACATTTCCGCATTGCTTGGGGTTAAATAATAAAAAAGAAAAAAAAAAACCAGAACACACAGCCTGGCTTGATCAGTATTTGGAAAAGGCCCGTACAATTTAGTTGTTGATGCCGACAGATGACATTTTACATCCTGCTTTTTCAATCGTCGTCAACTTACAATGTTTGTCTATCCAATTCTGATAATAAAATAGTCATTAGTATGGGTTTCAGACATTTATTAAGGATGCTAAGAAAATGTTGCTATCCCAGGTTATATTGAAAAAATCAAGTGTAGAGGGAATCGCTAGTAAACGATTTGATGTGTTTATATATATATATATATATAAATATATATATATATATATATATATATATATATATATATAAATTTTCTAAACATTAGATATAAGAGACAATGAATGTCTATTATGAGCCGTTCTAAACATCTACGTATATTGGTTTTACTACAACCATGCTCTCCCGTAGACTTACCAGTCACCTCTCTGATCAGAGTACAATTAAACAACGTTTCTCAGAATAACATAACCATGTAGGTAATATCAGACAGATCTTAGTCAACAATACAATAATCCTCACTTATACACACAGTAAAAAAAACTTCAGATATTGGAGGTCATCTACATTAAATCGAAACAACCCACACTTAATAAAATCATGCTTAAATCTGGTCATAACACATTACATAGCATTTAAATATATGGTTCTGTTATCATTTTGAGGTCTAACGCGGTGTGACGTCATAGAACCGCATTACAAATTTGCGAACTGCGATTGCTATTTTTGGTAACTGTTGCCGTTGCTTAGCTGAGTTTTATGTCAACACAAGATAAAATCGTCGCTGATGGTGGGTGTTTTTGTGTTAATGTCCTTCTAACCTCTCTGAAGGTGGCTCATGTGGGCCGAAAGCTTAGAATCAATTTAATAAAAATTATCCATGTGTTGGAGAATATTTGTCTTTATTTTCAACTGAAATTAAAGCCAAAATACTATGTTTAGAACGGCTCATCATTAAACATAATAGACATTCATTGTCTCGTATATTTAACAGCATACGTTTAAAACATTTTACTGCATCGATATAGTATATATATATATATATATATATATATATATATATATATATATATTGACTGATTTTGGTCATAAAAGGGTTAGACTAGTACACATTTGTATTAAAAAAGTGTTCGATACACTTATATTGTACAACTCTTGAATATTTTCCATTTTTAAACGAGTTATTTCGCTACCCAGGTTTCTACCATGAGTGGTGACTTCAGGAGTTTTGTTATAACTGATTTTGCTGTTTACCTTTTTTCTTTTTAAGAACACTCTTGTAACTCTGTCTTATTTGAACGTTCACGTGTCAGGGAATTTATGAACACGCAATTTTTAAATTAAAACTGATTATGGCGTTTTCATTCATGGTTGTATGAACCTAAGAGGTATTTCTTAGTATGGATACATTTAGTCATAATATACATAAGCGTTACTCTTCAGAAACGAATTGAGTTCTTTTGGTCACTGGCGTCTGTATACACTGCTTATATACAACACTTTCAAATTTCCGTTCCCTGATTATATGCGTCTATGGCTTAGTGGGTAGCGACTCCGATTGACACCAAATCGTTCGACTTTCGATCCCGGTCAAAATCAAGTGGATGTGTTTAGAGATACTGATGAGCTGCGAAACAGGTTTGTATGTGTATGACTAATATACGGTTGTGCGAAAATTACTTGGGATAGCAATAAGTTCGACTTTGTTCAGAGTTACTGTGGAGAATAATGCTAAACTAGAAGCTGAAAAAAAGACTTCTGTCCCAAAACAGTTTAAATATTAACTTGTATGCATTACTGAATATGTTCTACAGTTTTTGTACGTTTAATTATTCCCCATTTTTCTTTCGGCAAACACAGGTAAAATGGTTTTATACTTGCTATGAAATATGTTTAAGTAGGCGAATCGAATCATAACCGCAATAAGTACGCTACTTGTGAGATTAGGATCTCAAAGTTTCTCCAGATGGTCTGCTCTAGTGTCTGCAATTTTCACCCCCACTAAAAAAAAAAGAACATTGTTTTGAGTGTTTTTTTTTTCTTCATTTGCATTTTTTTTTCTTTTTAGTTAATCATTCAGGCAATTACAAAGATCGGGTATTGATTAAATAATATTTCGGTTAAGTAAATTATTTGTTGTTTTGAATAAATTTAAGCCATTTAAAAAAAATACAACCAAATTTATCTCCATTGGCAAGAAGATCATAATACGTGAATTTCTTTTATATTATTTTTCTTCTTGCATTCTCTTCATTTCATAATATATTTAGTTAATTTTCATTTGTGGCTTTATTTCTTCGAGAATTTTATCTCGTCTCCCTTCTTTTATCTGCTTTTTCTTCTGTTCTCTGTTCATTCCCTATTCTTCAACTTCATTTGACATCCTTTCTTGGGCATTAACAAATTTCATTATTTCATTTCCTTCCACCGTTACTTTTTTCGATCGATCGTTTCTTTCGCAATATTTTTTCTGGATTTATTGCTACTTCTGAAATTGCTACTCCTTGAAAATATTATTCATTTTATTGCTTTCGTTCTGATTTTCACAATTCATTTCGACGTTTCGTTTCTTTCCCGAGCAGTCATGTAATACACAAGCGCGTTATCAGACGTTGGTCACGAAAGGACAATATGACAAGACGAAATGAAGCGAAGCAAATGATTCAAAAGCAAGTGATAAAGATAAAATTTATTAACTCAATATCTATCTATCTATGGACATCTCGACGTGGTGTAATGGTTAGTAAGCTTGTCTTGCTGGGACCTGCTACAGCTGAGTAGTGAGTTCGATCCTCACTGGATGCCTCATGCTTTCGGCCTTCTGCCACATCTAAGTGGAGCTTAGAAAATCAACTATCACGATATTTTGATAAATATAGATATTCTGTAAATCAGAATGTGTTTGTATATATATGTTTATATTTATTCAGATCTATCACAATATGTTAAGTATATATATATATCGAACTTAGTCAGTTATGTGTCATACGTGATACATGCTTGGGCAATCATCTAAACTTTCTCCCGTTTTCTCAGATTAATTATTAAAATGATTTCACGTGAATTAACACAATTTAACACTTAAAGATGACATTATTTAAGCTGCTAGAAATTCAGTTTTACTTAATAGCAAAACCAAAAGCGACAACATTTTTTATATATATATCTTCATAATCAAATCGCCCCAATGAGTCTGTTGCCACTGGTGCAAAGGAGGATTACATAGGGGGAAAGTTATGACAATGAGTGTCAGGTTACAGGGCGTGTCAGGAAGTGGGTAAATTAAGTGTTAAGATACTGAGAGTAGAGTGAACAGAGAAAAAAGCATGAGAGGGAGGATGCAAGACAGGAGATGAGTATTGACTTTAAATGGAAGGAAATTCCACTGGCGGGAACTGCGAGATAAGAAGCTGATGCGGGTAGAATTTGCGTTTATATTTTATTGGTTTCACAGTAAAACGGTGAGACCTAGTTGCTAATCTTATGGCTCGAGAAAATTCATGCATATGCGTAACCAGAGAGCTAAGTTCATTGGAGCATAAGCCGTGAAAGTACATGTAGAAGAGACACAGATAAGCCACATTGCGCCGGTGAGATCTTGGCTGCTATGTCAGAATCGAACACATTACAGATTATCCTTTGGATTTTTTCAAGGATCCCTAGATGGATACCAGGAGCACCCGACTAGATAAGGCAGTAGTATTCAATGCACGGGTGGATGGTAGATTTATATATGTGCAGGGTGGCTTCAGACGAGAAAAAAACTTCCTGTCCGTACACAGAGAACCGACGTTCTTAGCAGTGGATTTATCTATGGATTCGATATAGTCGTTTCACTCGAGGTCTGTTGTGAGAGTTAACCCGAGGAGGCGCAGTGTATTTCTCTCGGGTACACTACCCTGATCCATGCTAATGAGGGGTAGAAGCGATTGCGTGTAATGGTTAATAGATAACTAAAATAGATAACTAGAAATTGAAATAATGATATAATCAGGATGTTAACTTTCCACACTAATTTAAGCAATAATATCAGAAGGATAGCCACAGACAGAACAATAGCAGTTAGTAGACTTTAGAAGACTAATATCCTGTAAAAGCATTTTAAGAGAAACCATTTTATATATGTCAAACGCTGAAAGTTTTCTTTATAGAAGTGTTTATTTTCGCTATTATAATATATATCAGTTCAGTGGCATACCTGATAAACGCTAGCGCGATATTGTCTCAAAAGCGACAAGACTGACTGGGCAGAAGATATTCCCGCAGTAGGTTACTATTGCATTCTGCCGTAGACCGGTTGCCAACCAAGGCTTTAAAACCCAATCTGGGCTGTTATTAAACTCACAGTTGAAAGGAAATGACGAATGAATAACTTTCATATGGGTATTTGTGCATAAATGAATACAGCAGGAATTCGAACTCAGCTCCATCTATTTCTCGTTCCTAGCCGATATCCAGGTCACCACAACGCACATCCATGCTCATTATTCATTGGTTAATGATCTAGCGATATAAGCTTGTTAACCCTCATACCACGTCGCGGTACGCTACATTATTTTCTAAACGTAGAAAGAGCGAAAGCGTGGAGAACGCACTGAGGATCGAACTCACTACACTGTCGTAATAGATCTAGCGCAATAAACTTGCTAACGCTAGGATCTGATAATAAATCATTAATTGAAATTTGAACGTCATAATCTAGCAAATGATCACCGTGAAGAGTGTGTCATTCATTGATTTAGGATAGTCCATTAATTGAGTCAAGCGCCTAGCGTAGATTATTCTGGCATAATGACATTGAATGTGGTCACTAGTTACTAGCGTGTAGTCTGAGTCGTCCTTGATAACCAATACTAAACAACTGACTCTCCTTTGAAACCAGCCAGTTTGAACTCATCTTTATGTTGGCTATAAATTTCTTGTTCCTTTAACTTGGTGAGACCTGGTAGTCATTGCTCAGAAATAAACTGAAAACGTTTGGGAAGCGACTCTAGCAGAAGCAGATGCATTAATAGCAGTGGTGGTTTCAATAGTTGCAGAATGAGTGGTGGAAAATAGTATTTGCTTTCACTGGAGGCAGCGAGAAAGGCAAAAAAAATTTCTAAATAAAAAATTTCTATTGTCAAAAAATGGAAACACTGATGATCATATTTTTAAATATTATTTTTCTTTTAAAAATTTTTATTTGGCCACTAATTATTTTAGACATTTGTCCGCCTTGTAATTTTATCAGCGTCTCTTCTCTAAATAAATTTCCTTATTTTTTTTTTGTTTTCTTACAGATGAAGATAACAATTCGTAAAATGGCTTTTTAGAAAGAGAGAAAAAAATCAATCGGAATCTGAAATAGATTGTCTGATTAACCAGGAATATAAGAAGAGTAAGTGTTTGCAAACTGGTTGATTATTACTACGAAATAGTGAGTTCGATCCTCTTTAGGAGGTCCGTACTGGTGGTCTTACATGAGATCAATCATATTTGAGTAAAAGGAAGTAAGGAGTGTTAACGTGACTAAATTTTGCATTACGTTCGTTCATAATAAAGAAATAAAGTAATTTTGCATGAAGAACGTGATAAAAACGGAGAAGATCCAAAAGAAGAAACAAGACAAAATACATTTGCATAATATGGCACGCTTCGACTTTTTTTTCAGATTGAGAAAGCAAATATAGGATCAATTTCTATCAAGAGAACTATATTTTTTACTATATTTTTTCGAAATCACGGCGGGTGAACATTAATTTCGTTGTTAAAAATGTTTGTATATATACTCAAACATGCGTCTTCACTAAATATAACATTTTCGGTAATAAGAAACACACACACAAAAAACACACACTCAAATACACATGTACAAATAGATGTGTATATACACACACGTATATATATATATATATATATATATATATATATATATATATGTGTGTGTGTGTGTGTGTGTGTGTGTTTCAAGAAAACAAAAAATGGTGATTAAATTTCTTTTATCACTAAACGACATCATTTTAAAGTGAAAACGGACATAAGAGGAAATAAAAGAGTTTCTTGACATGACGCAAAGGTGACAGAAAACACTGCCAAGAGATGGAACGGAATGTTAATGTATTTCTATCACAAGTACAAATAAATAACTTTCAAAGTGCACATGAAATTTATGGACACCCTGTATAACTATATAAAGTAACATTTGTCAGCTGATTGATGTTACTTTCAGCATCGCGACTCCAGATATATGTAGGCGGACCTGTCAGTTCACTCTTCAGGGATTAGAATAAATAAAGTTGAACAAGAATTCCTTTATAGATTTGATATGTTTCTCAGCTTTTATCGGGGTATCAGCAGAAATCTTTGAGGAATGAAGAAAACGTTTAATATATCGAAGTATCATTCTCGATTTCATCTCTTTTACAAAACATTTCTGATAAAGCAACAATAAATGTTGTGAAACTTTTTAAATGTATAAGAATTATTTTATTGATCGCTTATTCAATCATTCTGTTGGATTTAATCAATATTTTATATATATATATATATATATATATATATATATATATATCAGTGTGTTTGTGTGTTTGTTGTGTGTGTGTGTGTGTGTGTGTGTGTGCGCGCGTGCGTGTGTGCGCGTGTAAATGTAAATGTTGACAATGAGTTCAACACCAAGATGTAATATTCAGTGTTGAACGTAATCTTCATATGCGAAAGACTTTCCACCTCCCTTGTAAACCAGGAAAATCCTCCGAAAATTAAAAAATACTAAAAAGAATAATCATAAGTTATAATAAACACACTAAAAAACAATTAACATTCATTGTCAAGTGTCCCACGAAAAAGTACTCCAGATAAAATCTTCCCAAATCGGAAAGTGTGATCTGAAATTGAAATAAAAAGCACTGGTAACACCTTTACTGAATTCATTATAAAAAATCAACATGAAGAATTAAAAACATTCTTAACACTTCAAATTTCAAGGTGTTTGGATGGGTTATTAGATATTCAGTATAGAAGATAATATAGTATCCTAATATTTGTTATAGTGTAAGTGACATCGGCTCGGAATTTATAATCAGTAGAGCCGAGTTCGAATTCCAGTTGAATTCATTGCATTCATTTATGCGCAAATATCCTTCAGAAAGGTATTAATCCGTCTCTTCCCTCCATTTATTGGTTAAATAATAGGACAGATTGTGTTCAGTGGATATCGACTCGGAACGACAAATCGGGTTGCCGGGTTATAATTCCAGTTGAATTCCTTTCATTCACTTAAGCACAAATATCCTTCAGAAAGGTATTAATCCGTCTCTTCCCTCCATTTATTGGTTAAATAATAGGACAGATTGTGTTCTATAGATTTGGCTGGCAACCAGAAAGCAACGGCAACCTACTGCGGGATAACCTTCTGCTCAGTGAGTCATGTCTCTTTCGAGACATGATCATCCAAACTATCTATCACGTATGGCACATAACTGACCCTTCGGAAAGGTATTAATTTATCCCTTCTTTTCCAGCAGGACATATTGAATTCTCTAACCTTGGTTTGTCTGGTTGATAACTACAGAATGAAATGGCAAACTAATGCGGGTAAACCTTCCTTCTAGTCACTCATAGATCGAAAGAGATATGATCGCTTAAGCGGGTATCCCTTATGAAACTGATTGGAGATAAGGTTATTAGATACAGGACAGGTTGAACTAAAAGTCACTTTGTTCAGCATCATTATATAATACAAACCAAAACATTATCTGATTAACTCGTGTCATTGTTTTTAATAACCTTATAAGATTTACACTCTTATGTGGATACTATTAATTGGATTCAATTTGTTCAGAAACGTCATTTATATAAAACCGTTTTCTCACGTTAATTATTAGAATGGCTTCATACGCATTAACACGTTACGACTTAAAGGTGACATAAATTTGCGCTAGAAAATCAGTTTTACTAAATGACAAAACCAACAGCGACAGCTAAAATAGTTAACTAAAAATAAAAATAATGATATAATGATATAATCAGGTTAATTTTCCACACCAATTTAAGCAATAACTTCAGAAGGAAAAATCTAGATAGGGGAATAACAGTAGTCTTTAGAAGATTATTTCCTGTAAACTTATTTTAAGAGAAACATCTTATATATTTCAACCACTGAATGTTTTCTATATGGAAGTTGTTATTTTCACTATTATATTATATATCAGTTAAGTGCCAGACGTGATAAACACCTGGGCGATCATGTCATGAAAGAGACATTACTGAATGGACAGAATATTTTCCCGAAGTAGGTTGCTATAATTTTCTTGCCAACCAAGTCTATAGAACCCAAACTATTATATTATTTAACCCATAGCTGAACGAAAAAGACTGTTTAATAACTTTCCCAAAGGCATTTGTCCGTAAGTGAATGCATAATTCAACTGAAATTTGAATTCGTATCTCCGTTTTCTCGTTCCTGGCCGCTAGCCACTGCACACACACGTGTGTGTCTATGTGTATGTGCGTGTGTAAATTTCTATTTCTTTGCGCCTTTCTATCGTTCAGCATTAAACGTATTTGAATATCCATGGCTGTGATTAATACTACCTGCAAATGCCTTTAAAAACAGTTCATTATCTGAGCAAAACATTACGCCTCCTTGGCATAACACACTCAGAAGACATCAAGTGGAATGTCTATATCGCATCCATAGTTAATCTGCTAAAAAGGTTGGTTCAATGTGCAGGGGTATGAAGTTTTCTCGTTTGAATCCATCCTACACATATATAAATTGACCATCCATCCGTGTATTGAATACTGCTGTCACATCTGATCAGGTGCCCATACTATTCACCTCGGGGTTCTTGACAAAATCTAACGGAGAATCTGCAATGTGACTGATACCGACTTGGCAGCTCAGCTGCAGTCGCTCTCTTACCGGCTTGATGTGGCTTCTCTTCGCCTATTCTACAAATACTTTCACGGCTTCTGTCCCATAATCCTAGCGGTTTGGTGCCCCTATGTATGAATTTACACGAGCTACTAGACTAGCAACTAGGTTCCGCCCTTTTGCAGTGAAACCGATAAAATCTAACCGCAATAGTTTATTTTCTCGCACTGTCGAATTCCTTTCTGTATACTTGCTTCCTTGACAGCTATAATCTCCAGGAATTTAAATCTAAGATCAATAGTAATCTCCTATCTCACTAACTCGCATCGTTTCTCACAAGCTCTTTCTCCATCCACTCCACCCCATCACACCTGTAATTTCATCTTTCTATTACCCTCCTCCTGACGCTCTCTATAACCAACTTCTCTTTCTCATCACTTTTTTCTATGTAACCCCTTGCGCAACAGTGTCAGTAAAACTACCTTGCTTGGGGTGAAATGTTTAAAAAAAAAAAGCTGAAACTCAAACGAAAACAAATAACTACACCGTCATTAATCTATTACAAGTCCAATATCGTAACCACTCGCTGTTCTTAAAAGCCAACACTCTTCACTGATATGTCCAAATATATTTTCTGTCATTATCCAACTAATCACCAAATAAACGTAAGGGTCAATACGTTCGGCATTATATACAATGTTGTCATGTGCTTGTAATATTGTGTGAACAATCAATCAACGTGTTATTAAATCAGTATCCTATAATCTAAAGAAACATCAAATAATTTCTCTATTTGTTTATATATTGAAAGTATATAAACAAGTTTTTTCCCCTAAAATGACGTCTACATATGTTAGCAAATAGGTGTGAACGTAAGTGAGTTCAATCTGATAAAAAATGATCTGAAGATGGTAATGCATCATTCTTTTACCTTGTAAAAACTGTCTACTGTGAAAAGCAGCATTTGTAATTTTGGGTTTCTTACTAATAAGGATGTGCATTGTGGTGCAACAGATATCAACTCGGAACGGCAAATCGGGGAGCCGAGTTCGAATTACAGTGGTCATTCCTTGCATTCACTTACGCACAAATACCCTTGGGAAAAGTATTAAACCGTCTCTTCCCTCCAGTTATGGGTTAGATATTAGGACAGATTAGGTTCTATAGCCTTGGTCGGCAACCAATCTACCGCAGAAAGCAATGGCAATCTACTGCGTGATAATCTTCTGCCCATTCAGTCATGTCTCATGCCTAAGCGTGCATCACGTAAGGCACTTAACTGACTGACTGAATATAATAGTTGAAAACATGATTAAGTATAAAGTGGGACATTAGTTTTATATTGTTATGAAGTAATAAATGATCCCCCATTAATTACTACTTAATAATATAATACATTTCCTCCCTCTCTACCTATGAGTCAAATAATAAGACAGATTGTGTTCTATAGCCTTGGTCGGCAACCGAAGAAAGCAACGGCAACCTACTGCAGAATTATCTTCTGCCCAGTCAGTCATGTCTCATTCGAGACATGATCGCCCAAAGCGTGTATCACGTATGGCACTTAACTGACTGACTAGTAATACAGACAGATGTTGTGCCGGCTAAATCCACTTTCTTTTTCACGTTTAGAAACCAAGCACGTAGTTTAGCTAAATTGGTGTTCTGGTATAATTTTCGCAGTGGAGGCTAGTATTTGTGCTAAATTTGCTCCTAATAGGTTCTACGTAGAAGACGTTAGGAACTTGATATAATGTGTATTACGCAGTGTAAAATTGACAGGTCGCTGACTACTTTCGTATTCGACTAAGTGTCGACTACTATCGTCCAACATCGACTGACCCTCGTTTCTCTTACTACTCCTACTTAAATTAGGTGGGAGTGTCTATTCACTATAGAATAGGGGTGTTTAACCGTAACAATTGGTGTTGCTGTTTTCGAAAATGATGTAAGAGTTTTATGTTTAGCTACCGTTTATGCTGTACTGAAATTTATTATATGATGTAATAATAATTCTTGTTGGTGTTGGTATATATTTTATGTTCAATGACCTAGGGTCTGATTTTTATGATAACATAGTATTTCTCAATAAACAGACCAATATTCTTTGACTTAAATAAGAATTGGGGGGTTTCTACGATTTTACTTTGAGAAATATAGCCAACAGTTAATATCATATATACAGAATACAAATGAAAATATTTTTTCCAAAAGTAAAGCATTTTTGTAAAGCAAAAAGGGTAACTAACCAAGAAAATGTAAGTTCAGTTTCAGATTCAGGGCATTCGAATCTATTTCCAAATCTTACCATTTATCAAACCATTGCTTTTCTTGAACAGTATCTTTTTCCCCAGTGTAATTGCAGCAAAATTGTCGGAGTGACATTATCAGTGATTATTTTAAAATTTATAATTAGAGTTAAAAACAGTAAAAAATATATTAAATACGAAACCTTGCTCTATCACTTTATATCACTTTATATATCAATTCACTCCCATTTACTCTCCAGCTGTGATCTCAATACGAAGTAGACTACCATTTTCATATCAGAAATTTTCTTTATCGAAACAAATACATACCTATGTTAAAAACAAATGGTGAAAAACATTTATTTTTAAAATAGAAGATGAATTTAGAAATTGAGGGAGTAGTAGTTGGAGAAAATGCTTTCGGTGTGTCAATATTGTCCAACCAAAAATGAGAATTATGTAACCATGGAGTTTTAATATTTGGGTTATAAAAGTGGGCAGGATGATTTGAATCTAGACATGTCACTTTTTAACTTAGTCTGGATAAGACACGTAGTGGGACCTTAGAATTTTTAAATGGGTAGACAAAAATCTTTAACAGAAGTTGGGTTTTAGTTTTTTTTATTAAACAATAGATTTTCTTACTACTATTTATGAGTAAAGGGGCTAGAATGTTTAGGCCAGAATTAGGATGAAATAATTATTTGACCTAAACATTTTAGCCCCTTTTCTTCAATAAACCATTTTCACCATTTATTTTAACATATAACATGAAGAAGAACAGCAGGGTTCTGAAACATAAAAAAAATTGTGTAGTGATATCATGGTTTTATAAATCATTGTAATAAAACAATATATATATATATATATGTGTGTGTGTGTGTATGTGTGTGTGTGTGTGTGTGCGCTAAAAAGTCTGCCTTTCTCTACCGTGTGCCCATGGCCCAGAGGTAGAATCGCCGACTGACGCCACTTCGGTCGGGTTTCAATCCTGGGTTAGAAGCAATCGGAGTCTAACCGTACTGATGAGCTGTGATACAGATGACTATATATATATATATATATATATAAGAATTGAACTAATCATCTGTTGCAGGAACTGTAAAGACGGACACGATATGACAATGGTGCCTCTGGCTTTACCGGATAATCTTCAGTCATTTGACATAGCCTTCGTATGTAGAATTTGTGCGCGCAAGGCACACACAACCAACCTTATTCATTTTCATATGTTTCAGCTAAAACGCATACACATTCGGATTTTACATATATTAGAATTAAATCACATGACAGCATTTATTAAAATCTCAATTACTTCGACTAAAGTGAATAAAATTAACCCTCTAGGGCCATTCGTATCATATTTGATACAGTATTTCCCTATAAGGAAACATTTGGTATTTCCCTATAAGGAAACATTTGGTATTTCCCTATAAGCAAACATTTGGTATTCATTGACTGAGCAGTCAGTGCTGCTTTCATTTGAAATTTATAAAATATTTCTCTTAAAAAATTTTTCAGGAAAATATTTCTTTCAAGGCTTGTTTTCATACTGTATCAAATATGATACGAATGGCCCTAGAGGGTTAATCTCAGTCTATCTATCTATCTATCTATCTATCTATCTATCTATCTATCTATCTATCTATCTACTAACCCTGTAGGGCCATTCGTATCATATTTGATACAGTATTTCCCTATAAGGAAACATTTGGTATTTCCCTATTAGGAAACATTTGGTATTCATTGACTGAGCAGTCAGTACTGCTTTCATTTGAAATTTATAAAATATTTCTCTTAAAAAATTTTTCAGGAAAATATTTCTTTCAAGGCTTGTTTTCATACTGTATCAAATATGATACGAATGGCCCTAGAGGGTTAATCTCAGTCTGTTTATCTATCTATCTATCTATCTATTAACCCTCTAGGGCCATTCGTATCATATTTGATACAGTATTTCCCTATAAGGAAACATTTGGTATTCATTGACTGAGCAGTCAGTGCTGCTTTCATTTGAAATTTATAAAATATTTCTCTTAAAAATTTTTTCAGGAAAATATTTCTTTCAAGGCTTGTTTTCATACTGTATCAAATATGATACGAATGGCCCTAGAGGGTTAACGATATGTGTTCGTTATTACCAAATCTGGTTGAAGTTCTAAATTCTATAAATTAAAGATCGAATTTGGAATGGTAGTAAATGTTTGTAATCGATATAAAAGCTTCACTCATTCATGATCAACCACTCAGTTAGATACTTATTCATTAAAACATAGATTGTCACAGTATCAAAATAATGGAGCGTATTCTATTGGTAATTTCATAAAACACTTGGTAAACATTTTTTAGGTTTATAAAACCTAAGTCCTGAAACAAACTTCAATTATTTCATTATTATTTCTCTTTAATTAAACATTGGATAACTACAGACACAGCCATGTCAACATATAAATAATGCTAGTAATAAACGCGGAAAATTATTCATCTTCTACGTGCCGTATCATTTCAAGTCATTGATAATCAAGGCTCTCAACAGATTCCTCTCCTTTGAAACACTTAATAACTTTTGTCATTTTTCGTCTATTCTAAATCCTGCTTCGTCATCTTTTCCCTCAGCGGAAAATTATTTGTACTTAGAAACTGTAATGGGAAAAATGAACCTGATTTTTATATTCAGCGTGAAAAAAAAAGATAGCCCAGAAACATGTGCCCTTTCTCCAATAACACTTGGGTCGAAAAATATCTACCGGTGTTATTAATTCGGTGTTACAAGTATTCAGATTACCAACTCTACTTTCGATTGCAGCTTCACATTATTCAATAGGGTTAACTGGTATCAAATAAAAACAGAAGGTGAGGATAAACCAAAATAAAACAACGCTCTCAAAATTTAATTGACTGTCTCCAAAATTGTTATTAGAAGAGATTCTGAAAAAAACCCCAAAAAAACAAAAAACAAAGACGAAACAAACTCTACGAATAAATATTCTAAACTAATATCCCTGTCGAAAACGTGTGGAAGAAATACGCACGAGCGGAAACACACGCACGCACACATACGCTAGGAAATAAACTAACACACATATACACACACAACTTTCGTATGACAACCTAGAACAATCGATAATGCAAGAAGCCCTTTGTTATTCATCTGTTTTCTCCAATAATGATCTATTAACCTTATTTTTGCCTGGGCATCATCGAATAACCTTGTCAGTCACTTCACACTTCTGTTATCGTATTTTTTCTTCACTGGATCTAAAGAGTTTGAAAAGAGACTTTTAAAAGCAAACGGATCGAAAGTATTGATTTGTCGAGTTAATCAATCGATTGATCGTTCTACCAAATCTAAAAGTCGGATTTTGGGGAGACATTTGTTGGCGAATAATGTTCTTTTCTGATTAACTTGTCGTCGCTTTTTTTTCTTAAAGATCGAAAGTCAGTTGCAGGTTTTGTTTATGTATCAGTGAAACGAACAAGAAGTATGAGATTCAGTTCTTAATGGAACATACCTTATCTGCATTAAATAAACCCGGAAGAAACATACATCTCATATGTGGGGCTATAATTGTTGTGTTACCTGGCGGATATTTTGACAAGAAAAATAAATGTAAGCACAAAACTGTATTATTTACATTGTTTGTCCTGTTGTCCTCATCTGTTTCAGCGGATTCCTTTCGGCCCTTCTTCAGGTGATTGGAAATTTACAATTTCAGTAAAGATAAAGAAAAACAGTCCGAACAATTTAAAAAATACAAATAGTGTCTTATCTCAAAATTATATACAGATATGAAAAACTCTTCCTTTCTCCCTCTCCCCCCTCTCTCTCTCTCTATATATATATATATATATATAATATATATATATATATATATATATATATATATATATATATATATATAGTGTATCGAGGCAGCAGATAATTTTCTAAACATATACTGTTAAATATAACAGACAATGAATGTCTATTATGTTTGATCCTGTGTCGTACTAATCATCGTATTTCGCTTTAATTTTAAGACAAAAATTTTCCAACATTTGGATATTTTTTTATTATGCTGGTTCTAAGATTTCGGCTCGCATGAGTCATCTTCAGAGAGGTTACAGGGGCGTTAACATTAATTACATGAACCATTACACTGCAAAATTTGTATGTATATATATATATATATATATATATATATATATATATATATATATATATACAAAAATTTACAAATGTAACTAATGGCTTTTATGCTCTCGGATATTAACAAGAGCGGAATAAGTTTCAAAAATATGAAGTACAGAAAGAAGCAAAGAAAAAAGAAAGATGAGAGGAATAGAAAAGAAAAAATTAAAGAAGAAAAAAAGAGAAAGACAAATAAAATAATATAAAATAAATTAGAAAGAAAGAGAATAAAGAAGAAACAGAAACAGATAAGAGAAAGAGAGAAAAAATGGATATAAAAGTTTAATGGAAAGAAAGAATTATAGAGAAACCAGAAATAAAGACAGAAACAATGAAAGATAAGTGAAAAAAAGGATGAATAGAAGAAAGAAAGGGAAAGAAAAAAGAGGAGTCAAAGCGACATGTACACTGAAATGGATAAAAGCAAAAGAAAAAGGATGCTTCTAGAAAAAAGAACAATAATTCTTGTTTAGAAAGACACACACACTCACACACACACACACACACACACACACACACACACACACCACACACACACACACATATATATATCTGTTTATCTAAATAAATATTTGCAAGTGTATATATCATAATTTAAGGATATACATGTGATGAGAAAGAGAAATTTAGATATGTTTGCAAATATCAATGTAGATTTTTATGGCTTTCCTGAAACAAAAAGTTATTTAGCAAGACTTATTGGTCATTCGCGATCCATACTACGGCAGTAGTATGGATCGCGAATGACCAATAAGTCAATGCTTCTTTTCAGTTATTAGGAATAACTGAATGCTTCTTTTCAGTTATTAGGAATAACTGAAAAGAAGTAATATAAATCAGTAAGATATGACTGGTTTTAATAAACTAAAGCTAACTTACAGATATCCTATGAATTACTTATATATATATATATATATATATATATATATATATATATATATATATATATTTCCTACTTCTCATATATATATCGGTCTTTATTATAGTAGACAGGATATTTCTTACTGTTTCCTAGCAGTTATCGTGGTCGAAAGTTTTATTAGATATCACGAAGTTTGTTTATTATTGTTCAATAAAATATATATTCAATAATATGATCATAGATAGTTTTGTTTTTTAATTTAAAAATAAATATTTTGATGGGCTTTAAGAAAGATTTCTTTTTCTTCTTTTATGTACCCTGTCTCTTCAGAACGTAGGCGATCATGGTCCTGCACGTCTCCCTATCCCTGGTGGTTCTTAGTATGTTTGCTTCTGTTACACCTCGCAACTCCCGTTTCGTCATCTACCTGATCATCTACCTGTTATCCACTGCCTGTCTCTTTTTCCTTCTATCTGGCCTGTCAGTATCCGATTCTCCAAGCTCTCCTTCCTCACTGCATGTCCCAGGAATTTCAGTTGTTTTTCCTGATGCTCAGTATTAATTTCTTAATTGCTAAAAAATAAGTCCAAACATTAAAACGTTCGGTATGCATATCTGGAAATTTAGATGAAAATGCTATAGACGAATCAAAATAAAAGTAGAATACATGATAAACATACGTATGAGAAAATTATTAAAAATGTCGCCAAAATCAGTTTTAAGACGATTAAAAAGCATTAGTAAGAAAAGTGAATCAGCCAAGGAGAAAATTGTTGAAGACGCTGACGTTGCGAATGTAAACAGACAGAGATTGAACAATAGATAATGTTAAGAACATTGGCTAAAGGCAAGAAGACAAACAAAACAGAATATTTTAGTAAATATCGAAGGAGTAGATCGAAGATGTACAAAAACAAGTTTTGGAAACAAACGCCAAATCAATGTTGATTCCTGATATTTGGTTTGTACAATACTTCAACGTGGCGTGTCCTTTCAGAACGTGAGCAATCATATTCTCTTCACTTTCTTCTACTTCTACCAAGCCTCTCCTTTTCACCATTCGTTTGCATTACCGTATCAGGCAGGCGGAACGCTTTCTACACATATCGTTTCTGATTTTGATATGCATAGGGAAACCCGTCTCAAGAAATGGCCATTAGCTTCCTTAGTATCATTACTGCAAACGTTGTTATTGATGAAAGTAGCAAGAGAGGAATAATGGAAGATAGAAAATATTAAAACAGCACTAGGGAAGGTGACATAGTATTCTAGGACAATATTATAGGCAGATAAATTATGGTTGCTGTTATTACTGATAAGGTGTCGTGATAATTAAAGATAGTCATTACATGTTCTCGTGCACAAAGTTGATGGTATGTGTTGTATAAGATTATATGTAATGTATATTAGTACATATATAAGCTATAATATTTAATACATCATTATATATATATATATTCCAGCAAGAATAATTGTTAGTTATTATGTTAAACCTATATAATTTTGAAATAGTTATTCCCAAAGTTTTCATAGTAGTCTTGTACCATATTATATAGTGTCTAACATGCGTTAAATTCCACGATTTGAAAGATGTCTCCACGCCATTGTGACAAATTTCCTTTTCAGTTGGTCCTATGTCGAAATCAAGATTTTCATCTATTTACACCCCCCCATATATATATATATATATATATATATATATATATATATATATATATATATAGAGAGAGAGAGAGAGAGAGAGAGAGGACGAAAATCTAAAGGTGAGCCAACTATCTACCACGGTTTCGCTTAACAGCTCGTCAGGGAAAATTGGCTAAAGGATTAGAAATTATGCAGCATATGTATAGAATTTCAGCTTAAACAAGGAAGACACCAAACTCAGGAATATAGGGAATATAGGTAGCCAATTTTCCCTGACGAGCTGTTTAGCGAAACCGTGATAGATAGTTGGCTCACCTTTAGATTTTCGTTCCTATATATATATATATATATATATATATATTGGGGGGTATGATATATATATATATATATATATATATTGGGGTATATATATATATATATATATATATATATATATATATATATATATATATATATATGTATATATTGGAGGGTATGAGTTGGGATCAAATATTGTTCGGACAATGACAGAAGGATAAGATAAAAAAGAAACAGGAAATCTTTATCATTCTAACATGATAAACGCGTAGCATATTTCTGCGATGCTCATATAAATATGTATGTGTCTGTCCACTCGTATTATTCCTCCAATCTGTAAACCAACAATGAAAAATAATTTGCAGTTTGAACCGAAAGTTTTGTCTCACCTATCTCATTTACTGTTGCATGTCTTTCTTCTTTTGTTTTTTTATGGGATTTGCCCTGCCTTCTTTATTTGAAATTTTCAGGTCAATATTTTTTCATCGCATTAGGACGCCCGAAATTCATATACAACCAACATTTTCTCATTTTTTTTTGCACTTGACTACGGGGATCTTCAGCAACGGAACAGAATATATATTTATCTCGTTGTGTTTGTAAAGCAGATTATAAAGCAAACACGCATACATACTCAGATATATAAATAGTACCTTACAGCATATATAAATTTGCAAAATAAATATATTTAAAAAATATTAACTTGCTGATTAAAAACTCTCTCTCTATCTATCTCTGACACACACACACACACACACACACACACACACACACACACACACACACACACACACAATCACAAATATGCATGCATGTGTGCTATGAATGTTGTAATACATAGCAGCTCGGATTGAAGAGCCTGAGAGCCGATTTCAAATTTTAGGCGAATTCACTGCTTTCTCTTACGTGCTAATATCATTCAAAAAAGTATGATCTCGTCTCTTCTCTCCTCTGCTATAGGTGTATAGTAGGACAGACTAAGTCCTATAAGTTTCTTTGCCAAAGGTATAGAAGAATTATAACTCTGAAGTTCAAACGATCGGAGCCACAAGGTTCTGTATTCGCCTATTGGAAAGTGTCTGGTTAGTTCTGCACAAGCATTCACCACTATGATCAGATGATATATGCGGGTAGAATAGCTGT
The DNA here is from genome assembly GCA_037127315.1 of Ascarosepion bandense. Classification (NCBI taxonomy): domain Eukaryota; kingdom Metazoa; phylum Mollusca; class Cephalopoda; order Sepiida; family Sepiidae; genus Ascarosepion; species Ascarosepion bandense. The sequence continues at coordinate 6,807,703 of JBBBDQ010000815.1, read as the reverse complement.
AGATTCTCAGAAATGAACTGCTTTATCCTCATACGTCGAAAATGATGAGAGATTTCACTATACATAACCAAGTACGTCAACAATGTGTCAATACAAACATACAGGAAATTAAAAAACAATAAATTCATCATTATTAAGAAAGGTGAAAAAATCTAACACTTTCGTGAAACTGACGGCGTCACTATGGACCATCTCTGTCTAATTTCTACGCAAAGGCATCGCTCTTAACAAAAGTGCAGCTTAGGGCCAGTATCTCGCTTGTAATAAGTGTAGTTTTGACCAGTCACACGAACTAAAGAATCATGTGAACCGATAAAAATTGATTAATGTGCGGGACTGTTTATTTGCAGCTTATTTGCAAGCAGTCAAAAGAGACCGTTATCGTGAAATTTCATTAGTTGATTTGAGAGTTTTAATTGTTTTCAATGTCTAAATTATTTCTTAGTAATTATTAATGTTACAAAGACGCAGACACAGACACACACACAGACACACACACACAGACACACACACATATATATATATATATGAATTTACTTGAGCAACAAACCAATAAAATGTAAACGCAAATACTACACCATCAGCTTCTTTTATCGCACTTCTCGCCTGTGAAAGTCCATTCCATTTATTCCTTCCCCGACAGCTAAAATTTCCAGGAATTTAAATGTAAAGTCAATAGTCATCTCATATCTCATTAAACTGCATCTCCTCTCTCTTTCTCGATCTTTCATACTCCTTTCTCCATCCACTCTGCTCTCATCAATATTCTCACCCTTCTCTTACACACTTCCTGACACCCACTATAACATGTCAGGCTTTCTCATAACTTTCCTCTTATGTAACCCCTGAAAAACAGAGACAGTAAAATGCCTTGCTTGTGGCGACGTGATTATAACAAAAAAAAACATTTTTTTTGTTGTGATAATGTTTAGCGCGAACATTGTTGTTTTTTAGTGGTTCTACTGATAAAACGTATTTTATATATATATATATATATATATATATATATAGATAGATAGATAGATAGATAGATAGATAGATAGGTAGATAGATAGATAGCTGGGACCAGCTTTCCCTGACGATCCGTTTAGGTGAAACGTAGGTTGGTCCGTCTGGCTCATTAGGTGTTATCTATCTATCTATCTATCTATCTCTCTCTCTCTCTCTCTCTCTCTATATATATATATATATATATATATATATATATATATATATGTAGTATGTTGTAAAGAAGGAAATTTAGATTCGTTTAATTATCCACTGAAGATATTTATTTAAGTTTAGCTGACGTACATCGACTCTTCAGGTGATTCTATCAGAAATTCCAAGTAGAAAAAATTGTATGAAAAGTGTCACATTTATTTCATCATTACATCTTGATATCGAACTTTATTTTTACAAACATTTTTGGCGTAAAAATATTATCTTCTAAAATTATCCTGGATAGTCATGTTTTTGAGAAATTCTACCTAGCTAGCTATATCGCGTGTAGACATAAGCAGAATAAATATGTATACGTACGTATATATTTATGTATGGTCTAATAGTCACTTGAGGTTTGAAAATTGTTACCATGTAACGATGATTTCTTTACCTATTCTGTTTAGATATACAAACGATACTGATACATATATGTAGCAAATTTAAAAAATATATATCTTATCTATTTTTACTTCTATGTGCAGTATCCCTTTAGGACGTAAACAATCATGACCATCTTCATCACTTTGATGCTTGTAGTTTTAACAACCTTCTCCTGTTATACCACTTAAACCCAGCTCCACCATACATATGTAGAAAAGATAATAACATAGATATATATATATATATATATATATATATATATATATATATATATATATATATATACTAGCAGTATACCCCGGCGTTGCTCGAGTGTAATGAAAGCTTTAAAACTAATCCGTGATCCTGGAGCTCAGACTCTTTGGACGTTGGCACGAAAGACTAAAAAGTAATAGTTGTTTCTAGTTAAAGCGAAACCGTAGACTGAAAGAAAAATGAATGGATGTAAGTCAAATTTTGATTTCCTGGTATCGATATCAAATAAGCTTTTTTCGTCGTAAACTGAATTTTGAAAGCTAAATAAGTTCTCTGAGTAAATGGTATCATGACTGAGCCTAAAAACCACAATTATACCTACTTAGAACGAAACCCCAAGCAAAAAGCAAAATAAAAGGGCTAAAAAAATACAGACATACAGGCAGATAAACAGACACACACACAAACATTTTGCTTTATATATATATATTATTGATTTTCTGCACTATTGCAACCTTGAAACTTCTGAATATCGATTCTTATATCTTTGTCTATGAGTGTATCAAATTTGATTAAAATCTGACCACTCCTTCTACAACCCGATTTTTTCGATTATCGATTTTCGATATTTGTCTGAGGTACCTCGGCACGAAACCTAACTAAGAACATTTGCAGATGCTTATAGTACAACTGTGTAAACTTTCAAGAAAATCTGATCAGCCGTTTTGGAGTCTATAGGTAACGGACACGCACACACACACAGACACACACAGACAAAGTTCTATTTATAAATAAGTTTAGATATAACTATTACAAGAAAGTGGAAGTACACGTAGATTAAAATCTACTGTGCAAGCATTTACTTTTATAAAAAGTGCTCAATACAGAGTAGAGCTTAATATTGTAATTTTGTTATTACAATAGTTTATAAATTCATAAATTAACTGCACAAATATTGTCATGTTTCAGAACAATACTGTGCTTCTTCAGTTAAAATTTATTTTAACATATCACTCGAAGAACAACAGAATTGCTCTGAAGCATGAACATTTTCGTGTAGTTATGTGCTTTTATAAACCATTGTAATTGTAATAACAAAATTGCAATATATATATATATATATATATATATATATATATATATATATATATGTGTGTGTGTGTGTGTGTGTGTGTGTGTGTGTGTGTGTGTGTGTGTGCACGCGCATGCACATTCTACAGAATTCCTTTTTTTTAGATTATTACTGTTTCCTCATTTTTGTTTAAACACAAGGTAGTCATTTAGGATAGAATCATTTTTCGCACTCGTAATGTCTTTCTAGACTTTCTCACACTCGACAGTGAGGCGGCCGCAACGGGGAAAAATACTAGGTGTCATAATTTTCTGAAACAAAAGTGGTTGGGTGATGAGAGTTACAAACCAGTACAGTCAAAAAACAAAGAAAAAGAATCTAATTAAAAAAAAAGACAAATAAAAATATGATAGATTTTGAAGAAATCATCACCAGAAACAGTGTCACTCAAATATCATTGGTTGTTAATTCGAATTAGGATGATAAAATATTTATAGGCCAGCCAAATAATATTAAATTATCGAATTCAATAATATTTTATTTTATTTCTTTCTGTTTTTCTCTCTCCAAAATCCTTTTTTTTTTCATTCTTCTGCTTACTCTCTCTATAATTCTTTCTCTATGTCTCTATCAATAACCAAGTTAAAAATTTACGCGGAAAGTAGTTCTCCACTCTTCAGATCCTCACTGAATAAAAGAATCTTACGTACTGACATATGCATGCAACTGTTGCTATAAGTCTTTACATGTGGAGCTTCACTAATGATAGCTTGCAAAAAACAAAACCTAGCTGATATAATATGTGAAATTTATCACATACGTATGTGTGCGCCTAAAGTATGAGTAAGGATTTACATGTTGATCTCGTAGATCTGTTAGATTTAAAAAGCAGTAGAAGATATCTTGGGGGCCCTTTTTATGTGGCCTTGTAGCAGACGAAAATGTGCATAATGCATATGAGACTAAAAATTTAACGGCTAAGTAGAGAAGCTCTTGGCAAAATGTCTCGTGTTTTTAAATTGATAGATTATGAAAATAAATATACATAAATTGAATTATATAAGCTACGTTTTTGTAATGTTTATTTTATGAAGTTTATATATGAGTAAATGTTTTCCAATAAATGACACGAATAAACGTCTGTGCTTTTAAAGGTAGGAGTAAAATCTAGTCTCCAGTTACATTTCTTTAATATAAAGTATACGAGTAAATATGTGTCCAATAAAATATATGATTAAATATTTGTTCTATGAAGTATACGATTAAATGCCTGACTTAGGAAGTATTAGAATTACATATTTGTGTTAAGAATTATACAATTTATTATCTTTCAAGTGAAATATAAGATTGAATTCCCGTGCTTTTAAATATAGGAATAAAACTTTTTTTCCATTTGGATGTCTGTCATGTGAAGTATACGATTAAATGTTTATAATATGAAATATAGAATTAATTTCTTTTTAAATATATATATATATATATTAATCAAATTCTACCCATGAAACAGTAAAGTCACTCAATCTCTAGGGGTTACCAGGTGTGGAAGAATTACAAATAGAAACATTATTAATGAACAAGAACAAAAAGGGTAATCAAGCGAACAGTTGATAGCGATTGATATTTCATTGATTTTTTAAAGATTAAAGTTAGCTCGTGGAAGAAAGTAAATTGATGAGATCTCGATGACAGTGTAGTAATGATTTTAAAATAAAAAAAAAATATACCAGAGGGAAGAGCAGATCTGAACAAATACCATGAAAATTTATAGAAAAGACACAGAGTGGCCACCTTACGTTGGTGGGAAAGTAACTAAGGCTGAAACGACAGATATAAGTGTCAAACCTAGTTTCCATTTTTATGTCAGTGCTGTGCTATATGATTAAATTTTTGTTTTATGATTAAATGACTCTCTTATGAAAAACTAGCAGTATAGATGTAATGAAAGCTTTAAAACTAATCCATGGTCCTGGAGCTCAGACTCTTTGGACGTTGGAACGAAAGACTAAAAAGCAGTAGTTGTTTCCAATTAAAGCGAAACCGTAGACTGAAAGAAAAATCAATGGATGTAAGTCAAATTTTGATTTCCTGGTATCGATATCAAATTTTTTTCGTCGTAAACTGAATTTTGGAGGTTAAATAAGTTCTTTGAGTAAATGGTATCATGGCTGAGACTATGAACTACAATTATACCTATTAGAACGAAACCCGAAGCAAAAACTAAAATAAAAGGGCTGAAAAAATACAGATACAGGCAGATAAACAGACACACACACAAACATCTTGCATTTTATATATATATATATATATTATTGATTTTCTGCACTATTGTATGAACTGCAACCTTGAAACTTCTGAATATCGTTTCTTATGTCTTTGTCTATGAGTGTATCAAATTTGATTAAAATCGGACCACTCATTTAACCCGATTTTTTTCGATTATCGATTTTCGATATTTATCAGGGTTACCTCGACACAAAACCTAGCTAAGAACACTCGCAGATACTTATAGTACAACTGTGTAAATTTTCAAGAAAAACGTTTCAGCCGTTTCGGAGTCTATAGGTAACGGACACACACACACACAGACATACACACACACACACACACACTTACACACACAGAGACAAAGTTCCATTTATAAATAAGTTTAGATACCTTTTGATACCTATCATAGGTAATACTCGATCAAGTGTTTGTCCTATAAAATATACATGTTTATGTTTGTCCTATAAACTATGGTACGCCATTTTCATAAACAAGTAAATCAAGCTGAAAATTAAATGGAACCATTCACCTGTATGACCGTTATATATAACGGTCATGTCACGTTGAATACACCGGTTCCCGCTCGATCACCGAAGTTAAGCAACGTTGAGCCTGGTCAGTACTTACGTGGGTGACCACTTGGGAATACCAGGTGCTGTTAGCGTTCACGGATGTGCGTTGTGGTGCGGTGGATGTCGGCTTGGAGGGGGAAATCGGTGAGCCGAGTTCCAATTTCAGTTGAGCACACTGCACTCACTTGCGCACTGGTACCCTTGGGAAAGGTATTAATCCGTCCGTTCCCTCCAGTTATGGGTTAAATAACAGGGTAGGACTTGGGACCCTGCCCTTAAACAAATCCCAATGAGACTTGCTCCGTCAGGGAGGAAGCCCGCTCAACCCGACTAGGGTGAATGCGGCATACATACATACATACATACATACATACATTCACCTGTATGCATAATGATTTTATGTGCACATGTATCGAATTGCACACAAGTACTTTAAATTCAGTTAAGAAATAATATAGCTATTTGATATTAATGAAAAAGCAACCCACTTAAGGGAAATAGCAATTTGGTCTATATGAACATGTCGCGGAGAGAGTTTAACTTCTTGAAACAGTTTTAATATTCTTCTTCCGGGATAGCTTGCCACCAACTTTCTCTCCATTTATTTCAACGACAATCTTATCTTTGGGAAATATCAAAAGATAAAAGGAGCCAGATCTGATCTTAAAGCACTGACAGCGATAGAAACTGGAAGTACCAAGATCTTTGCAGAAGGCCTGAGGAATAGACAGATAACTTATTAAAAATTCTTGGATGTTTACAAACAGAAGTCATTTATTTGACTTCATTGCTAATATATTTCTCTGACGAAGTGTGATTGTGTCTAGGTCAAGATTTTCGCAATTTTCTGTTGTTATCTTTTATCTAAATTTTCAATACACTTTCAAAAGATTTTTTAAAATTTTATTCATGTCATTGCCCAGATACAAGCGTTTCGGAAGATTAGATTTTTTCAAAAAATCATCGCACAAATTTTTATGCTTTTCACAGCATGTTGTAACACAGTGGACACAGAAATAAGTCTAAATGAAGAATGAATGTATCAATAAAGCAAATTAGACATCTTGAAAGGTCACGTTTATTGTGTTTTCAAGGGAGAGAAAATTATATATACTAACAATTAGTATCACAGACAAAGCTTGGGTCAGTACGAGGTATGGCTTCATCGACTTTTCAAAGCTCTGAAAACATTTAATCCTATACTTTATATGACAAACAATGAAATGTATTAAGCAACGTTGAGCTTGGTCAGTAGTTGGATGGGTGACCGCTTTGGAATATCAGGTGCTGTAAGCGTTTACGGACGGATCTGCGTTGTGTTTCGGTGGATGTCGGCTTGGAAACGGAAATCGGTGAGCCGAGTTCCAATTCCAGTCAAACACTCTGCATTCATTGGAAAAGGTATTAATCCGTCCCTTCCTTCCAGTTATGGGTTAAATAACAGAGGTCTGCTGTTCATGCAATCCGTGGCGAACTTCTGCACCGATTGTTTGTTATCAGCAGTTCCAAAGAGTGTGGATGGTGCTACACAAGCCTTCACCACTCTAAACAATTCTTTGTGTGGCAGTCTAACTGAGTTAGATACTCATACGTCAAAATCGACGGGAGAGTCCATGATATATATATATATATATATATATATATATATATATATAACAGATAATAACTATACTCGTGTCGAAAAGCTTTCCACGGATCTACGAAGAAGGGAAAAAAATTGTTTTAAAAAAGAAAGAGCTAAGTACATGGACACCAGTCAAAAAAAAGTCAGAGCGAGTCAGCACGTGGCCCAAAGAAAAAACCCCGACACGAGTAATCAACTAACACAAAAGCTCTGGGCAAGCCCAGCTAATATATATATATATATATATATATATATATATATATATATATATATATATATATATATTAGCTGGGCTAATTTATATATATATATTAGCTGGGCTTACCAATACAATTCCGATGTAACTGCAACATTTTTGGGGGACCAAACATGAACTTACAAAGTTTTACAATATTTGCAAAATCTGTTTAATAGCTCACCGTGATCTTACAGTTAATTTATAAATGCAAAATGTTTAATTCTCATAAACTGGATTCTTTTGCTGTCAAGTAAAAATTGTTGTATTTTTGTTTATTGATCCAAGCTCTGAAGACAAGTGTAAACAAGGAAACGAAATAGCCTGTATATCGAAGGATTGGAAAGATGTCCACTCTTATAAGAGATCAAATTCTAGAAAAGCAAACGATTGATTCAATTGTGTTTCAAACATTAGATTTTTCTGGAAAATGTTTTACTCATGCCCCATATTTCGCAGATATTACATCTTTTTTTTTCTATACTAATCAAATCAAGAATAGTCTTCAAGAAAATGTTTTCAATTACTATAGATAAATTTTAAAGCATCAAAGGTAGTTATTTGCTAAAAACAGATCAAAAGATCTGAGAAGTAATTATGAGATTGCGTAGAACATGGTAGAAAGATCAAAAGATCTGAAAGGGAATTATGGGGTTGCGTTGAACATGGTAGAATGTAGGGGAAAACAAAAGTAGTATTATTCATTAACATTAATGTCGCAAATAATGAAATGTATTTTTAAATTTTTTATTTATAACAACGATCGAATATTCCCTCTCTCTCTCTCTCTCTATATATATATATATATATATACAATATATATATATATATATATATATATATATATATATTGTAATATTCTTATTACAATGGTTTACAAAATCATTATATCACTTTAAAAAATATTTATGTTTCAGAAAATACCGTTCTTCTACAGGTGTTCTGTTTTCAGGTGTTCTGTTCTTCTTTTAAAATAAATGTTGAAAATTATTTAAATCATTTTCACCATATTTTTAGAATATCACATGAAAAAGAACAATATTGTTCTAAAAAATGAAATTTTTGTGTAGTGATGGAATGCTTTTATAAACCGTTGTAATAACAAAATTACAATATTAAGCGAAACTTTTTACTGAGTACTCTTTATAAAAGTAAATGCATGAACAGTGGATTTTAATCAGTCTGTTCTTTCTCTTCCTTTTGCAGATTTTCATTTCAAGATCATCGTACCTGGATAGATAATTTAATCTTAAAAGATGCATGAAAATCTGCAGGGACTTCCATATCAATAAGAAAGTACATTTTGTTTTTGTGACCCTTGATCGCGATATCTAAGCAATTAGATTTGATTGTTCTGTTTGTGTGTATTGTGAAGTCCCATAATATTAATGCAGGTCATATCTCTGTCACCGGCTCTGAGCGATATTCAAACCAGTTTCGTGAGGTTTCTCGTCCATTAAGGTAGCAGATATTCGAAGTAATATATTAGTCTATTCTATCAAACAGAGTCTTATATTCAGTTGATGCTAACACCTTGCAACCTGATGCAAGATGCCCAATTTGTTCTGGTCTTGCGCAGCAACATAAAATCTTCGGTGTTTTATCTTTGCACTACGTAATCATTGATGGGTATTGTGTTTGCCTGCATCAGCTTGTTTCGTACGAGTAGAATATCGGCAATGATTAGGCTTATCTTGACATCGTTTTTTCTTTTGATGCATTGTATTTGCTTTTGTTTTCATTTTTACGTTCTTTGCCACTGACAAACGTGTATTATGGTCTATTTTTTGTCACTTCTTCGCTTACTTGAAATTCTCATTTGAATTTGATGGCCTCCTTTATTACTGAATAAATTCTCATATTTCTTTCATGCCTTTTTTGACACCGATCATAATCTAGTCTTCTGTAATTACCAGGTATCATTGAACACCGATTGTTTAGGATTTTGTATGACACTTCTAGTTGAACTAATACTTTGCTTCCTTAAGATCTTGACACATAAAACGGTCAACATTACCCTTATGATGCATGCGATGTCATTTAGGAAGCATTCTCGTTATGACATCCATTCGTTTAATGTTAGCTATGACAATTAAGAATGTTGCAATTTTATTGTACCACAAGAACATCCAAGAGTTTATCTAAACTTGCTTATAAATGGAACTTTGTCTGCGTATGTGTCTGTATGTGTGTCCGTTACCTATAGACTCCGAAATGGCTGAACCGATTTTCTTGAAAATTTACACAGTTGTACTACAAGCGTCTGCGAGCGTTCTTAGCTAGGTTTTGTGTCGAGGTACCCCCCGATAAATATCGAAAATCGATGATCGAAAAAATCGTGTTGTAGAAGGAGTGGTCCAATTTTAATCACATTTGATACACTCATAGATAAAGACATAAGAAACGATATTCAGAAGTTTAAAGGTTGCAGTTCTTATAATAGTGCAGAAAAACAATAATATATATATATATATATATATAAAGGCAAGATGTTTGTGTGTGTGTATGTGTGTGTGCCTGTTTATCTGCCTGTATGTCTGTATATGTTCAGCCCTTTTATTTTGGTTTTTGCTTCGGGTTTGGCTCTAAGTAGGTATAATTGTAGTTCTTATTCTCAGCCATGATACCATTTAGTCTGATGACTTATTTAGCCTTTAAAATTCAGTTTACGACAAATATACCTATTTCATATCGATAACAGGAAATCAAAATTTGACTTACATCCATTCATTTTTCTTTCAGTCTACGATTTTGCTTTAACTGGAAACAAGTATTGCTTTTTAGTCTTTCGTGCCAACGTCAAAAGAGTTTGGATTAGTCTTAAAGCTTTCATTACACCCGAGCAACGCCGGGATTTACTGCTAGTTAATGATAACCTGTTTTGTGAATTCACCTCAGTATTTAAAACTAGACACACACCACTGCAGTATCATTTTCTCCTTCATTTGTTTATACAGTATTCCATCTCTCTCGCCGACACCTAGGTAATTATAGGCTTCTTCATGTCTCAGTTTCCTAATCTTTGTTACAAAATCTAAATTTATTGAGTTTGTCTCTATAATTCTCTCTTTCTTGAATGTTAACTTAGCGCAAGATATGCATTGTGGTGGAGTGTTTATCGGCTCGGAACGAGAAATCGGTGAGCCGAGTTCGAATTCCAGTTATATTCCTTGCATTCACTTACGCACAAATACCCTTGGGAAAAGTATTAATCCGTCTCTTCCCTACAATTATGGGTTAAATAATAGGATAGATTGGGTTCTATAGCCTTGGCTGGCAACCAATATAGATGGATAGATAGATGAAGAGAGAGAGAGAGAGAGAGAGAGAGAGAGAGTATATGCCAGTTCAAAGAAGAATGGGGAAAGATATTTCAACAATAAAGTAGTAAACTTAGTTTTTGATGTTTTTTTAATTATCAAATTATTTTTATTGTTTCTTGCAGTCAATTGAACTATTAAAACAACTCACACATTAACTGTAGTCTTGGATAAAGGCAAAATGATATTGTTAAATACGTTAAAATTATCTTAATTATGTTATTTTTTCAAATCACAGCTGTTTACTGTTACATCAGATTACAATACCGGTCTCTGTACGTTTGTCGAAGTTAAGCCAACGACGATTTCAACCAGTACCTGTATGGGTGACCAGTTTGGAATACAAGGTGCTTTACGCTTGGATGCGACAGTAAAAGTTAATAGCTCGCAATTTTTCGTCGGAGAACCAGATTCTAATTACTGTTGGTTTTGTTTTATTCACTTACACGCAATTACAATTGTGAAACATATGAAACTAAATTTTCTTCCATAGCTATGGATTAAATAGTAAGACCTATATTTTTAATTTTTATTATGTCTATAACAAAAATAAAATCTAAAATTATTTCCTGCTTGAAATGACATGCAAAAATTTGATAAGCCGTAAAAACCATTCAATAAATCAATGAAATCTTAAATTGAAATTCATCTGTTTATAATATGAATAATATAAATGTTATGGTGTATCCCCTTTTTCTATGATAATGGACTCGGCTTGAGTATACATATACTCTTACCATAGGGAGATACGTGAGATCTGTTGGAGACATAAGAGAAGACCGCGTCAGTACCTCTGAGCTTCACTCAGCCAGTATAATATTACATAGATATACTATTTCCAGCACGCTTTCACTCAAGGACTTGTAAATATATATATTCCTTACTAATCATATTTGTAGATTACTAACCTACGTTCTAGTTTTTTATATTTGCGTTCAATATAACCTATTTTTCTAGCTCAAATATCTGTTTTTGTTGTCATTAATTTGTGTGGTTCTTCAGCCGGATGCAGAACAATAAAAAAACTAATTTGCAATGTATTTTGGCACCGATATCATGCTTGTATAATGTAAACTTAAATTGTGTTTAGTTAGCATCACCTCGTAGGGCACAAGGCCAAATACTGGAGGGACAAAAGGAAAATTACACTAGTCAACAGTTTGTTAGAATAGCTTGGTAGCCAGTGCGCTAAGCTAGCTACAATTTCGTAGCCATTTTTTAAATTCAATTAAATAGTTTCATGATGTCTGTACATAAGCGTGTGCTTTCGCCGGCCGTTGTGCCTTCAGTGTGCGTCATCGACGATTCTTGAACATTTTGTGGCTTATTAATTACACCCTACAGACATTCGCAGATCTTATTTTTCTCTTTTTGATTGGATTTAATTAATTTGCAGACGGAACATTCTCGACGCATTTAACTTGAAATCGATGAGTAGAGGAAGGCGAATGAGAGAAAATAATTCCATAATTTTTATCATGATCAGAACAAATTTGTAAAGAAAAAAAATTATTAATGCATGAAAAATAAAATCAACCAGAGGGTTGAAGATTCTCGCGGCCGGAAAAAGGGAATTTTCAATTCCACTTAAGAACAGATATGATCGTAACCTCTCATAGCATACCTTCATTCACACACACGCGTATATGAGTGTATTTTTAGATTTTTTACTCACACACACACACACACACACACACACACACACACACGCACACACACACACACACAAAGTCACACACAGAAACACACAGTCACAGACAGACACACACACACATACATATATGGAGAGAGATACAGAGTGTGAGAGAGGGTCTGCACATGCAAATAAAATCTTTATGATAACATCTTCAAGCCTTAAGCAATCATTAGACTATATAATCACTCTATTTCTGCTAGTGAGTAAACTTCCTTCGTTAATATGATACAATGTAAGCAATATGTGCGTATGTAAATGTAATTGTTTTTAAAAAAATTACTATTTGTAAGAAACTGGCCGAAAATCACTTTGAAAGAAAACTGCAAGAAACATGGTCCAAGCTTTTGAATTTCTTATGTCACCGTCAGTTTCTGAGAATTAGTGTGTTTATGTATTCATAAAGAAAAGCTAACATTTTTGCCTCCGTCTGAACAATTACTATTTGTACTAAACTTAGCAGATTTTTCTAACTACTTTTCTTCCGAAATGTTAATATTTGACATAATTTTCTCTTTTGCAATTTGGAAAAATTTGGTCAGTAATATTAATCGGCACAAAATGTTTGTTATCTTTAAAAACAGTTCAGGCGCATACACACATATACACACACATATATTTCTAATTGCTTGTGTGAGTGCTTTGATAGGCCTGATTGAAAACGTTCAATGAGACTGTAGAGTTTTAAGGTCTTATTCTATGATAGTCATAATAGAGCTGAGAGCAGTCGTTTGCCAAAGGTCTGTGATAGATATACACACAAATAAATATATATATTTACGTGAATTGATAAATATACATACAAGGATATATATATATATATATATATATATATATATATATATATATTATAATTATTTAGGTGTTACCAAAACAGTGTTCAATGTAAGGAACAAAGCTATTTTATATATATAAACACACACATACAAACACACACACACACACACACACACACACACACACACACACACATATATATATATATATGTGTGTGTGTGTGTTTGTGTACGTGTGTATATGTGTGCATGTATATTTGAGTGAAAACAAAGCAATATATTTGTGAAAATGTCAAATTTTCATTGTGCTATTACTTCCACATACCCCAAGATAATTACGAAGGCATGTCATGAAGAAACAAGAATAATTAAATATATAAGATTAGGTCCTGCCCGATTTCGAGGGCAGAGAACTATTCTCTGTTGCTGAAAATTGCCTAGACACAATTTGTTTTTGCTTTCAACGCCAACCTGTGGCTTATACTACAACGATTTGATGCGGACATTATTCACAATTTCCTGGAGAGAGTGCATAATTGGGCGCGATCATCAAGGCAACAAAGGCCATTATTAATTAAAAGATCAGTGTTTATAAACAGCGCTAAAACAATTTCGTTTACCAAATGTCTATTAAAAGGTTTGTGTCAACACGTAGCATATGCCACTATCCAAAAGTAGTACTCGCTGGAATCATCTCCCAAAATCTAAATTACCATAGAATTGAAAGCCTGTCAAACTGATCATTGAACGTTCTAAGCCCGAGGCATGCAAATACCTTCTATTAATAATAAGGAATTATATAACATTTTACCTGATACATACATACATGAATGCGTACGCACACACACTTACACACAAACAATTGCACACAAACACATACATACATACATACATACATCCATACATATATATATATATATATATTTCATTTTTAAACGAGTTATTACGCGACCCAGGTTTCTAACATGTGTGGTGACTTCAAGCTATATTCAATAACAGATTTTACCGTTTACCGTTTTTTTTTATGAAAAAAATTCCACTGTAGAAACATGGGTCATGTAATAACTCGTTTACAAATGGAAAATATTCAAAAGTCCTACAATATAATTGTATTGAACACTTTTTAATACAAATGTGCAAATATATATATATATATATATATATATATATATATATATATATTAGCTGCACAAACATAAGGAGGAAGTTAATGTTGTTTAGGCTACATAAGATATCAATTCTTGGAGAGCTTTATTAGAAATGGCCTTGAAAGTGAGCGGTGTATAATGGAAAAAGATACTTCATAAATGATTTGACACATAACACATAAAAATCTATACGTAATCCATAGTAGACACAGAGAAAAAGAAAGATTAAGACATATACAAAGAAAGAGAAACAGAGGGGGTGGAGTCATAAACGTCTGTTTCAGTATTTGTGAATATGGATACATGTGTATTCCCAGGAAATTCATGGACTTTCAAATTACAGTGCAATTAGGATTTTTATTTAGGTTAATTAAGCTAAATACATATTCATAAACAACATCTCAGATCTCAGATGTTGTGAACAAGTGGTCAGAATAAGTATTTTTCAGTCTTTCGGCAGTGCGGATTAAAAGATGTGCCGAATCATTAATCGACGTTGCTTTGAAGGCTTACTACTTTTCTTTTATGGGAACTGAGTAATTTGTAGTGAGCTATTCTTTATGGAAAATTCTGTCTTTATATGTGCTCGTGAACGTAACATTATAGTCAATAGAAATATCACATCGACATGCACATATCTAATGTGTATTGATTTAATATACATATATCTATTTACCGTTAGCTTGATCGATCCATCCATTAAATCTAAAAAAATATTCCCATTGTATTATTTGTATGAGATTCAAAAATTGCAACATCCTTCTCTTACTCAGTCTACTGGCATATAGCTATATATATTACGGATTGCTCCTCTTTATCTACACCTGTTTCTCTCCCTCCTAGTCACACACACATACACACGCACACTCTCTCTCTCTCTTTCTCTCTCTCTCTCACTTTATATCAGCTTGCTATCTAGGTATATATATTTATCTCTCCAACTATCACTCACACCCCTTAACTATCAATCTGTTCGTCTGTCTTTAAAAAACATATATTAAACGTTATATCAAGTAGGTAATTTTTGTCACGTCACTTCGTGTGTGATATCTTTGCAAAACTTTAGTGACTAGATGAGGAAACATCATTTTATTTCTATCCATATATCTATCTATGCATGAATATATATCAATATACGTCATTCTGTCCATATCTATCTATCTATCTATCTATCTATCTATCTATCTATCTATCTATCTATCTATCTAATAATAAAAAAAGTTAAATTTTACTATCAAGTATATGTATTCCTTGTGGAGCTCACAGGAGAGACAATATTAATTGAATAGTTAACTCTATTTTTAATATCTGTTATGTATGCATCCATTTATATATATATATATATAAATATATATATATAATGAATTAAAGTCCGTGAACCGCAAAGAGAATCCAAAATGTTCTACTTAATATAGAATATTAAGCAATAGAACTGTATAGAGAGCTCAATGGATGTTATCCATAGCAATATGATATCTACAAAAAAAAAAAAAAAAAAATAAAATAAAAAACTCAACAAAATCTGAAGTGGTTAAAAGTATAATCTATTTCTATTAACTAATAATTTCATTTCATCAGGCCACACCTTATTCGGAATGAGTGATCATATTCCTATTACACACTCACTCACAAGAACATGAGTACGCACACACAAACACACACACTTATATATATATATATATTTATATATTATAAGGAAGTGAAAGAACAAATAGTTTTAAAAACACTGTTCAAGCATTTACTTATAAAGAGTGCTCGATAAATAGTAGAGCTTAATATTGTAAATTTGTTTATTAACATTATTTAATAACATTTTTTGTTTTAGACCAATAGTATTCTTCTTCAGGAATTTTAAAATAAATGGTGAATATTATTGATTTATAAAATATAAGGTAAGTTGAGGTATTTAGAAAATGTAGTTGTAGAATATGCTTGTGGGTGTGTCAAATAAAAATTATTTTTTACCCATTTGAATAATGTATGGTCTCACTAAGTATCTTACCCAGACAATTCTTTTAAAATTTCATTATTAATCGAATTTTTTTTTTCTTCAGACTGTAATGTCTGACATTTTTATTATTTATTAAAGCAATTAAATGCTTATCGAATTAAATAATGTCAGTTTTATTGCATTTTCTATTTCGCTATTCGGTGCAAATTTTTGGTAAAAGGAGCTAAATAGTTTTTAAAAACAATACATGATTTACATTTCCCAGTGAAGTTCTGCGTTTAATTAACAGAACCATTTTTAACTACACAATTTAGTTCTTTGAAATTTCATGAATTCACGTAAAGTGGTGAGTAACAGATGTAAAAAAGACATTTTTACGAAGATTTTTTTTGTTAAATAATAAATTTAAAATTAATTTCATTAATTTTTGAATAATTTCTGAAAGTTTCATTTAAATCCGACAATTATTTGTTTTTTGCAAGAATTTCCAAATTAATGTGTTTTTCACCGGAAAAAAGGTTAGTTGTGTAATATTATGTTCTCTATTGTCAACTCTCGTAACAAAAATAAAATCAAGATTTTTACCAGAATTTCGAACCTGTAAGAAAGGATTAAAAATTTTGAAAAATAATTAAAAATGTTTTGATCTTTCCTGGTAATAATAGCATAACCTATTTTTTATTCAGTTTGGGATCTTTTTTTCATAATACTAAGCTGTTTTTCTGCGGTAGAGTAGAGGTATATATATATATATATATATATATATATATATACGCTGCATTCACTTGCGCACTGGTACCCTTGGGAAAGGTATTAATCCGTTCGTTCCCTCCAATTATGGGTTAAATAATTGAGG
Organism: Ascarosepion bandense; assembly: GCA_037127315.1. Lineage (NCBI taxonomy): Eukaryota > Metazoa > Mollusca > Cephalopoda > Sepiida > Sepiidae > Ascarosepion > Ascarosepion bandense. The sequence continues at coordinate 6,790,412 of JBBBDQ010000815.1, read as the reverse complement.
TCTGCTGTTCGTGCGATTTGTGGCAGTCATCTGCACCAATTGTTTGTTATCAGCAGTTCCAAGAAGTGTGGATGGTACTACACAATGCCTTCACCACTATAAACAAATCTCTGTGTGGTTGTCTTGCTGGAAAAAGGTTGGACCCTCATACGTTGAACGCGACGGGAGGATCCATTATATATATACGGCTATTTACGGCTATTTACGTGTATATCATTCTTTAAAGGTCCCTCTTAAATTTTACTATCACATACAGAATTTACTACCAAGTATTTCCGTGAAACTCAGAATAGAGACAAATACATGGATATTAAAATAATTTTTATCTATCTATCTATCTATCTATCTATCTATCTATCTATCTATCTATCTATCTATCCTTACTTCTTACAACGAAAAGAAGATTTTTTGCTGTTTACAGAAAGCAATCACATAGAATTCAAAATCGTTACTTTTAAAATCAAATACATTCAAATCGTGTGAGTGTTTATTCTCATGAGAAAGGCTACTTTTCCTTAAGAATGTTGACGGTTTTTTTTTTTTGTTATTTTTGTAATGTAACCCTACCTAGGCTTGAAGAGAGACAACTGAAATTTCTAGGATACGTAATCAGGCCAGAAAGCTTCGCACATTTGACATTTACAAGTACTAATAAAAGGAAGACTGACAGCGCACGAAACGGTGAGCAACAAGGTTGTGTAAATAAATGGCCGAACAGTAAATGGAGGAAGGAGAGTATAAAGTCGAACATTGATAAGAGCTGCAAAATGTTGTGGAGAGCCATGATCATTCACATGCTGAAGGAAAACAGCACATAAAGATAGAATAAAATGATGGTTTTCCAACAGCGGACAACCAATGGACAGTATGCGATTGATCGGTTTTGATCTAGATTCATTTCTACTTGTCAGTTCACCTCTATGCATTTCGGCTCCTGTATCGCCTTCTTTTGTATTATCTATGACCGTGATGTCTTAACTGTCATTATGCATAAAATCAGTGAAGCACTTGATAATAAATCCATCAATAAAACGGTGCCCTTAGATATCTGGAAGGCTTTTGACAAGGGGTAGCATAGGAAGGGGTGCTACACAAAATCACCAGAGATGGATTATCGGGGAGAATCTTCTCGATAATCAAGTCCTTCTTCTCTGCTACGTCCATGAAGGTCGTTGTCTGACGGACATGAGTACAATGCAGGCGTTCCCTAAGGCTCTCACCTCAATACTATCCGGTTTCTGTTATATAATAACGGACGACATTCTAAGAATATTCTCAGATCACTAATAAATATATTGCGTGTATATATATATATATATATATATATATATATATATATATATATATATATATATATATAAACTTATTTATAAATGGAACTTTGTCTCTGTGTGTGTGTGTGTGTGTGTGTGTATGTGTGTGTGTCTGTGTGTTTCCGTTACCTAGAGACTTCGAAACGGCTGAACCGGTTTTTCTTGAAAATTTACACAGCTGTACTATAAGCGTCTGCCAGTGTTCTTAGATTGGTTTTGTGTCGAGTTACCCCCGAGAAATATAGAAACTCGATAATCAAAAAAATCGGGTTATAGAAAGCGTGGTTAGATTTTAATCAAATTTGATACACTCATATACAAAGATATAAGAAACGATATTCAGAAGTTTCAAGGTTGCAGTTCATACAATAGTGCAGAAAATCGATAATTTATATATATATATATATATATATATATATATATATATATATATATGAAAGGCAAGATGTTTGTGTGTGTATCTGTTTATCTGTCTTCATGTCCTTTATACAAATTCACAAGATTCATCTGATTCTCACAAAACTTCACACAAATATTATTTAGGCTGAGTCTGAGCTCCAGGGCCATAGATTAGTATTAAAGCTTTCATTACACCCGAGCAAAGCCGGGCTATACTGCTAGTATATATATATATATATATATATATATATATATATATATATATATGACGAAATTTTTATGGAAATTTACGAAATGGTATAAAAATTGGAAAACAAACTTAGTTAAAATATGTCAGTTGATTCCATTTCGCATGTTTTCGTAAAGATTTCGTAATATGTCTTCAGATCAGTTAGGTTTTGTTTTTGTTTTTTAAATTAAGATACAAACCGGAGAAAAATTTGCCAGGCGTATGGGAGTTGTAGTTCGAATCCTGCCTGATAACAGATATTTTTCTAACAATATTCAGGCCTGTGTGTAAAGAATATACTGTTTGTTTATAGAAAAAGACTATCCACACTTTAACAGGAGTATCCATTAAAAATAATGTTCAAAACAATTATATATATATATATATATATATATATATATATATATAAATTTAATTGTTTTCTTAGAGAAATATAACCATGTATATAATGTTAGGCAGATTTTAATCGATAACACAATACACCTACACTCAGTAAAATGAACCTTCAAATATTGGAGTCCACCTACATGAAATCAAATCAAACCACACTCAATAAAATCACACTTCAATATAGTCACAACACATTACAATGAATTTAAACATATGATTCAGTTGTTAGCAATTTTGATCTTACACGTGGTGTGACTTCTTCAAACCGCATTACTAGTTCATGACCTGCGTTTGCCATTCGGTGATTTATCATCGCATAACATGTTATATGTCAGCACAGGATGATGGATGTCTTTATGTTCAGAATCAGCAAAATAAAATATACCTAGATGTTAAACAATTTTTGTTTTTATTTTCTCCTGAAATGAAAGCCAAAATACAATGTTTAGAACAGTTCATTATTAAATATAATAGACATTAATTGTCTGTTATATTTTGAGAATACACACACACACACACACACACACATATATATATATAGTCTGCACAAGTATTGGGAGGAAAAATTATTTTATCTTTTATGTGGCATCATACCAAAGTTTAAAATCACCCCTGTCCTAACACTTTTGCACACTACCGCTAGTGTGCAAAATTATTAGGACAGGGGTGATTTTACTAAAAACCTCACTGAAATTCAAATACAGGGTGAAACGCCCAGTAAATTGCTAATAAATATTGATTATTTAAAACTAGGTGTAAAAGAAAAGTATTAAAAAGTATCTATATTTATTTTTTTCCTATTTTCTATTAAACAAGATATTTTGAAACTACTCATTTTTCTATTATCCTTGGATATGACTGACTTTTTCTTATCTGAGAACAAATAAAAGCTGCTTGGCAGGAGATACCATTAGATACATTGAAGAAACTTGTGATGTCAATGCCTGAGAAAATGAAGTCTGTGATCAAAGGAAAATGCTATTATACTAAATATTAAATTTATTTTATGACACGTATTTGTTTGTTTTCTTGTTAGCATTTGTTGAGTAATTCAAATAAAATTAAGTTAATTAAATTGCTTATTTTCTGTTAATATCCCTCATAAAAGATAAAATAATTCTTGTCCTAATACTTTTGCACACTACTCTATATGATCCACCAAAACATGTATAAACAGTTCACGAAAGGTATAACTTCTATAGCTATTGTATTCGTAAATTTATTCAGATAACACGAGATTAATACAAATTTTTGGACTCTACAATCAAAAGAGAGGCTCAAAATGCTGACATTTAGCTTCCAGACATTTATTAGTTCGGTAAACTACTGCTTGCGAAACGTTGGCAAAAGTGTCTAATGGGATTGTTGCACTAGAATTTTCAATTTCTTTTCTAAAGTCTGCCAATGAATTGGTTTTCCACGATACACAATATCCTTTAGGCTCCCCCAAGGGTAACATTTTTCAGGTTTTAAATCAGAAAAATATCGTACTACTCTCAGAAATATTATCGCAATTTGAAAAAACTACGAAATATAACTTAAGTCTTTCTTAAGTCTATATATATATATATATACATGTGTGTTTGTGTGTTACGGAAATTAACGAAGATTAACGAAAGTGGTTGTAAGCAACCGACAATTTGAAATGATTTGTTTGATCATTATATTTGATCGATACGATTAAGTAGATATTCTGTTTATAATAAAACATTATTACATATTTATTACTACCGGCCTGATTATTTACGGTACATTTTTGTTACGAAAAAAATCCTGCCGAATGACACACATTTTCGTAACAAACATTTGTCGTAAATAATCAGGCCCATAGAAATAAATATATAATACTGTTTGATTATAAACAGAATATCTACTTATGACGAGCATCGATCAAAAATAATGTTCAAGCAAATCATTTCATATATATGATGATAGCTATGTCTTAACAGAAAATAGCAATGTCTGCTTACTTACAAAATGAAGATTTGTTTTATTAATAAGAATACAAGTATATATAAATTCTAACTTTGATTGAATCTGCATAGCTTACATTTGTGCTGTATACAAACAAATTGACTCCTCACTACACATGATGATCTGCGATCCTTATTGCAAACAAGAGCATTTAGAGTAGGGCGATGGGGTAGGCTTGGTTCTGGTTGTTTTGATGACCTTTCAGATATCTTAAAGAAATTACCTTCGATAACAGCATGTGCTCCTATGTACCACATTTCCAAGACATACATATATTAACAATTCCATCGTCAGATTGAGAGTAATAGCGAGTGTAATCTTTATCTAAACAAAGAATATTGATATAATATATTAAACCTAATCTTTACGAAAATTTTAAATTGTTAACACGTTCACTGTTTCCTATCTCCCGGCTTTTTGTTAATGTTTCTTAATTCTTCCTACCTCATCATGTTTTCTAATCTTTCTTTCATCTACATTGTTTGCCTACGCATTTATGTTTCGACTCAGGCTTTTTATGATTTCAGCGTGCCTTTAGTATCGGCGTGGGTGGTGTTAGCTTTCGAACGATTACAAAGCACATTTCTACGCTCTAGGCTAATGCATGCTTAAGTATGAGTCAAATTTTCTAGGCGAAAATCTTAAACAAGCAAATTAAACGCGGGTTATTAGTAATTATTTCGGGAAATCCTGATTCATGCGGACGGGAAAAAGGTGTAAATCTGAATCTCTTACAGGAATATTATTCTCCCGTTAAAAGCACACACACACACACACACACACACACACACACACACACACACATACACACACACACACACACACACACATTCCCATACATATTTCTAGACATTATATCTTAACTATCGTTAATCAAAGCATTAATTGATAACGTAGCAATCGGGTAAATATATCTTTGAATAAGTATATATTATCTATATTCTAATCTGAAATGTTCATTGTATAATATTTGATCGGATAAGTTAAGTGTACGTATATAATTTGAAAGAAAATAATAATGAAAGTTATTTTTTATTTTAATAATATATATATATATATATATATATATATATATATATATATATATATATAAAATAAAAAGTGTGAGAGACCGTGAACGTTTTGTTTAAAGTGTATATTTATTGTTGTTGTTATTATACATGTTATGATATTTTAAGTGTCCATAATGGTATTTGTGACGCTCCACGTGTTTCGAGTCTAAGATTGACTCTCTTCAGGCGAATAAATTTGTGGCTTTACGTGTCGAGTTCTTTTTGTTTCTGAGGGCCAAATTGTTGTTTATAAATAAGTAAGTAGAAAAATGAAAAATGAAAATAAAAATAAAGAAATAAACAAACTAAATCAAATCAGTAAATTAAAATGAAATAAGATAACATAAAATAAATCAAATGTTGGCTTGTTGAATAGTGTGTGTTCTCACATCAGCATGTATATAAAAAAAAAACAGATAAATAAATAAATAGATGAATGATTCAAATGCTTACCCAAATTTGAAATGATTTTGATCTGGTGTCCCCTCTTTATGACGTTAAAATTATTATCTAGGCCACAAGTCTCTTCATCGGTTAGTTGGGTGTTTTTATTGCTTTGACGGTGTTTTGAATTTGGTGTGCGTATATATATATATATATATATATATATATATATATATATAATAGTGCATGGAATAAAGTTTTCAACCCGACCTCCATTCGAAAATTGCCATCCTGAAATATATTCCCGCTTCCTGATTTTCTAGCAACTAAAATGGTTTGTTTAAGAATGTAAATGCAACATTTCTTTGTTATTCTCAGTAACCCTTTATATCTTTGTGGATTTATTGTTTTGGATCGACGCAAATGATTAAATAAAAACCATAATTTTGCTTTAGCATATATTTTCGTTATATGAAAGAAAAATTTTTTATAACATATATCATTGTGGATTAATTTTCAGCGACCTATTCTCACGAATTTGACTAAAATCCATCGTTTGATCTTTTTGAGCAGATCTTATTTGCAGCTATGTTGCTATGTTTTATCTTAATGGTATATTATTCTATTCTTATTCAACTTCATTAGATATATCGAATTACATATCGAACAGTGTTTATTAACGCTTTTGTATTTTAAGCTGTTGCCGAGTAATAATAAAATATACTTGGTAGACCTATATACTCTAACTATAAATATTTTGCTTTTGTCACTCACTGCTTGAGGCTTGCCGATCCTAGGTTATTTCTAGAGAGACTTTGGAAATTATTTTTTATATTTTAAGTAAAAAAAAAAAAACAAGAAATGAAACGCACGAAAAAAGCGAGCTGTAGCTTTGTTTAAATTCTATACTCAATTTAAACATCTATAGATTTTCTTGAAGATTCAAATATTAAAACTAGATATAATAAAACAAGAACACTTTTCTATTATTGGAATTCTTTTAGATCGTGTTGATTGTATTTCTCTCTGATAATATCGAATATTTTAACTGAACGTATAATAGTAAAGTATCGTCTTAACGAACTGGGTCTATATTTTCTCTCTGGTGTTGTTTATTTTATGTAGAATGAAACTTTGTATTAAGAGATGGAAAAACCAATGCAGTTCTAAACTGCAAGTTCGTGTCTAATCTCTTATATGACAGTTCATGATGGACAACTTTGTTAAAAAATGTCTGGAATCAAAGAATGTCATTTGATGTCAAGAATGCAGCTCAAGCTTTTTTTCTTGGAATCTCTTACGTCATTTTATGTGTCTCCAATATGCTGTCCATATTTCATACGTATACAAGAGTCATGTTAAGACACGGCAAGTATAATCAGTTTTTAGGCTTGATCATATTGCCTCCCTCTAACCAAACTTTACTTTCCAAATGTAACACTTAACTTCTGAATGCGTGAAAAACGCTAAGCGTCCAGGGCATTGACTTTTTATATAATACATAGATATTCATGATGAAGTGAAATTTATAAATTAGGCTCAATAGCAGATTATAACACTTAACTTCTGAATGCGTGAAAAACGCTAAGATTCCAGGTCATTGACTTTTTATATAATACATAGATATTCATGATGAAGTGAAATTTATAAATTAGGCTCAATAGCAGATTATAACACTTAAATTCTGAATGCGTGAAAAACGCTAAGATTCCAGGTCATTGACTTTTTATATAATACATAGATATTCATGATTAAGTGAAATTTATAAATTAGGCTCAATAGCAGATTGTAACACGTAACTTCTGAATGCGTGAAAAACGTTAAGCGTCCAGGGCATTGACTTTTTATATAATACATAGATATTCATGATTAAGTGAAATTTATAAATTAGCTCAATAGCAGATTGTAACACTTAACTTCTGAATGCGTGAAAAACGTTAAGCGTCCAGGGCACTGACTTGTTATATAATACATAGATATTCATGATGAAGTGAAATTTATAAATTAGGCTCAATAGCTGATTAAAGATTAATAACGAATAAAAGATAGAAAAATATATTAGAATATACTGTATTAAATGATATCTGACAAATAGATTATCCTTTCTTATTAGCAAACAAATTACGTGATATTTTCTTTTTTTTAAGACGAGGATGTTTAACTATTCAGTCACGAGATGCAGCCAACAGCTTATCTTATTTGTCTTAGAACTGTCAGCATTACTTTTCATTCTCTTTGGGGATATTATTAGAACGCATTCATATAAGTAGATGCCTGCATACATACATACGTACATATATATATATATATATGTATATATATATATATATATATATATATATATATATATATATATATATATCTTTTAAACATGTCAATTAAATAAATTGCAATCACTATGTTTGCTTATTTTTAATATAATCCGTTCACGCTCACGGATAATCTTTCGCGTATTACAATCAAAAGATGTCAGAAATGAGCTGTATAGTTGACAGATGTTATTTTCTTTCATTTCTTAAGGTACTCAAGTACTTTCAATCTCTTTCCGATGTCATCTTCAGGGGTGTGAGTTATGGTAACAAATGTAGCCAGTAAACTGTGTTGCTAAATATTACTGTACATTTTCCTTGCTTCAAATATAATGGTTGACAAACGAATGTAATTATCAATTCTTCAGTGCAGACTATAATACTGGCCTATATTTTTATTATAATCACTCCTTTCTATTCGGTAATGTTGATTGCGTCTATATGTAAAGAAACCTAGGCTACGTATATATATATATATATATATATATATATATATAATTCTTGGAGTAATAAACTTCTTTTTACGGCAGTTTAAATCAACAAAGACATTGAAAAAATAATTGCATTTTCCAACATGTTATTAATGCATACACTTAAGCAATCAATGAGAAATATAATGAAGTGAGAGTGGCAGAGGGAGAGTTGTGAAATTGTGAGAGAGAGAGACAGAGGGAGAGAGAGGAAGGAAGGAAGGAAGGAAGGAAGGAAGGAAGGAAGGAAGGAAGGATATTAGGTACTCTACTCTGGGTTCATATCCTAAAATATATTTTTGCATGCTTACAACCTGACATTAACCCAGACTTTTCATTCAACAAGCTGATTTGGTCGGAATTATGTAATTGCCAGCTTTACTTCATGGCACACGCTGCACATAATATTTTCAGTGTTGTAAAGTTTGGCATTTTTGAAAATACTCTAACGTATGCCAGGAATTTTCTATTCATTCTTTTTCGTTCCCACACATTGCTAGCTAGTCCCGTACATTTTCTGTAACCTTCCGGTTTGGATAGGATGATAATTGATGTTTATACATTTTTAAAACTGCCTTCAGTACATCTCACATAAAATTTATTTTGGTTATGTTCATTTTATTTCTATAATTGTAAATGTGATAAGCCATATCATCATTCCATATGCTATCCTTAAAATTATTGGCGTTCTGTTTCTTAATTATATCTTCTTAGATATACAATTATAAATTATCTTCACGGTCTTCTTTTGAAGACATTGTTCAACTCAAAGATTTTGGGGAAATGCAATCCGAGTAAATTGAAAAACATTTTCCCTATATTTGTTTCCACTACTAAACTGGGGTAAAATTAAAGGAAATTTCTTTTTCTTTTAGTTTTTCCCATAGGTTGAAATGTTTGGTTTTCAATTCAAGTTTACTTTTGTTTTCCTCTGTATATACGTTTTTATATTCTTTCATTTTTTTTCTTTTTGCTTCGAAAAAACCTATATTTAAAGAATTTCTTGATACCCTGCGCTCAGTTGCTTTTGTAATATCCTGAATCCTATTTATCCAGTGATTAGATCCAGAACAGAAAATGTTAATTGCGATACTGAGGTCCGAAGGTGAATAAGCATGGGCAAAGATGGATTCCAGAAGCTGAGTAGAGGATTGAGAGACAAAAACATTTCGATAGAAACATAAAATAATATCTAGCTTTTACAAAATTAGTGTTTGGTTTCATGTATGGGAAGACGTTACCAGTTTGCAAATTTAATTCCACGTCAATGTATTGGGCCACTTTTAAATTTACCTAGATATCAAAACCGAAGGTTTTTAAACGTTTATCCAGTTCTTTACTTATTTTATAGTTGACTCTTCTTTTAACTGGCACCAGCATTAATCTGTCAAACATGTACAAGGCCTGGTTATAAATATGCGTGTGAGTGTGAGTGTATGTGTGTGTTAGTGCAAAGCATCAGATATTGGTATATCAATAAAATGACAATATGAATAAAGAGAAATGGAATACATATATTGGCTGATGCATTTTGTTCTCTGTGGGATTTTATCAAGGTAAAAATAAAGTGCCTCAGATGCTAAAACAAATCGGGTAAGACAGGTTTTCAGTTTTTCTTTATTCATATATATATATATATATATATATATATATATATATAACATTTTATACTTGGTATACAATCCAGGTAAATTCCGATAGAGACTGATCTTTATATATATATATATATATATAATCATAGAAACATAGTTTTAAGATTTGCTAAGTTTATGAGTTAAATATCAAGGACAAGGCGTATATATATAAATATAAAAGTGGGTATCACAGTTAACACACAGCATGAAACAGAATCTCACCACTGGGTGCTTGCCTCGATATATATATATATATATATATATATATATATATATATATATATATATATATTGGACTTCCGTCGCTATAATATCTTTGTTCATTTTGTCTTTTGTTTTTTGAAAAAATGTTCGTTTGGTGTGGACGGGAGAATTTTCTCGTAGAAATGGCCATTCAACGAATTTGAACATCGGAATTTTTTTTATTTTATATATATATATATATATATATATATATATATATATATAAGCGGGAGAATTATATTGATTTTTATATACAAGAATATATATTATTAAAATTTATGACAACCTGCATTAGTTTTCATGACGTATTTAGTCCTTTTAATCAAAACAGTGATAGTGAGAGGGAGAGAGATAGAAAAACAATAAACACAACTAATGGGACACATTTATGATAAACAGTATATATATATATATATATATATATATATATATACATGGTCAGTGAAAGCTTTTTTTTTTAAAGCTTTTTCTACTTATCAACGCTCTATCTCTATCCCGCTATTGAGTACTTTACGATAAAAAAATATTGCCCAAATACATTTTATCAGTAAAAACCACTTAATAAATAATATATATATATATTTATTTATTTATATATATATATGTCGTTTACTTTCAAGACAGATGCAATCTCAATCTTCTTACCAGCAATATCTGTGAATTGCCACAAATTCTTTTTAAAGAGATGATAACCATTGTTTCTAGCAGTGATTTGACCTTGACGTTCAATATTCAAAGTCATCCAGCGCCGCAAATCCCAGTTTCCCTAATCCTCTCAAACATAAGAGAAGATACGGATTCATGTCTTTTCCAAGTGCGAAAATGTATGCAACTAATCAGTCCCGTATTTTTCGTGACGTTGTATAAATATTGATGCTTTAGATGTTGCGCAATTATAAGTATACATAGATCGCAGCCTGTTATAAACATTACTATATACACACGAACACAACAATATTTACTTGAACATATCTTGTTTATCTACCTGCAGTGTCCACATAAATCTCTGAAACGTTTCCTCTTTAATAGCTTTTGCTATCTTTATTACCTCAAAGATTATAAAATATTTCGTAATAAATAATAAACGTTTTAATAAAACCTACTGACGTATCACATCTTTTCGACGTATAAAATTTTCAGTAAACACAATGTGCGCATTTTATAAGTTTGTAAAGTGCATTTTTGTTGTAATTTCAAATGATCAGTGTAGTAAATTTTGCACCGACACATAAAACCTATATATTATTTAAATGTCCGAAACATGGATTCCTCTCCTGACGTCCACTTCACAAAGTCTTCCATGTCTATAAGACTGAGTAAAATAGAATCGATTTCTCGTAAGTTCTTGTATCGGATTCAAGTAAATTTTGTAAATATATACAAAAGTCACTACTTGTCGCAGTTCCCGATATATGACCACGTACGGCCACTTCCAGTACGGCCACGGAAGTTAAGCAACACAGATACTGTCTAGTACCTAGATAGGTAACGGTTATGAAATATCAGGTGCTTTGCGCTTGATTGTGCAGGTAGTAATATAAATAACGAATCGAAATTGTTAATCAAAATGATGAGTACTAAGTCAATTTGTAAAACTTGTAGAACTAATGTGCGTAGGATGTGCGTTGTGGTGCAGTGGATATCGAAACGAGAAATCGGGTAGCCGAGTTCAAACTACATTTTAATTCGTTGCATTCGCATACGCGTAAAAAAAACTTCGGGAAAGTTATGAATCCGCCACTTCTTCCTCCAGCTATGGGTTAAATAGCCTCGGTAGGCAACCGGCCAACAGCAGAAAGTAATGGAAAACTACTTCGGGAAAATCTTCTGCAAAGTTAGTCATGTCTCTTACGGGGCATGGTCGCACCATATATATATATATAATACTGTTCAAAAGAGCGACAAATAGTATATTCCAGGCGAGAGTTATTTCCTTCTCAAAACGATTAGAGTGATTTTTAGGAGATGGCTTACGTCCGTAGTATACATTAGACCCATCCAATTCTTCAAGAATACTTTACTCTCTCTCTTCAGATTACCACCTAAACACTCTGGAATGTTAGTTTCGGAGATTAGGATGCGAATTCCAACCAGTAAATGCCGATTTTAATTTTCTCACAAAGTTAATCGCGTTATGGTATATATTTTCTCACAGCCGGTGCATAACTAACCCTAGTTAGATTGAAACCCGACCGAATCGGCGTCAGTCGGCAATTCTACCCCTAGGTCACGAGCGTCCGCTAGAAGAAGGCAGGCTTTTTAGCGCGTATAAACACGCCCAATAGCTAGAGTGCTCCAATACATTATTGAATTACCTATGCGTATATGCCGGAGTAGCTACTGTTTATAATGTCTCCCACTCTTCCAGAGTGCTCAATATATATATATATATATATATATATATATATATACGTGTGTGTGTGTGTACGTGTGTGTTTCTAATCTGTGTATGTTTGCATGTGTAGTGGGATATATTGTGGGAAGATGTATTTATAAATTTTCTAAATATCGATCATTGGGGGCCTTCTAGGTATAAACTCTATGGATATAAGGATCAATAGTGTATGGTGATTTCACGCCGCATACGCTCATCTTTACCTTAAGTTCGCTTGAAGGCTAAAAATAACAGTCACCATGCAATATTAATTGCTGTATTCACACAAATAATATTTATCTATCTTTATATATAAAATGATAATATCTATATGTTTATGTAGAAAACCAAAGAAATGATGAAAGCTTTAGACTAATTAAACCCCCTGTATTAAATGTAACAATATTTCTATGAAATATTCCAAATTAATTTTAATATTTGTAAAATTATTATGAAGTAATATATATATATATATATATATATATATATATATATATATATATATTAATATTGTAGTCCCTCACATGCTTTAGTTGTCGGGAGTAGAACCTGAGAGAAATAGAAGCAAATAACCTGCTCCAGGTTCATCTGTTCCTCTCAGGAGTTCCGGCTTTGTCATGTCTATTCTTTGATGTTCTCTGAACTGATTTTGCCTTCCCAGCTGCGTACGCTTTCAACTGTGTCTTGCATAATTGTTTTGCAGAGGCTAACGTGTTCTGTAAATTTGGCCAATCACTGCCATATTACGAGGCTTAATTTTGTCTAGGAGAGATTCATGTCAGTCCACGTGACTTTTTACCTTGAGCCGTACATAATCGTTTATTTTATTCTTTCAGCACCAGATGCGGAGGTACTTTCGCGTTCATTTCTTCAAAGGATAATTTTTCAGATCTCAGCCAGGAGTTATCAAGTCTGTCACTCGTAGAGAAAGATGGAGACAACCAGCTATTTGAAGATCTTACCGTATATAAAAATAGCCTCATCCGATGGAATCTTTCAAATGGGGGACAGGCATGGTGTATAACACATTCAGAAATATCTAACCTGTCAGACGTATACAACACTTCCTTTCTTCAGATAAATGACTACAATGTCTTGGAACTGTAGCATTTATCAATGACCAAACCATCAAACCTTGTAGACTGGCAATACAGAAATGCACTAAATAAGAAAAACAGTATAACTTACAAAAATTAAAACGGTTATCATACACTACCGGACATAATTATTAGGCCATCCCAGTTTTTTAAAAGAAATGATGTATTTCATACTATTTTTAGTATTTATTGCCAACTGGATGATCTAAACATATTTATAAATTGAACTTTGTCTGTGTGTGTCTGTGTGTGTGTGTTTGTGTGTGTCCGTTACCTATAAACTCCGAAACGGCTGAACCTATTTTCTTGAAAATTTACGCAGTTGTACTATAAGCGTCTGTGAGTTTTCTTAGCTCGGTTTTGTGTCGAGGTACCCCCGATAAATATTGAAAATCGATAATATAAAAAAATCGTGTTATAGAAGGAGTAGTCAATGTTAATCAAATTTGATACACTCATAGACAAAGACATAAGAAACGATATTCAGAAGTTTCAAGGTTGCAGTTCTTACAATAGTGCAGAAAATTTGATATCGATACCAGGAAACCAAAATTTGACTTACATCCATTCATTTTTCTTTCAGTCTGAGGTTTCACTTTAACTGGAAACAACTATTGCTTTCTTTCATGCCAACGTCCAAAGAGTCTGAGCTCCAAGACTATGGATGAGTTTTAAAGCTTTCATTACACCCGAGCAACGCCAGGCTATACTGCTAATTCTAAATAAAAATAGAATGGTTCTTCTTGTTAATAATGAAAAACAACATGTGCATCAAATGAACTGTTCTGCTGCCCAGTTTTTGTGCTCTCTTTCCCATGCTAGACTCTTCTTCTTATTGGTTGGTCGAAGGAAAGGTTTCCTGGCTGCCTTGTGAGTTTGCAAAGTAATAATAACAAAAGAATCATTCTATTTTCAATTAGAATTATCCACTTGGCAATAAATAATATAAACAGTATGAAATACATCATTTTGTTTTAAACTGGGGTGGCCTAATATTTATGGCCGGTAGTGTATATAACTGAAAAAGAAATAATCACATAATCAAAATGTTTACATTCAAATCTACTTCACGCAAAATATGAAGGAAATCCCCATATATACTAGAATATACAATGATAGATAATGAAGTTCAAAAAAGCAATTTTTCCCTCAGAATTCTTTCAAAAGAATGATTTTATAAATCTCAACTAAAAGTAGCCTGTCTCGTGATTCAATGATTGCCGAAAGCTTCCTTATAAGGAAATAGTTCATATTACGATTACCAATACTATTTACTAGAATTATCTGGATAACAGGTGAGAAGAATTTTGAATAATGATTATAAAGTAAATATTTTTCTCTTTTTGTGTAATACAATCAAACTTCAATTTCTTGAACCCAATTTAACCATGATTTAGTCGCTTACCATAAGTCAAGCTTAATGTATACCCGTGCTTATATGCAAACAGAAATAGGTTCTGAATGTACGTGACGTATTTATTACTAGCAGATCGCTGATTCAAACGCATGATTGCATTGCCGCATCGATCAGCGAAGATTATCGATACGTTTCTTTGTTATTTTTAAACAGAAAAGTCGAATATAACATAGTTATAGTCGACAATTTGGAAATTGTGCCATTATCTCAGACAGAAACAAGTGGCCTACTTTACGATTCAAAACGCTAAATTCCTCCTCACTGTTCTCGACATACCCACACTACAATATATATGTGTGCGAGTGTATGTATGAATTTGAAATCAAATATGGATTAGATCCGATAGAATAATAAAATGAGTAAAAATAGGAAACGTTTATAAATTTAACATATTCACTTTTATTTAAAATATACCAGAAAAATTTTGAAAAGAAATATTTCCCCCCAAAATTCTGATTAACTTTAAATAAAAGCAAAACGTGCTAGATTTATAGTGGTTTCTTATTCTGAATAAAAATAACAGGGAAACAAAAGATTTTTTTAATTATTTTATTTCTATATTAAAATATTTTTGCAAAGGAGATACATAATGGCTTCATGTGTACTATCATTTCATACAGCAATATTTTTCTTCTCATTATTCTTTTTAGATTTTATAACAAACACACATAAAAAAGAAACATCAGATCATTAGAAACAAAGAAGAGAGTACTGGGTTGCTATGTGATGTCAGTTCTTCAATATGACAGTGAATGCTTGACAATCTCATCGAACATGACGGAAAAACGCGAAGCAACTGAAATGTGGTTCTACAGAAAGATGCTGCGGATATCATGGATAGAAAATGTGAGCAACGATGAGGTTTTGGAATGGATGGAAAAGAAAAGGAAATTAATACAGAGCATCAGGAAGAGACAACTAAAGTTCCTGGGACATGCAACGAGGAAGGAAGGCTTAGAGAACCTGTTACTAACAGCCCGGATAGGGGACAAAGAGACAGAGGAAAGCAGCGGATAACATATTTAAAGTGCCTGAGCAGGTGGATGATAGAACGGGACATGCGTGTTGTAATAGGAGAAAGCGTGCTAAGAGCCACCAGAGATAGGGAGACGTGGAAATCCATGATCGCTTACGTCCTGAAAAAAAAAACAACGCACATAGAAGAAGAAGAAGAAGAAGAAGAAGAAGAAGAAGAAGAAGAAGAAGAAGAAGTAAAGGATTAAGCGCAAAAGATGAACATAAAATTTAATTAAGACTCAAATTGCATCAAATTTCAAAAGTATTTTGATAACTACGAACTCGCTAGGAAGAGCCGTTTTTTTTAATACTAACAAACAATCATAGCAAAAAGCATTCTTTTGATCGTTAATATAAATATATGAACATAAATAGAGGCAATAATATAATTTCAGATAAAAGCATGAGAACAGGCAGAAATAGATAGATAGATAGATAGATAGATAGATAGATAGATAGATAGAAGAGAAGAGACTGAGATAGATAGATAGATAGATAAGAAGAGATAGATAGATAGATAGATAAGAATAGATAGATAGATAATGAATAGACTGAGATAGATAAATAGAGATAGATAGATAGATAGATAGATAGATAATGAAGAGACTGAGATAGATAGATAGATAGATAGATAGATAGATAGATAGATAGATAATGAAGAGATGAGATAGATAGATAGATAGATAGATAGATAAGAATAGATATGAGATAGATAATGAAGAGACATAGATAGATAGATAGATAGATAGATAGATAGATAGATAGATAGATAGATAGATAATGAAGAGACTGAGATAGATAGATAGATAGATAGATAGATAGATAGATAGATAGATAGATAGATAGATTTATTTATTGGTTCATTCACCAAGAAAACCATATGTTTTGTTTTTAATAATATTTATCGGGCAAAGTGTCTTTCGTTGCGAACAATCATGGAATTAACGGTCAAGTTCTGAGAGATTCAATTGCGAGCAGAATACACAAATTACCAAGAATTCACGTTGCGAAAGGTTCTCCTGATTTACACTGACTCTGGCACACTCTCTTTTTATAAAAATTTTCATGGCAATTGTTCTAATGAACTTAACTTCTTCGTACCTCGACTGCATGAATTTAGACGTAGTACTTACTAGTTTGTCGTCAACATCAAGGTCATATTGTAAAGTTTTTTTTTCTTATGTCCAACTTCTGTCTTGAATTTTTTAATCCTCAGTAATATTTTTAATCATTTTTCACTGTCATATATATATATATTTATATGTGTGTGTATGTATGTGCATGTGCGTGCACGTATATATATATATATATATATATATATATATATATATATATATATATATAACCTATTCCTCTTTCTAATAACTTACCTCCTATGTAACCCCATGCTCAACAGTCGCGGTAAAATGCATTGCTTGGAGCGACAAGCTTATATATATATATATCCTAGGTATATATATATATATATATATATATATATATATACCTAGGCATATTCCTATCCGCTTCAATGCGTAGACTCTATCGGAATATAGTAGAGTAATTATACTGACCAGAAGATTACTAGCGGGGTATCTATTTTTCGTAACATGCGAGTCTCTTAATTGTTGATATAACATTATCCCCAACCTCCATTTTATTAATTGCTCACGTAGTAATCTTTTAGAGTAGACATTTTAATATATATATATATAAGCTTGTCGCTCCAAGCAATGCATTTTACCGCCACTGTTGAGCATGGGGTTACATAGGAGGTAAGTTATTAGAAAGAGGAATAGGTTACAGGGGATGTCAGGAAGAGAGTAGGATATGGATGAGAATACTGATGAAAGTGAAGTGGACGAAGAAAAGAGCACGAGAGAGAGAGAGAGAGAGAGAGAGAGAGAGAGGGGGGGGGAGAGGATGCTACTTAGTGAGATAGGAGGTGACTATTGACTTTACATTTGTATTTTTGAAAATTGTAGCTGTTGGGAAATCTAGTAAACTGTTGATTAATGAGAAAATGTTTATGCTTATTACTTCTTCTAAGATTTTCTTCATTACAGAGCAAATTCGTTACTTAATAATAATAATAATGATAGTAATAATATATATATATATATATATATATATATATATATATATATATATATAGTGTAGAAGAATGTGCGATTAAGTGGTAAAAGCTTTCGTGTGACGCGATTCGTTATTTAGGATTTCATCAAACTAAATTTGTTACGTTGATGCAACTACACTTGCGCACGAATGCACCAACTTAACGCATTTACTCTGATGAAGTTCTAAAGAACGAAACGTGTCACATAAAAAGTGTTTTCCAATTTGTCATACATTTGTCCTTCAACATTTTCCTTGATACATAAAAATGTATACGTCGTTATTGCACATATATATATGTGTGTGTGTGTTTGTGTTTGAGTGTGTGTGCATATATTTGTGCCTATGCGTGTGCATGTACATGTGCATGTGCACGTGTGTGCGTGTGAATGTACGCGTGTTTCAGTGTGCGTGTCTGGTGCAATTAACAAATTGTTGTCTAAATAACGTAAATATGCAAATAACATTGCCGTCTCATTTGAACAGATGTATTTACGAAAATTACACAAAATATTATGTTACTATACGCACACATACATACACACATACATACACACGTACACACACGCACACACACATACACACACATATATATATATATATGCTACAAATCCATGGGTAATAAATATTTCGCAGCTAAGCCAAATCATACTACAGTTAATGTTTAAAATCATCCAGAAAATAGTCGCATACAGACACTCACACGCCTGTAACGGGAATAGATAGATGCAACGGCGATCTACAAAAAATTCTCCTCGCTCATTCAAAAAAGAAAAAAGAAAAAGAAATATATAGAATAATTTTAAAAGAATATTATTTTTAAAAAACATTATTAAAAAAGAGAAAGAAAAGTATAAAGAGAAAGGATGTTCAAATTAACGAATAAAATCGACACGCAGCGTCTATGGTCTAGATACATAACCAATATATATTTATGAAAGCAATAGTATTAACCAGAATTGCAATTCTTCTGTTTTCCTTGAAAAACATGACATTGGAATTTAACATTTAAAATTTAAAGATAATGGGTTGTATCTATGCTAAAAAAATAAATTGCAATTTCTTCTTTTTAATGCAAAATATAATATAAATAATAGTAGTATTTTATGTTATTATAAACGTGGTAATAATATCATAAAAAATTAAATATCATTCTATGTGTGTATGTATGTGTGTATGAGGATAGTTTTATTTATGTAAGTATATATATATATATATATATATATATATATATATATATATATATATATCCACATATTAAAATACATGTACATACAATATTACATTCAAATAATAATATTATATAACCATTATACAATACAATATAACTATTAAATAATTTATTTGGGTATAATATTTCTAACGGCCAATTCCAGATTTTACTTCAAAAGTTTAATTTTGATTTTGATCTTGCTAAATGATTTTATACTTATTCTTATGCCTGCATTTAAAAATCAATTCGTTTCGTTGGTTCAAGAGTTCCTTTGGATTATTCTATTTGATAATAGTTAATTTCTCCTCCAAGCATTACAAATATATATATATATATATATATATATATATATATATATATATATATATATATATATAAAATCAAATGCACTGGTTTTGCGTAGAAAAAATTCAGTCCTAAATTTAATGTAAACAGTGTGACACTTGATAAAAGTGAATGTGACTTGGTTAGAAGAAACCTTTATGAGAATGATAATTTTTTAAAATATAAATCTGCACCACGCGTTTCTTCTATAAATCTGAACTCCGCGTTTCTTTTTCTATTACTATATTCTCAAAGCAACATGGATGACTGAAACAATTTTAAAATACTTTAAAATAAAAAGAGTAACAATCATCATGTTATTGAAAATAAATAATACGTAAATCAATCTCAAACTAAAATGAGCTAAACAGTATTTTTCATTAAATTAAATTTTAAAGAACATGATTTAAGTAGTTTCGTTCAGTATAAACTGAATTGCGTCACACCCAGACCTAAATTGTTTGTTTTCTTTTGATAGTCTGATGCATATTTATGAGCGCTCTTGAATAAAAAATTGAAATACCAATTGTATGTAAATACTTGGTATAAAATAAAATCCTTACATTTGCATTGCTAAAGTTCTTCAGAATAAAAAAATCCATCGTCTATGTTAAGTTTTATTCTTGTTTTTATTCATTTTGTATATATATATATATATATATATATATATATATATATATATATATATATAATTTAGGAAGATCGGTCGCTTACACTAACACGGTTTTGATCATTTTCGGTTTCGGCAGGCGATTTTCGTTGCCTGTCGAAACCGAAAACATTGAAACCATAATAGCACAATCGGCGAATCTCCCCAACTTAAATAACTAAATGCTATATATGTTAAAGCTTCAATTCTATTCAAATATGTATTGAGCAATTTCTAATACCACTGCTTACACGTTCAATTTTATATCTAATTTAAATATGACGTATAACTGTTCATTATATATATATATATATATATATATGTGTGTGTGTGTGTGTGTGTGTGTGTGGGTGGGTGGGTGGGGGTGTGTGTGTGGCTGTGTGTGTGTTCTATCACACCTCTAGCTATTGCCTAAATAATAGAACTTATATCTGGAAAAAATCATTGTTATTCTCAAAATATAATTAATGGAATATTCACTTCTTGCAAAAAATACATAAATAATTAAATAAATAAATAAATAAATAAATAAGTTGATTTATTCTCACAACACGAAATTGGTTTTGGATTTATAATAACACACAAAAAGTTGATAAACAATAATAAACAAATCAATCAATTTTAATCATCAGTTTTCAGGACAAACTCGATGAAGAATTCAAAACTGAAATACCATCTTATTTACCGGGTCAGCTGCATCATTTCTAAGAAATTCACTTTTTCTAGGAAATATATTTGATTAATGGGAAATTATCTTAGTGTTCTATGAAGTACAACTGCAAACCTGTGAATAACTTAATATTCTTTAGTGCATATCATGTTTTAGTTGAGTTATCACTCCTAAACCCTGTTCAGTCATCCTTTTTACTCATTTCGTTAAGTTGGTTGTGCGCTGTTTTCTTGTCTCTCTTGCCTTGAATATCCCCTGTGTATGTCACATTTTCCAAACCCTCTTTTCTCATTATGTTATCTAGAAATTTAAACTATTATTATGTTAATTATATGTTTTTTTTGTTTTCCATTCTCTAAAACTTTGTCATTGCTCACATTTCCGACCCACATTATTCTCAGCATCCATCTGTAGAACCACATTTCTCTCGCCTGTTTTTGAAGAGGCAACTAAAATAAACATAAGAGCAAGTGCAGCAGACCACCGGAGAACTGCATTCTGTCTGTCACGAAATGAAAATCCTTCGATTGGAAAATGTAACACACACACAAAGCCACCCGCAGTCAGGATTATAGAATATAAGCTCGACTCTAACCACGATCATCTCATAGTTTCATATAATATTCGCATTGAAAGTTGGCCTTCTCCTAAAATAGATGCAAACCAAACATCGAAATCACAGTCTGTTCTACTCTTTAATCCATAGCTAGAAAGAGGCATATAAAAGCAATAACAAAGAATACAGACAAGATGGCTGGAACAGTGAGAACATGCTATCACGTTATCTTCAATAATAATCTCTAAGTGCTTGTGGTGCAAAGATATATGGAATGTTTTGACACTTCTCTTTCAAAAAAGGCATCATGCGGTATTCTAAGATTTAAAGATGTTAATTAAGGAGATATTTTTCAATTTTCTTTTTGTAAGCCAGAAAGAAAAAAAGGAAAAAATAGTATGCATTTGTTTCACCAGAGCAGACCACGAAATCTAAAATGAAAGCAAGACAGACAGACAGACAGACAGAGAAAACAAGAAATAGAAAACGAGAGAAATAATGTATGTGTTTCTGTGTGTGTGTGTGTGAATAAAAAATAATGAGGAGAGAAAGAAAGTAAAATTAGAAAAAAAACATCAATATCAGCCTAAAAAAAAACAAGACCCAGCTCGAGATTTTAAACAGGTTAATAGTATAAAGGATATGAGTTGTGTTCAGGATGTGCGTTGTGGTGCAGGATATGCAATGTGGTGCTGTGGATATCGACTCGGAACGACAAAATGGGGTGCCGAGTTCGAATTCCAGTTAAATTCCTTGCATTCAATTACGCACAAATACTCTTGGGAAAGGTATTGATCCGTCTCTTCCCTCCAGGTATGGGTTAAATAATAGGTTTTATAGCCTTGGTTGGCAACTAGTCTACCGCAGAAAGCAATGACAACCTACTGCGGGATAAACTTCTGCCCAGTCACTCATGTCTCGAAAGAGACATGATCATCCAATGCGTGTATCACGTATGGCACTTAACTGACTGAATAGAATAAAGCCATTTACCCTTAAGTGTGGAGAGAATTGAAGTGTTAACAAGATAAATTGGAACCCTTATAGAATAATCGTATAAAAATCGGCATGATTTTAGATGAATTTCAGAAAGTCAAACAAAACATGCTGCCATTTGATACCTAGCAAAGCCAAGAACCTAACTAGACTGCTTAATTTTTACATGGGTTGAATATGTTTATCATTTATCTCAGGGGGGCGTTCCTTACTTACCTTATACTTATATCTACTCATCCGCTTCTTTGTACATTTGAGCCAACGGCCACTCCACACAGAAACCTTAGTTCCTGTGCTATCGTCGAAGTTACAGTACCGTCGAGCCAGTTTAGTACTTATATAAGGTTTCGTTTGGGAACACCGAGTACCGTGGAAACCTCTGACAATCGATTTACCATGAAACAACGTGTATGCCTTAATTTTTCTTATATTTTCTCTTTATGTATTTATATACATATATATTTAGAGCTCTTTTAGAGAGTTATCCTACCACTGGATGTACAGGATACTCCTTTGGATTCTTCTATATATACACTGCATGCTGATATATATATATATATATATATATATATATATATATATATATATATATATATATATATATACAAGTATTGTTGGAATAATATTCCTTTCAAGTAATGTCATGGTTCTTAAATGAACGGTCACATCACTTGAAAAGACACAAAAGTGTAGAAACAAAATGGCTACTTTAGTAGTGATATTGTAACATATCCATGTTATAATTTATGAATAAATAATATATATATATATATATATATATATATATATATATATATATATACTGTTATCACTGCATACAAATGTTTCATATCAACACAAGATAGAATCATTTTTGATGGCGGATGTCTTCACGCTAACGTCCCTGTAACCTCCCTGAAAATGTCACATGTAAGCCGATAGCTTAGAACAGGCATAACGAAAAAACGTTCAAATGTTGGATACATTTTATCTTCATTTTCACCTGTAATTGAAGATGGAATACGATATTTAGAACGGCTCATTATTAAATATAATAGACATTAATTTTCTGTTATATTTAACTGTATATGTTTAGAATATATATATATATATATATATATATATATATATATATATATATGTTGTACTTACTCCAGTTATTCCTCTCCAAACGCACACTGACGGTGGTTTTAAACGGACATGACTACCAGAACTACCCTACAAACGCGGGTGTCCCCCAAGGCTCAATCCTAGCTCCTACGCTCTTTCTACTCTATATCAATTATCTCCCCGATGACATAGGATCACAAGTAGGCATGTACGCCGACGATACCACAGTATACGCTCGCCTCGATCAAAAATCTGGTGTTGATGACAAGGCTAACCTTGCAGCTGAGCTTGAAAAGGACCTCCAATCCGTGGTGGATTGGGGTAGGAAATGGCTCATAAAATTCAATTCTTCCTAAACGAACCTGCTGTCAATTAACCACTACAGACAACCGCACCTCCCTCCCATTAGCATGGAACAGGCATGCTTCTCAGAGAGTAAAACACTACGCCTGCTTGGCCTGACACTCTCAGCGAAGAATCTGTAACGTGATTGATACCGACTTAACTGACCGCCTGCAGTCACTCTCTCACCGGCGTGACGTTGCTTCCCTGTGTCTCTTCTATAAATACTTTCATGGCTTCTGCTCTGATGAACTTAAATCACTGGTGCCCCCTAGGTGTGAGTTTGCACTAGATTGGCAACTAGGTCCCACCCTTTTACAGTGAAACCGATGAAATGTAACCGCAATTTCTATTCCAACAGTTTCTTTTCTCGCACTTCCTGCTTGTGGAATTCCCATCCTCATGCTTGCTTTCCCGACGGCTATAACCTCCAGGAGTTTAAATGTAAAGTCAATAGACACCTCCTAACACACTAACCCACACCCATTCTCTCCATCTCTCCCCCTATGTACATCCTAACCCGTCTATCGCCCTGTATAACCCCCTGCGCTATAGTGGCAGTGGAATGCCTTGCTTGGGGTGACATGATTAAATATATATATATATATATATATATATATATATATATATATATATATATATATATATCATACCAAATTGACTGCATACCAAATCTTAATCAAAAACACAAAACTGCAGTTAATTTTGAGCTGCAAATACACATGCAATCTTAAACTCAGAGGGGTTCTATTAGGCTGGATACCAACCACTGTTGGAAAGACCGCTCTAGAATGTTCTCTAATTCATAGATTATGATGGGAGAATAAACAATAAGGTTCGTACCATTTGCACGCTTAATTGTGGGGAAATGAATATCATGACCATGACCAGGATTAGAACCTAGCTTACAGATTTCTCGTTCAGTTATACGACAGGATGCATGCTTTCCTCTCTCTCTCTCTCTCTCTCTCTCTATATATATATATATATATATATATATATAAATCCCAAAACAAAGTCACATGCAAGAAAAATCTCAAGGGACAACCTATTAATATTAATTGTTGAAAATTAAATAAAAATATGATCCAACCGGAACGCTCAATATAAATCAAGAGCCAAAGATGTATATTTTTTTAGAAACAAAACATCGAAAATTACATATATCCAATGATCATTTTGGCAAATTGTAATTGTGGATAGTCGAAAGTTTTAAATACATTTGAAGGTCACTTAAAGAGAAGAAAAAGAAAGAAAGAAGAAAGAAAAAAGTAGGCTTTCCATCGTTATCTCTCCAAAACATTTATCATTTTTTTTTTTTGTGAAGGAAATTTAGATATGGAATATCTTTTAAGGAATATTTCGGGGTGAACTTATCCATAATGTAGCGTTGAACTTCGAAACTTTATTCGGGATTAGATCTGAGAGAGCTCAACTGTAGAAAATAAGAGCAATTGACATTTAAATCCAAAAAGAAAGTGGCACGTGGGTAAAATCCTATGGAGATCCTATTAATATTAATTGTTGAGAATACAATATTGAAACTTATCTAGCCGGAAGCTTCAACGTAAATAAGTCAAATATATATTAGTTTATCTACTGCTTTCATTTCACACCCCCTTTCTCTGTTCAAGTTTGTTATTATGTATATTTCTAAGTTAATAGACCTCAGGCGATTTTGCCTCAAATCTTGGCAACCGGAGAGAAAATATGATAAAAATATTGTAGGAAAAACTAATAAAATATTAGAGAGAATCAGATAATAAGAACGTGGGAGTTGAGCACGTAGTCATTTGAGCACAAGTAATGATTCCAAAGGCGCTAACTGGGTGGTATAAGATTTTGTGTTTCAAATATGGCATACTGTGATCCAAGATCGACCGGCGGCGCTTTTATCTGATATAATAAATTATTATTTTAAGAAGATAATTAATTGGAATTATTCCATTTCAAAACGAACGCTTAACAATTATGAAATCTTCTAAGAGATGTAAAGGCAGGTGATTGATTCCATAGGAAAAGGTTACTTAAATAAAAGTTATTTTTTAAACTACATACCCACTGAAATGGTATTGATTTTCTACCAGTCTTTGTTTTATTTGTTTTGTTTTTTTTCTTAATTGGAGTAGATAGACTAAACTATCGCCCGGTTCACACTCCACCCACGTCTCTTGAACAGGTGAAGCGGCTCATCCTTTGTTCCCTGTCTAGGATGTGGTTTCCGGCTTTCTCTTTTCCAATCTTTACACTCTTTTGTTTTTTCTTAATTGGAGTAGATAGACCTAACTATCGCCCGGTTCACACTCCACCCACGTCTCTTGAACAGGTGAAGAGGCTCATCCTTTGTTCCCTGTTTAGGATGTGGTTTCCGGCTTTCTCTTTTCCAATCTTTACACTCTTTTGTTTTTTCTTAATTGGAGTAGATAGACCTAACTATCGCCCGGTTCACACTCCACCCACGTCTGTTGAACAGGGGTAGAGTCTCATCCCATGTTCCCTGTTTAGGATGTGGTTTCTGGCTTTCTCTTTTCCAGTCTTTTCACTCTTACGTAGCCCCCCTGCACATCAGTGGCGTTACCGCCTTGCTCGGGGTGATATGATTAAAAATAAAAAAGTTAAAGAAAATAATACCTCTCGTCCACTGAATAGAGTGATAAACGAAACAGTTACTTATTGAATAAAGATCTAACTTAAATAGGTATTAACTGAATAGAGATGGCTGAAACAATTTGTTAATGAATTAAGAAATGACTGAAACAGTTACTTATTGAATAAAGATCTGACTTAAATAGGTATTAACTGAATAGAGATGGCTGAAACAATTTGTTAATGAATTAAGAAATGACTGAAACAGTTACTTATTGAATAAAGATCTGACTTAAATAGGTATTAACTGAATAGAGATGGCTGAAACAATTTGTTAATGAATTAAGAAATGACTGAAACAGTTACTTATTAAATAAGGAAAAGCAGAAACAGTTATTTATTGAATAAAGATATTAGTGAAGCAAGTATTAACTGAATTGAGATGACAGAAACAATAATTTATTAAATTGAAATAATTATTTATTGAATAAAGATATGACACAAACAGTTATTTATTGAATAAAGATATTAATGAAATATTTATTTAGTAATTTCATGAACGAAACCGTTATTTACTGAATAAATAGATCATTGAAGAGTTAATTATTGAATAAATAGATGGCTCAAACTGTTAAGTCTTGATTAAAGAGATTAATCAAACAGTTATTTATTAAATAAAGTGATGGCAGAAGCAGTGATTGATTGAATAATGAGTTGACGGAAACTGTTACATTTTTAATAAAACATTACTCAACCATACCTAAACTTATTTATAAATGGAACTTCGTCTGTGTGTGTGTGTGTGTGTGTGTGTGTGTGTGTGTGTGTGTGTGTGTCCGTTACCTATAGACTCCGAAACGGCTGAACAGATTTTCTTGAAAATTTACACTGTTGCACTATAAGCATCTGTGAGTGTTCTTAGCTAGGTTTTGTGTCGAGGTACTTTCCGATAAATATCGAAAATCGATAATAAAAAAAATCGGGTCATAGAAGCAGTGGTCCGATTTTAATCAAGTTTGATACACTCATAGACAAAGACATAAGAAACGATATTCAGTAGTTTCAAGGTTGCAGTTCTTACAATAGTGCAGAAAATTTGATATCGATACCAGGAAATCAAAATTTGACTTACATCCATTCATTTTTCTTTCAGTCTACGGTTTCGCTGGAACTGGAAACAACTATTGCTTTTTAGTCTTTCGTGCCAAAGTCCAAAGAGTCTGAGCTACAGGACCATGGATTAGTTTTAAAGCTTTCATTACACCCGAGCAACGCCGGGCTATACTGCTAGTTGTTTCATAAAGTTATGACCAAATCAGTTTTTCATTTAATAACCAGATGACCTTCATGACTTTAGTTTTATTCGTTTTTGTTTGTTTAGTTTCATTCTTGATAAAAATTTGTATTTTCCTTTTTAAACATAAAAATAGCAAAAATCATTTCGAGTGATAATTTTTCTCCTGTCTTTTCAATCACAAAAAACCCATACATGAATTCGGATCAATTCACAAAATAAAACGGGAGATTGCTTAAAAGAAGTAAATAAACAAGATTTTTCACAATTACCAGCATAAAAAACAAAAACACAAAAAAATTTTGGCATAATCTACGTTTGGTATTTTAAAAAATCGTGTGGGGTTTCCGTTCAGGAGTTGAATCTTAATGTTATTAACAAACGTGCATAAAATAAAATAGTTTACAAACATTGATTTAAAAAGAAAAACTCAACATCGATATGTACATCATATGCAAAATATTGTAATATTTTTTGATAAATAAAGCTTACAATAAATTAAAATGAGTTTGAACATAAATAAGGTTCTATCTATCTATCTATCTATCTATCTATCTATCTATCTATCTATCTATCTATCTATCTATCTATCTGCGCGAGTGTGTATGTTTGTGCGCATGTGTGGAAGAGTGTTAGATTTTACTAACGTACATAATAAGATTAAGTCCGTTGCATGATATATATTTCCACTATATAAGATTCTATGTATGTACATACATGCATGCATATAAGTATACTATCTCTCTCCCGTTTCTCTCTTTCTCTCTCTCTCTCTATATATATATATGTGTGTGTGTGTGTGTGTGTCTGTGTGTGTGTGTGTGTATGTGTCTGATTTGAGGAATATTTAAGATTACTTACTTATTTGATATTGTACGAACATAAGTAATTATTACTATATTTTAAACAAGTCTTATTTTCTATCTATCTATCTAGCTAGCCAGCTAGCTAGCTAGCTGGCTAGCTAGCTAGCTATTCCTGCATTTGCATGCGCCTAATCTAACACACACACGCGCACATATATATATATATATATATATATATATATATATATATATATATATATATATATATATATATATATATATATATATATATATATATATATATATATATATATATATATATATGCATCATATATATATATATATATATATATATATATATATATATATGCAGCAAGAATTTCTTTTAACAGTTCACGATTGCTTTCGGGCGTTTCTCTCGTCATCAAAGTTTAAACATATTTGCCGAATTATATACCGTTTATGCAAAAAGAAATCAGTATGTGCTACAACAATTGAAAAATTATTTAGCAAATACAAAAAATTTAAATTGATTTTGACTCGTTTGAATATGAAAATGAAAATTCTCATACATATATATATATATATAAAATTATATATAAATAAAGAAATATCTATTTAAATAAAAATATGAATAAAGACAAACGAAATCTTTGTTTAACCGGCGCGTTTCATGCTCTGATCAAATTTTTCACTGTAAAAATTAGTGTCGGCAAAAATGTTTTTCTTATTCTTCTCTCCTTCTCTCTAACTCCCTCCATCCCTCCCTCCCTCCCTCTCTCTCTCTCTCTCTCTCTCCTCTCTCTATATATATATATATATATATATATATATATATTGAAATGGTTATTACAATGGTTTATAAAAGTATAGTATCACCACACATAAATATTCGCTTTTCGGAGCTACGTGTGCTCCTCATTTAGTGATAACTTAAGAACCTATAGGTTCTATAACTTTCTTACAATATATATATATATATATATTGTGTGTATTTTGGCAGCATTAATGCAGGTTTTATTGAATAATATAGATAAGAAAAAATGCTGCCAAAATACACACAATTTAAATTACATGATCCAGCAGCCCAACACACCATCACCACCTTGAAATATAAATGGAGCCTTGCGAAAAGGCAAATTACTGTGTGTTAATATTTACTCTTTGATAATGGCTTATGTGAGCCGAAAGCTTAGACCCGATAAAAAAAATCAACAATTACTGTGATGTTTCATTGTCTTTCAACGATATCACCATCAAGTATATCAGACGGTATGAACGGATCCTACACAAAATGAATAGACAAAACTTGTCTATATTATTCAATGAAACCTGCATTAATATATATATATATATATATATATATATATATATATATATATATATATTGCGGTTTAAATTCTAGCTGTATTCCATACGCATGCATAAATTTCTAATTATGTGTAAAGCATAGAAAAGATATGAGAAATATTGAGTTTCGAACTCATGCGTAGTTACATGCAAAATTTGTTTCAAGCTATGTAGCAGCAAGTGGCTATCAACAAATACGTTTTATGACCTTATAATAAAATCACACGTACGTAAGTTGACAGCACGCAGATCAATTCATACGTATAAGAATTAATGTATTTATATAAATTAAATAAAAATAACAAAAGAAGTGCGCTCTTTTACATATTCATCTTCATATCTATCAATAAAAGTTGGATTCTATAGTCGAGAAACTGTTCTTATTGAAATAAAAATAAATACTTTTGTTGTATTACATGGTTTTAATCTTTTGTGTATGAAAGACACATGCAAAATACTGACATTAAAACAATATATATTATTAGTTATGCGAAAGTACATTCATGGAGAAAACCAATATGACAGTCCCTTCATCTCTCTGTCTCTCTCCATATATATACATATATATATATATATATATATGCGTGTGTGTGTGTGTGTGTGTGTGTGTGTATTAAAATGACATTATTTATCAAATTTTCAGATCTATGTGTCTATATATCTAACGATATAGATATCTGACACTTTCTTGTATGTATGTATGTATGTATCTGTGTAAGTATATGCATTTGTTTTCGAGTGTAAAAGTTAAGATATAACAAAACTATATAGTTAAAAGTTCAATGTGTATAAGTTTTCATTTTGTTTTATTCATGTATGTATGTGTATTTGTCTGTGTGTGCGTGTTGGTATGACTATTTACTAAGGCACGTTGGTGACCTTACTGAGCGTAGTTTAGCTGCGACACAAGCCCAAATATATATATATATATATATATATATATATATATATATATATATATATTGGATAAAGAATAGAGTTGTTCCAACGAGAGAAATTGTTATAGAATAAAAAGTGTGAGAAGCCGTGAAAGTCTATATTGTTTCTGTTATTATACATGTTATGATACACTAAGTGTCCATAATGGTATTTATGACGCTACACATGTTTCGAGTCTAAAATTGATTCTCTTCAGGCCAATAAATTTGTGACTTTACGTATCGAGTTCCTTTGTTTCTGATCGCCAAATTGTTGTTTTATAAATAAGTAAGTATAAAAAATAAGAAAATAAATAAAATCAGTAAAATAAAATAAAATAACATAAAATAAAATAAGTCAAATGTTGAAACGTTGAAAGGTCTGTTTTTTTCACATTAGCATGTGTACAATTATATATATATATATATACATAAATATATATATATATATATATATATATATATATATATATATATATGACAGCCAACAGCAGCAACAACTGAAATAGATAGCACATGTAATTCGAATAGAAAACATTGACTGATAGAAGATATTGACAACCATACAAGGTAAAATAAAAGCTAGAAATGAAAAAATTAATAGAATACTGGAAAAACTATAACAGCTACTGGGCTTGAGAAACCTATTTTCCTAAAATATTGTTTTGTTGGAAACATTTTATAAATTTCACTCGAAGCAGTACTATCTAGGTAGCTTCGTTGTTGTCTGGCAATAGACTAGAAAACAGCTTTATTTCGGAAATATGTTGACATTGTTACTCTGAATTCTGTTCCTGTTCCTGTGTCGTGTAGTAGGGACTCAATATTCTGTTCAGTTCCTGGCCCACGTAGTAAAAACACATTATTTGGAAATAAGTTATCCCCAGACTAGCACCAATAAAATTAGAACATAAGACGATAACCCGAGATATGTATAAGTGAAGTAAGAAAATATATTTCATAGATTCTATAATATATTTCATATTAAATAAAAAATTCCTGAGAGATGTTTGAAACAGAGACCAGAGGGTGCTAATTATATGGATAATAGGATGAGAATTTATAAACATATTGGTTAGCTAAGTGCCATACGTGATACTGTTTCGAAAGAGACATGACTAACTGGGCAGAAGATTTTCCCGCAGTAGGTTGCCATTAATTTCTGCGGTAGACTGGTTGCTGACCAAGGCTATAGAACCCAATCTGTCCTATTATTTAACCCATAACTGGAAGGAAGAAACGGATTAATACCTTTCCCAAGGGTATTTGCGCGTAAGTGAATACAATAAATTCAGCTGGAATTCGAACTCGGCTCCCCGATTTCTCATTCCGAGCCGATATCCAATGCACCACAACGGAAATGTATACAATTCTTTTTTTCAAAAAATCTTTTTACCCATATGCTCTTTATATTCGATAATAGTAACTAAGATGGTTGGGTTGCCAGATAAGAATATATTTCATGAATTAATATATATATATATATATATATATATATATATATATATATATATATATATATATAGCATTTGAAATACCGACACTTTTTATCAAAATACCGATTTTTCCCAAAAATACCGATATTTCATTCGAAATACTGGCATTTTATTCGGAAAATCGACATTTTACAGGAAACATCAGTAACAGGTACGAAAATGTCCACAACATAAATTACACACGCACGCATGCACGTACGTATGCAAACAAGCATGCACGCACGCACACATACACATATTCATATATATATATATATATATATATATATATATATATAGCGGCACAGATATTAACACTGAATGGTGACAGTCTATTTCGTGTTTAATCCTAATCGCAAGACCATCTGTGTGGAAGAGAAGCTCGCCAAAGATTTTGCACTAAATTTGATAATAATAATAATAATAATAATAATAATAATAATAAATAAATCCTACTAAAGAATAAACGAATGAGCGACATAAATGGATTTCCTCAGCTTACGACTCATCAATGGATGACGTAAATATAGACGTTAAACCAATGAGCTAACAGTTAAGGTCTTGGGTATATACTAGCAAATAATCCTACAGCATTTAATGCAGAAACCATGCCCTTAACAAACAAGATGATGTAGACGAACCGCGTACACATCGGTGATGCGTAATGCTGGGTTTAAAGATGAAATCTTGGTGCTCAGGGCCTATGCTTTCTAAACAGAATTCACTGTGCACACATAGTGAAAAATTGTTTTTACCCTCAAAACATATTACTTGATAAACATCTAGAATCAGTTGACCATCTTGTATCGGGTTACACAGTGTTATCACCCACAGAATATAAAATCCTGCATGAGAGAATTGGCCAAAATCTCCACTGGTAAACAGGTAAATTTTACAGAAAGAAAGTTGAAAGAAATTGGTACAAACATCACCCCGAACTGGTTACAGAGATAAGACCAGTAACAATTTTAACAGACTTTACAATGCACACGAATGGGCGTTGTGGGGCAGTGTATATCGACTCGAAAAGACAAATCAGGATGCCGATTTCGAATTCCAATTGAATTCCTTGCATTCGTTTACACACAAATACTCTTGGGAAAGTTATTATTCAGTCTCTTCCCTCCAGTTATGGGTTAAATAACAGGACAGATTGGGTTCTATAGCCTTGGTTAGCAACCAGTCTTCCGCAGAAAGCAATGGCAACCTACAGAGGGATATTTTTTTCCTAGTCAGTCATGTCTCTTTCGAGACATGATCGCCCAAAGCGTGTATCATGTATGGCACTTTACTGACTGACGGACTAACTGGCAATACACACAGACATAACATTCAAATCTAATCCGCCAGTCATCGTAAACAGAGACCGCAAAAACAAAGTGTGATTTCTTATTGACATGGCGGTCTCTGCATATTGTAAAGTGTCTTTGAAGATCTTCATAACACAAGGTTCCTGAAGTGTAAATCTAAAAATATGTGGCACATAAAGACATCAATAAATTTGGTTATATTTGAAGCCCTCGGGTTGAGTCGAAAATGTTCCGATAGATTCATTGAAGGGATTCCTGGTAGCACATGCCTTGAAGAAATACAAACAAATAATTGTACTCTCAAGTAGAACTCACACAAAACGATTTTTTAATATGTAAAAAGTATGTGATCTGTTATTTTTTGGTAAAATTAAAAAAAGATCAGCGGAAAATGTCAAGAAACCATTTTTTTAAACTTAGAGCTCTGGTGGGGACCAGAAAAAGAATGTGTGTGCAACAGAAATAATAATAATAATAATAATAATAATAATAATAATAATAATAAGAATAATAATAATAATAATAAAACAACACATTGAAAGAATCCCTGAAAATCCCAGCTTAAGAGATATACAAAAAAATTGTCTTATTAAGTACAGCCCATACACTAAGGAGAACTTTGTGTATGTAACGCTAGGGATGATGAAGAAGATAGAAAAAACATGAAATGAAGTCATAACAACTGCCACGACCTGCCTTAGGTCTTCCCGCAGACTTGGGTTGATAGTGCGACCATAGCAGAAATCGAAATATGTTGAAAAATGACATAATAATAATAAAATGATATAAAATGGAACAAAACAAAACAATGAAGTCATCCCTGGAAACCCCATTTTATGAGATATACAAAAATTGTCTTGTTACGTACAGCCCACACACTAAGAAGAACTATGTGTCTATGTAACGCTAGGGATGTTAGTGGAGATATAACAAACATGTAATGGAGCATAATAACACACAACGTCCTTGCAGACATGGTGGGTATGTGACCATAGCAGAAATCGAATTATGAATAAACATGACATAATAATAATAATAATAATAATAATAATAATAATAATAATAATATAATAATAATAATATAATTGAAATAATAATAATAATATAATTGAAATAGAAAAAATGTGAAAAAAAAAATGTGGAAATTGAAAACAAGAGTTGTGCCAGTGATAGTAGGTGCACTTGGAATGATAAAAAATGGAACAAAACAACACATTGAAAGAATCCCTGGAAACCCCAGCTTAAGAGATATACAAAAAATTGTCTTATTAAGTACAGCCCACACACTAAGGAAAACGTTATCTATGTAATGCTGGGGATGATAGGGAAGATAGAAAAACATGAAATGGAGTCATAACAACACGCCACTACCTGCCTTAGGTCTCCCCGCAGACTTGGTTGGTAGTGAGACCAATGCAGAAATCGAAATATGATGAAAAATGACATAATAATAATATTATTATTAGGCCACTACCTGCCTTAGGTCTCCCCGCAGACTTGGTTGGTAGTGAGACCAAAGCAGAAATCGAAATATGATGAAAAATGACATAATAATAATAAATACTAGCAAATAATAAACGATTCAGTGTCCGAAAAAGAATTGTTAAACTTGAGTCTAATCACCGATGATTGAGTTCAAGCAAGAACGAGGCTGTCGCCATGTAGTTTTAATAACTATGTCCACACGATCTATATTTATGAACAATTTGTACTTAAAAATTAAAAAGTTTCTCACAAAAATAGAGCATACGTAAAAATATACATGATCATATTATGTATTCGTGTGCTAGCGTGTGTCCACTATGTGTGTGTACCACAGATGCATCTGTGCTTGGGTTTTATTCAATAAACATCATTACGACAGATAAGGCTTAATGTGAGAAAAACTATATAGGAAAAATCTGGTATCAACATGTTCCAAGAAATGTTCCCTACAAAATTCTTATAATTAAGTAACACACACACACACACACACACACACACACACACACACACACACACATATATATATATATATATATATACTTGTTGGCGTGTGTGTTGGGTGAGTGCTTGTAGGTGTGTACGACAGTATGTGTGTATGCGTGCGTCAGTGTACACATGCGTGTGAGTATCAAATGTTATAAGGTTGTGTATAGATATATAAACACACAAACTCACGCGAGGGCGCCCAGACACTCACGCATGCGCGCGCGCACACGCAGACGCATATATATATATACATACGTGTGTGTACGCATATATATATATATATATATATTGCATAAAATGTGGCAGATAAGAAAATATTTTTAATTACATATGAACAGACTGAACATATTCATATTAAACAAAATAACGATTCACAGCCTTAATATATATATATATATATATATATATATATATATATATATATATGCATACACAGCACACGTGAGCAGTCATATGCAATGATAACATTTCTTTAATTTAAATGCAAGTGTTCTAATTCTGTACGTATATTTTTCGTCTACTTCCTATGCCTCTTCTACAGAAGGCGATTATGGCGCTCCTCATTTTTCATATTACTCTTAAATTTATAACACTAACATATATGAAATGATGACAGAAAACATCTATTTATCTATCTATCTATCTATCTATCTAAGTATATATATATATATATATATATATATAATGAAGAAAAATATACAATTACTATCAGGAATTTTATGTCTGTTATTTTGCATCGATCACATTATTATTAACACTATATATATATTGAAAGGTTTTATGTCCTTCGGACGGTTGTCCTTGTCTTTATTGCCATATTCACGAGGTTTCGATCGTTTTCTTTTCCGTCTTTCTTCAGGTTATAGACGTTGGAATTTCGAGAAAAGTAAAATGATTCTAAGATTTGTGAGTTCAATAACTGGCCACAGCAAAAGTAACAACATCTTGGACAGTTGACTTACTAATGAGTATTGACTGATACTGAAAATGGCATGAAACTTGGAAACACAACAATCCACACCCGTAGATTAAATAACGGGACCGGTCGGAAATTGAAGAAGCTTGGAGTCTTCAGCGGTCGAAACGTAGTTTATATGGCAATACAGATGATAACAGCAGTTTGAACAACACACACACACACACACACACACACACACACACACACACACACACACACACACACACACACATATATATATTCTTTTCTTTTCTTTATGTATTTTACTGTATAAAAATGTCTTTAAACAAAAACAAAAAGTATATATATATATATATATTATTTTCTTTTCTTTATGTATTTTACTGTATAAAAATTGATTTAAACAAATCAAATCAAGATAGTTTAAAAATATATGCATAAACAGAAAAAAACATATATGAAAATATATGTGCAGATATCAGTGCGATTCGTTCACATCAAATGCGTTTAATCGTCTCTCCATCTCTGTCCCTTTCTCTCTCACACTCACTGTCACTCTCTCTCTCTTTCTCCCTCTCTCTCTCTCTCTCGATATATATATATATATATACTCAAGTACATATCTATCCATCAATGTATGAATATAAATATATAAATACACACACATATATATGTGTGTGTGTGTTTATGTGTGCGTCTTTATATATGTACACTCATGTCTTAAATAATTATATATATAAGTGAGTGGGTGTGTGAGTGTGCGTCTATATATAAACGCACACACAGATCTATCTATCTGTATGTGTGTGTTTCTCCATATATATATATATATATATATATATATACCCTCATTATCTATCTATCTATCTATCTATCTATATATCTATCTATCTATCTATCTATCTTCATATCTGTCTACGTTTGTCTATGTAACGCACACACATATCTATCTATCTGTCTATATATATGTACATATATATATATATGCATGCGTGTGTGTATGTGTGTGTTGATACATATATATATATATATATAAGACCACACATACCTGTATATATATTTATATATCAATGTGTGTGTGTGTATCTGTGTATGTGTGTCTATATATACACGCACAAATATCTAACGATTTATCTAGACCTATATTTATACGTGTGTGTGCGTATCTCTCTCTCACTGTGTGTGTGTGTGTGTGTGTGTGTGTGTGTGTGTGTGTGTGAGGGTGAAAAATACTCGGTCCGACCAAATTTATATATGCGCATGCCTTGCAGCAACGCAAAAGTTTACTTAACCCGATTTATAATTTTAAAAGGAATGCCAAACTACATTTAGCTGTCGTATATAGGAAGGAATAATGAAAAGTTCTAAGCATTATCAACTTCCTCCAAATAGAATGCAGAATTTTCGAATGTGTGTCGACCGACGTGTGACATGAACGTGTGTATGCAATTAGTTATATTTATATGTGTGCGTGTTTGCAAAATTCAGAGACGTTTTAGATGGAACTTTGTTTCCTAAAATTGTCATTACTATATTACTGAGCTGTTATCTATTATTAGTGCTCTTTCATGGCAGTGGATGCTGGACAATCTACGCACAGATGAAGAAGTAAAATATGTCTGACACTGAAAATAGTAGGGACTGAAAATGTGAACAACGACAAAGTCTTAGATAAAATGGTCACCAAAAAAAAACAAAAAAAAAAAACAAAAAAAAACAAGATACTGACATTTAACAGAGAAGAGACGAACTTTTAATTTCCAGTTTTCTTTTTTTTAATCATATCACCCCCAGCAAGGCGGTAACGCCACTGATGTGCAGGGGGCTACGTAAGAGTGAAAAGATTGGAAAAGAGAAAGCCGGAAACCACATCATAAACAGGGAACAAGGGATGAGCCTCTACACCTGTACAATAGACGTGGGTGGAGTGTGAACCGGGGGATAGTATAGTTTATCTACTCCAATTGGGAAAAAAAAGGAAAAGATAAGTGAAAAATTGGAAAAGAGAAAGCCGGAAACCACATCCTAAAGAGGGAACACGGGATGAGCCTCTACACCTGTATCGTAATGCAGAAAGATGGCTTGACAAATTTGATACTCGCCTGACAGATTGAAGACAAGAGAGACAACGCAAAACCTACATAGATAGCTTAAGGGGCAAACCCGACGCGGTGTGATGGTTGGCAAGGTGGTCACGCTAGAAGCTGTTTCAACTGAATAGTGAGTTCGATACTCACTGGTTGCCCCATATTTTTGGCCGTGTGCCACATCTAAGCGGCGCTTAGTAAATCAACATAGAGTGCTTAAGTAAATAAATACTAGAGAAGGTGTTTTGCGAGAAAATATTAAGGTATAATTTATTTAGAGCCAAAAAGGACAGTAAGATATAAAGCCAGGATCGCCTACGTGATGAACAGACAAGGATATAAAATACGATAATGATGATGATGATGATAATGATGTTAAAGAAGAAGAAGAAGAAGAAGAATACTGCTCATAATTTTTCACTTCAATAAATACATTTACTGAAGAATAACATTTTCCCTACAAATTGTGAAATATAAGAATTTAATATATTTATGTAAGCATGGTTATATGCACATATATCCATCTTTCTTCTCACAGGCTACGGGTTAGTGGCAGGCAAGATTAGGCTCTGAATATTACGTTGGCAAACATCCACTATAAGGTCAATTATGAATTCAAAACTGGTTAGAGTTAGTGACTCTACACTGTGTAAAAAAAATTGTTTGCTACTGAAAACTCAACTGCGTGTTATAAGTTTGAGAACATACAAATCACGTAAGTCTACAAGATCTGCATACATTCTTTTATATGTTGTAATGTTATTACAATTGTTTATAAATCTATTTTACCACTACATAAAAAAATAATGTTTCAGACACTGTTGTTCATTTTCGGGTGATATTTTAAAACAAATTGCGAAAATGAGTTATTTTAGAAAATACAAAACGAATTCATAGTTATTTAAAAAGTCTAGAATGGGTGGTTGGAAGAAGTTGAACAATATGATTATGCGTAGTTCATAGAAATGAATTGACAATATTATGTAAACGCTGTGAACATTTTCCTTTAAAATTTAATTTATTATAATGTTGATATATATCTAATTATATTATATAAACATTATTTTATTAAACATGAATAATCCGCACAATAATTATTGGTTCTTTCCAACTCTTAGTATACCATAATTACTTAATTTTAATGCAAGGAAGAGTAAGTTTTTAATCTAACCATTCTTTCACTTTATTAATATTTATATATATGTATATAGTAATTTCAGACGCGCTTGCTTATCATCTGGTTCACACACCTTCCATGCTGACTTCAAAGGTTTCGTGAAGATAACGTTATGATGACCTCACTTGTCAGGGATTAAATTCCATCTGCTGTTCTGTCCCGGATTTTTTTTTATATAGAAGTTGTTGTATTTTGATACTTTCGTCTATTATATAAAAAATCAAATTAAAAAAAACTTTCATATTAATAGTAAAAAAAAGGAGTAACGGAACACAACAGCAGATGAAGTTAAGCCCTGACGTGTGAGGACATCATAACGGTGTTTACACAAAACTTCAAGGCCGGCATGGCTCTGCTCAGTTTAGTGGCAAACAATTCTATATTAAACACACACACACACACACACACACACAGGCTGAAATACACATCGAATGCGCAGTTTGAATAGAGACAGGGTGAGCGAAAGAAAGAGAGAGAGAGAGAGAGAGAGAGAGAGACAGTTTGAGTTCCAGGTTTGTTTAACGACATATCAACCTCTGTGTGTTATTTAATGCCAAAAAGTAGGGTTTAAACGTATTTTTTTATGTTTGGTAGTAGTGAGAAGGTTGATTTAGTCAGATTTTGATGAATTTTTTAAAAATTTTGTTTTTTTATTTTAGAAAACGGATGTTGTCTTCTAGTTTTGTATTAAAAAATGTATTGCTAGTAATTTCTTTTTCAAAAATGTATTATCGCAAGATATTTTTTCCTTTAAAAATGTGTTATGGTAAGAAATTTTTCCCTTAAAAATGTAATGTTATTAATAGTAATAGTTTTCTTTCAAAAATGTATATTTTTATAAAAGCCTATTTTTATGTATATATTTCTATAAAATTCCATTTTTCCAATTTCATCGTGTTTTGACAAATGTTTGGGGTGGGGGAATTATTTGCCCAAAGTTGGGATCCTAACAGGGGATACCATTCCAGGTCAGGGTAGACCTGGAAACAACTGCAATTAAAAGGTCGTTACTCACAGGACAGATTAAGGGAAAGACTAAAACAGCGTAAGGTACTTGATGAACTTGAGTACACGTATGATAAAACAGATTTTGGGATAAATAACAATAAGACAAGATTTACAAAGTATTATAAGAGGTAGGAAGATGCGAAGGACTATGATCAACTACGACTTGAAGGGACACAGCATACAAAGGAGATAATAGTACAACACAAACTACGCCTGAATTTAAACACAGCTGGTTGATTTAACTATTTGTTCTTTAACATTACTATGTATCTTAAAAACTGAAGTTGTAAGCCATGTCTTTTTTATTATATATTTCTTTTTCTAACTGCATCTGTTTATGAGTAATACAGATCTATATGTGTAGATGGTTGAAAACATTTTCAGATTAATATATTCATATTTATTAATTCTACAAAAACATTTATTCTGAATCGTGTGTGTGCTTTCTTTTGTTGTATAAAATTATCGTAACTTCGGCGGGTGGTCACATTTCGAAACTTAGCGAATATTTTCAACTCTACCCGATTGCCACAGAGCCGGCTGCTGCGCGTCCAATCACGGCGGCGCGTGGTCATCGATTTCTTCGAAACGTTGCGAATTTCTTACACTTTGCCCGATTGCCACGGAGCCGGCTGCAACGCGTCTGATCACGGAAGCGTGTAGTCGGCTGCTGTGAGTCGGACACGCCTGCCTACCCCACTGCATGTTCACCTGACTGGGCAAGATCTGTCGTATTATTTAAACCCATAATCCGTCTCTTCCTCCAGTTATGGGTTAAATAAAAGGACAGATTGGTTTCTATAACCTAGGCTGGCAACCAGGCTACTGCAGAAAGCAATGCAACCTGCTGCGGGATAATCTTCTGCCCAGTCATGAGACATGATCGCCTAAAGCGTATATCACGTATGACACTTAACTGACTGAATGTAAAGCACATTTAGCTTGGATAAAAGTTCTGTTTTACAGAAGGGTGTTGAGAATATGATGGAATAAACATGAGAGCAACAACCATGTCTTAGATAAAACTTAATAAAAAAAGACACCTACACTCAACATCCGAAAGAGATTTGGACTTTCTAGGCTGTATAATTAGCAAAGAGAGATTAGAAAAATGTGCTATTTACAGGACAGATTGAAGGCAAGGGGGATAAGGAAAAACAACAAATAACCCACTCGCCATCATCTGCAAATGGATGGCAGAAAAGTGTTTATGAGTAATATCTATGAGGCAAAAGTTAGTAAGAGCTACAAATGACAGGAAATTGTATAGAGAGATAAACGCCTGAAGGATCACGTCACATTGAAGAACTATCGATTTGTATATAATTAAAAAAAATGTATTTTTGCGACACGCCCGAAGGATTCGGTGATATATTAATAATGTGAATTGTTTATGTAATAGTTGTCTTTATAATATTTTCTTTTTCTTAAAATAGGTTCACTCAGTTATGTTATTTGGGGTGCAGTGGATGACAGCTGGGAACGAGAAATCGGCGAGTACAGTTCAAATTCTAGTTGAATTCGTTGCATTTACATACGTACAAATAACTTAGAGGAAACTATTAATTCGTCGTTTCCCAATCCAGCGACGGGTTAAATAGCAAAACTAATTAAGTTCTATCGCCTTGATTGGAAACCCGTCTATGACAGAAAAAAATGGCAACTTACTGCGCGAAAGCATTTAGCCTCATTCTATTCACACCTTATTATTATTTATATATTGATGTGTATCTGCGCGAATAAACATATATTTGTTTATTTACCTACTCACATATATATATATATATATATATATATATATATACATGTGTGTGTGTAAGTATATAAATATATATATAGCTGTCATATATATATATATATACATATATATATATGACAGCTATATATATATCTTTTTACGCACACACACACACACACACACGCACACACACACACACGAACACACACACACACACACACATATATATATATATATATATATATATATATATATGTATGTATGTATATATATATATATATATATATATATATATATAGTCATCCGCAGACAGACTTGTTTCGCTGTATCACAGCTCATGAGTACGGTTAGATATCCGATTGCTTTTAACCCAGGATTGGAACCCGACCAAATTAGCGTCAGTCGGCGATTCTACCTCTAAGCTATGGGCGCTCGGCAGACTTTTAGCCTATGATGTATCATACGCCAGTAACCAGAATGCTCTAATTCATTACTGAATGAGCGATGCGTAGAAGCTATATATATATATATATATATATATATATATATATATATATATATATATATATATCAGAAAATCACGATTCATATCATCAAGTTCATTTCTGCTGCGTTTCGATATTTGCAATTGGCAATAGTTATATTCACCAAGATAACATGGTGCAATTCAATAGAAAGTTTATGTTAACTAATTTAACCTTTACCGTCAAAATGAATTCCTAAAGCTTTTGTACTTGTAACTCTTTAAAATGTTTTTTCAAATTATTTTTACTGTATCATGTTCTAGAAATTCTTGTTTGAAAGTGTTTGATATTGTCAAAGAAACAACACTACCAACTGGCGTCGACAGTGTAATGAAGATAACTGTAATTGTCGACCTTGCATTAACCTCTTAAATATCACGTTGTTTCAACACAAAATATCTACAAATCCAATTTGCTTGTTGTAA
The DNA here is from genome assembly GCA_037127315.1 of Ascarosepion bandense. NCBI lineage: Eukaryota > Metazoa > Mollusca > Cephalopoda > Sepiida > Sepiidae > Ascarosepion > Ascarosepion bandense. The sequence goes on along the minus strand of JBBBDQ010000815.1, from coordinate 6,746,590 downwards.
GGTAATAGTGAATAGAAAATATATTTGCTACAATAATGGTTTCAGCCAAGTACAAAAGTGAACCAATTTATAAACATTTATGACAGACCTAAATGCAAGCAAAACTACGTCAGAGACATACAGGATGAACATAAATACTGGACACATAGGTAATCTCATAAACTATAGTTTTTAGCTCCGCAGATTTACATGGTTTTGTCGAAAGGAGAAAGAATTCATTTTTTGGCTGGGGTATACAAAAGAAGGTGTACTCAATGAAAACCACAAGTGCAACACACTTGATTGAACACATAAATAGTAAATGTTCTAAAATTGACGGCAATTTGGAGTTATTGCATCGAGTTTATGCAAAGGGCATCAACTGTTGCATCACAAGTGATGCTAACCTCATGGAGATGCCATTTGTTAACATTCCAAGTCAATAAAATGTTGAAAATCTAAATTCATGAAAATAAATAATTTCAATATGTCCAGACATTTGGGAAACCATGTGCATTATTAACGTGTAGGCATTTAAGATTTTAGAAAAAGAGTAATGAACTTTCTTCTATGGAAGAAAGAGAGGTAACCCTGTGCCAAACTTCCACTGTTTCAAATATCGAACTGCTTATCATTCTTATTTATCAATGATTTATCAATGATTCAAATCCAGGATTCATTTATTTTCATTCTGTAAGGACGCTTTTCCAGTGGAATTAGACTAGCTTAATAGAGTAATAAGAGAAATTGATCGGAAGGAAATTATATATCTTCACAAATTCAAGAAATAAATATTCGTTGTATTAGTATTTAACTAATCACTGAACCCTTATTTTGAGAGTATAAATAATTCAGTCAGTGCATTCAGGTGATACACGCTTAGGCAATCATGTCTCTATCGAAATATAACTGACTGAAGATTTTCCCGCATTACTTTCTGTGGTAGAATGGTTACAAAACAAAGCGATGGAATCCAACCTTTTTTGCTATTTCACCCACCGCTGGAGGGGAAAGAGATGGATTAATACCTTTCCCAAGAGTATTTGCGTGTAATTGAATGAAACGGATTCGACTGACATTCGAACTCGGCTCATTCCGACCCGATATCCATTACATCACAAGATAATGACAAAGTTTAATTGCGCATAAGGAAAGATTATCCAGGATAAAGAGAAAGTTCATGTGAAAAAATGCTGAAGATATAAAGTTAGTTCTAGCCTGAGAATAAAATTTTTCTCAATGTATGCAAATGAGGTTCCTGGGACATTTAATGAGGAAGGAGGGCCTTGAGAACTTAATACTCACAAGCGGATATATTGAAGGAGAGAGAGAGAAAAGTAGCGTGAGACATACTTGTTAGATCTGAGCAAATGGATGGCTGAGAGAGTCTTAGAATAGATACCAAGAGAAAAACATTGAGAACGACAAGAAGCAGAGCCCTGTATAAGTCCGTGATCGCGTACTTCCTGAAAGGACAAGGCACAAGAAGAAGAAGAATTTAAAACAAAATGATGATTACCACTGTATTTTTGAACACTGATCAGTAAAAAATGTAAATATTGGCTTCTGCTAGCGTCTCCCTTTGTCTAGCTATGCATGCAGTTCATAATCATATATATGTGAAATATACTCAAAACAAAAAATAAGTAACAAAGTTACAAATTGTTAAAATCTAATTTCCATAAGTTTAAAGATTATGTAAAAAAAGCACACTCAATTGCTTAACGTGAATCTGTTATTGTCGCGCTAAAGTGGATTTTATATTGTGAAATTATATTTTCTAGTGAAACGAGGTAATAAGCGAAACATGTCAAAATAGAAGTTTTTTAGATGTCTTATTTATTTACAATTTTATCGGATTCTCATCTAAAATTACTAACATACGCATTCATACGCACATGCTCTGCTTGCCTCTCTATCTGTCTGTCTGTCTGTCTGTCTGTCTGTCTCTCTCTCTCTCTCTCACACACACACACACACACAGACACATAATCTTTAGTTATGTTGACGTTTAGCACCAAGATTTTTGTTTCTTTAGTGGTTTTACTGACAAAATATATTTTGAAAAGCAGGTGTTTATATTCGTGTTTATATTCGTGTTTATATTCGTGTTTATTTCGTGCTCGAAATCGGGGTAGATATAGAAAATTTATAGTTTTAGTGCAAAAGATTTGTCACTTTAACTGAGCAGGTTTATAAAAACTTCGATTTTTCCTGAGACAACTTAAACAGTCGTCTCAGGAAACATCGAAAGATCCACCCTCGAAAATGAAGGCATCATAACGGAGACCTCACTAAACTTCGAATTCGTCATTAACCTGCTCATTTAAAATGAGAAATTCTTTGCACTATATATATTCAAATTATGAAAGAACACGTAGATTAAAACCCTCTGTTCAAGCATTTACTTTTATAAAGAGTGATCGATACAGAGCAGAGATTAATATTTTGATTTTGTTATTACAATGGTTTATAAAATCATAATATCACGATGCAAATATTTTCATGTTTTTAGAACAAAACTTATTCTTCTTCAGGTGATATGTTAAAATAAAAACTAATGAATAGATGTATATTTTAACATATCACCTGAAGAAAAACAGTTTTGTTCTGAAACATGAAAATTTTTGTGTAGTGATCTTATTCTTTTATAAATCATTGTAATAACAAAAATTACAATACATATATATATATATATATATATATATATAAATGTTACTACAGAAATTATATGTAGAGTATACATGTGCTTGAGTAGATATATGTTTCTAGAAAAGTAAAATTAATTTCAAACTGCATAGAAGAGTAGAAAACCCAAAGATATATTTCTGCTATCCCTCAGGAATCAAACATGTATTTCCTGTACCCATCAGGAAAACCAATTGAATCTAACTATAGTATCTCTTGCTATGCTCATTTTCTTTTGTCGGAATGATTACGGTTTAAACGTTAATTTCTTCTTAAAAAAATTAGATATGGATTCTACATAACCAAATTAACACGTTAAATATAACTTTTATATTAGAAATAAATAATTGAAAAATTAAGTAAGTCCTTACAAGTTATATATATATATATATATATATATATATGGGGCAAAGCATGTTTTAAAATCTTAAAGTTTAAAAGAATTCATCATAAAATTAAGTAAATTTTTTGTAGAATTGAGGTTTAATATCACTCTGTCAGCCTGTCTGTCTTTCTCCCTCACTATATATATATATATATATATATATATATATCGAGAGAGAGAGAGAGAGTGAAGTAAGTGTGTGTGTGTGTGTGTGTGTGTGTGTGTGTGTGTGTGTGTGTTTCTAGGGATCGTTCGGTCAATTTAACAGCTATTAAATTGTTGACATTGTTCGTGATCTAATTTCCTCAACTGTTCTCCGTAAGATATATTTTCACGAACTGTGTCACAAGTAAACTGAGTTTGCACTCAGAAATCTACACGTCTACTAGCTTTTCTTATTTCACTTTTTTTTGGTCAACTTATACTGGTTAAGAACAAGTATGTTGCAACACTACTTTGAAAAATGATAATTTGCAATTGTCTATTTGTTTTGTCTTCGATCTAACACAAAACACTTTAAATATTTAAACAGTCAAATAACAAGCAGGCAGAGGTCTTTTGTTTTTTAACGTTAGTGGCAACAAAACGCGTCAATGGTGAGATGTGAAGGAAAGTTTTGTAACGTCAAGGAGACTTTCAAATGAACTTATCACCACTTGTCTAGTACAAAAGAAACAGGTTTATATTTAAAAAAAAAAAAAAGACTGCATCATTGTAATTTTTAAGCAATTTCATCCCCCATCAGTACACATCCGTCGATCAGCATGCTTAGCTTTCCTCTCGCAACCTCTCTCTCTCTCTCTCTCTCTCTCTCTCTCTCTTCGTCTCACACGCATACATACACACGTGAACTGAAAAAAAGCCTAATAAAGAATATCAGACAAGTTTCCCCCTTTTCAGGAGCAAACACTTTTTTTGTTTGTGTGTATGTGTGCGTTTGTGTGTATGGGTGTATTTGTGTATGTGTGTGCTTCCCCCCCTCTCTCTTTCTCTCTCTCTCTCTCTCTCTCTTTTCGTCTCACACGCATACATACACACGTGGACTGAAAAAAGCCTAATAAAGAATATCAGACAAGTTTCCCCCTTTTCAGGAGCAAACACTTTTTTTGTTTGTGTGTATGTGTGTATTTGTGTGTGTGTGTGCTTTCCTCTCTCTCTCTCTCTCTCTCTCTCTCTCTCTCTCTCTCTCTCTCTCTTTTCGTCTCACACGCATACATACACACGTGGACTGAAAAAAGCCTAATAAAGAATATCAGACAAGTTTCCCCCTTTTTCGGAGCTACCAGAGTTTGTTTGTTTGTTTGTTTGTTTGTTTGTTTGCTTGTTTGTCTGTGTGTATTTGTGTATGGGTGTGTGCGTGCGTGTGTCTGTGTGATTCGAAAGCATTAATGAATTTACTATATTTATCTTTTTAGAAAAATTGAACCTTGCTTGATTACCAAGTTCTTTGTAGCAAAGGGGTCAAAAAGTGACAGATCTGAACATGGTTCCTCCTGCAAAGTGGGGTACGGGATCATATCCCGCGGAAGGACACATTTTCTTCGCCAGTTTTTCACACATATGTCGGCCGTTACATGAAATATGTACTGTTTAATAAATAAAATAAACTGATTTTCTAAATAAATATGGGTATACACTAAAGTTAACATTTGAAGAAATAAAAATATATTTAGGAGCTGTTAAAATGTTATCGGGTATTTTCAAAGAATCATTAGACATTTTGCGGTAAGGGCTTATTCGGAATTTCGATATCTTATATATATTTAAAAAGAGACGCGCTAAATTTCTAGAATAAACCAGCATCTAAAACCAAAGATTCTAATATTCGGTCGTAGAAATAATAACATGAGGAAGGGGAATAGTTTTACTTACCAACCAACTTCCAAAAAACAACATTGGGATATATGGTCAATGACTATAATAATCTATCGTATTATCTCTCTCTCTCTCTCTCTCTATATATATATATATATATATATATCATTCTTCTCTTTCTATTTATACACACACACAAACATATATATATATATATATATATATATAGAGAGAGAGAGAGAGAGAGAGAGATGCATGTAGATATATATAATTATATATATATATAGAGAGAGAGAGAGATGCATGTAAACAGGTACAAACTGTTTGAAAACATGACATGAAGTTTGCATTACTAAGAAATCCACATGCTAAAAATCCTTTGATATTTTTCAATAAATATATACGTATATATCTCTGTGTGTGTGCATTTGCCTATATTTCAGAGATTAGATAGTATTTACACTATTTACATTATTCTGACTATTGTACTCATCTTTGTATTTTTTATGGTAATGGTTGTCCTAGTAATTTTTTATGTTAACAGTTTTCCTATTATTTTTTCCAGAGCTCATATTGCAACTTTTTGGCACTAATAATTTTCTCTGGCACTCGTATTACTGCTTCCCATATTCATCTCTATAGATACAGAACACCATTGGAAACTACGTAAACTTAAGAAATCAGCACAAATGCTAGGCAACAAAAATCTGCTAAGCCGATCAAGCATAGATATGAACTAATAAAGGGTTTACACAAAACTGTTTCTGAATAGAATGTTTCGCGTCATAATAGTAAGGCTTGGTCGCCTGGGTGGGGTGTAATGTTTTGCAAGCTTGCTTTCGTAGAATCATTGTGGTTGAGTAGTGAATTCAGTCTTCACTGTGTACCTCATACGTTCAACCTTGTGCCACAGCTAAGCTGCGCTTAGAAAATCATCATAATAATGAAGGTTATCACCTTTTGGTTTGGAGAGTTCTTTGTTCTCAGGCCGTTATACATGCCGAAAAGAATCTGTTTTGTGTGCATTTGTTTACATTTTATTTGGTTATTTTTTGCCAACGATTAATTATTCACTACAATAAACCTTCTACGTTTTCTTTTTCTTCTTCTTCTTTTTCTTCTTCTTTGTGTCCTGTAATTTCAGGACGTAGGAGATCATGGCTTTCCACGTCTCCCTATGCCTGGTGGCTCTTAGTACATTTTTCCTGTTACACCACGCAACCCCCGTTCCGTTATCCATCTGCTCAGGCCCTTCAAATATGTTATCCGCTGCCTACCTCTGTCTCTTTTTCCTTCTATCTGGCCTGTTAATATCTGGAACTTCAAGCCTTCCTTCCTCATTGCATGTTTCAGGAACTTCAGTTGTCTCTTTCTGATCCTCACTATTACTTTTCTTTTCGTTGCCATTCTAAAATCCTGAAAAAATATGGTTTTCTTTCTGTGTACAAACGCTTTTTATCCGAGAAATATTGACGCAGATATAGTTTTACATATTTTGTATGTCACGTCGTCATATTATATTTGGCGGATTATATTAACACTTGGAAGTTATACAGATCATAGATTCTGAATGCTTCTGGCAAAAACTGATTACATCTTTTGAGTTTTGAAACTGCGTGTTATCGGTTTACACTGATAAGCATTCTGAGAATTTAAATACATTTCAAAATGCCTATTCCTGAATTTAAAATAATTTTCTTAACTGTTGGAAATTTGTTACTTAAGTCAGCTGCTGAGCGTTTGCGTTTTATTTCCTCGGAGCTGTTTTACAATTGTATATTTAATGATTTTTTGACATGTGTTGCGTAAATGTGTTTGATATGTTTTATGACACGAGTTTACGTGAGAGAGTTAAGGTTATATATCCTATATACGAAGTTGTTTTACTCTCAGTGGTAAAAATCTCAGCAAAGGCATGTGAATCTGGAACCAACATTTAATACAAAGGTTTTCATTTTAAATGGTGTCATCAAAAGTGTTTGAAAAACACATAACAAAGAACAAATCGTGAATAAATCATATATTTCATGGAAGAATGATGTTTAATTAGGTGCACTCTCTACAAATTTTGACATTATTCAGGAAGCGTTAAAACACCGTAACAAAATAAAAATGAGAGGGCTGTTCGGAAATTTATTGGCACGAAGTATGCTATTTCTTTGTTATAATTCCTCAGAAATATCTACCTCGTTCTATGCAATTTATTCACTATTATAATCAAACCATCAGTGTTGATACTTCGGGTGTTCCGATTCAAATTGAAATATTGAGTTCTCATTCATCAAAATCAGCGTGAGAGTAAATTATCTCTCTCTTTCCCTGTTGCCCTTTTTTCTCAACCCCCCTCTCTCTCTCTCTCTTTCTATATATATATATATATATATATAATTAAAGAGAGAGAAAGAGAGAGAGAGAGAAAGAGCGGGGTGGGGAAACAGATCATGATATGACCGAACGTCTCTCCATCTAAAGCTAATCTAAATATTCTTAAATACTCCTTTTGCATTTCAACTTCTTTTACCTTTATCTTTTACCGATATGTGATATACAAAAATTACTTTCTCCCTCTCTGTCTCTCTCTCTCTCTCTCACACACACACACACACGGACACACAGACAGACAAACAGATATATATATATATATATATATATATATATATATATATATATATATGTGTATAGTAAGTGCAAATGGGTTAACTTATCATCCCCTTTACACACCAGCGAGATATTTTGAACAGGGTAAAGATTTACCTTTTTTTCCCCTGAAAAAAAGGACTATATTTCCTGATCTTTGTAAATCTTTTAATTCTCTTTCACTATCAATGCTGTAATGAGACTTACTGCCATTATCGCTTTGCTTGGGGCAAAATGATATATATATATATATATATATATATACAGAGAGAGAGAGAGAGAGAGAGAGAGAGAGGTGAAACTCAGGTGATGTTTATATTACTGTGCGTTAAATAACAAACAGAGAAATGATATGGTGAGAATATTCAGCAAGTAATATGAGCGTATTAATTGATGTGGTTCTTATTCGTTTAAACGTACTTGTGTGTGTGTGCATTTGTGTGTGTGTGCATTTGTGTGTGTGTGTGTGTGTGTGTGTGTGTGTGTGTGTGTTATCGCGTGGGTGTGTTTATTCTTGCTCAAGCCTCGTGTAAGTCACTTGTGTAGTGATTGTTATTTGAGGACATGTTCGTGAATTCAAAGGACCTCTCTTTTGAATGACACACAGAGCTGAATAAAATCCCCAATTTTTTAAATGAACAAAAATTGCCCACTTAGATCTGTCTATTCCGATCGCGGTGATTAGCTAACGATAATTTCAGGCATTTCTGATATTAGCAAACCAAATTAACATGTAACCTCATCCTACCATTTCAGATTCGCATCAATATTCTTTTGAGATTATGCATGGGTTTAAGGTGGACGGGTTAATATTTATCTGCGTTAATGACTATTTAGACAAGAATAATTCGTATAGATTTTCTGACTGACGATCGTTGCACAGAAACCAGAGAGGCGAAGCATAGAAATGGGAATCTTAAGAAAACAGGAAGGAAATTGGAGGAATGATTGCTCGAAGGAAGTTAGGAATTAAAGATGACAGTGAAGAAAAGTCAAAGAAGACAAACAAGAAACTTGAAAGAAAAATAAAATATTGCCCGAAAAAGAACGAAAAATAAATAAAAAACAGAAATGACGTAAAAACATAGAAATGGGTAAAATATAACAAATGGGGAAGAATACATGAGTTAAAAAATAAATAGGTAAATATAGAAGTAACAGAGGAAGCAAGAATTTAGAAAAAGGTAGAAAGAGATTTAACAAAGAAAATTGTAAAGAAGTTAATACAAGAAAAAGAAGGAAAAAAGACTAAATATAAAGAAAAAGAAATATGACATTATTAAAGAAGTTAATCTAAGAAAGAAAGTAAGAAAGAATAAACGATGAAAAAAGATTGAAAAAGGAAATAAGGTTAGAAAGTAAATCAAAAATTTTAAGAAAGAATTTACTATACGAAAGAAAGTAAGAATCAATGAAGAAAAAGGGAAAAAAAGACGGAAAGATAGAATAAATCAAGAAACTCAAGAAGAATAGGTAGTAGGAGAAACAACATCAGAAAAAGAAAGAAAGATATAATTATACGGAAGAAAGAAAGAAAGAAAGAAAGAAAGAAAGAAACCTTAAGAAGACATATAGAAAAGGATAGAAAAGAAAAAAGAAAGAAAGAAAAAAGAAAAGAGAAAGTATAAAAAAAAGAAAACAGTGATGAAAAAAAAGAGAAAGAAATAAATGCGGAGTATACTGAAAATGAACCAAAAATTTAAATGGAAACGATAACGACAAAGAAAGAAAAGTGAATAGATCTGACTAAAATAAAGACAAGTATTCTAAGAAGTAACGATAAAGAACAATGACGGAATCACAAATGAATAAAGAACAAGAAAGAAAGAAAGAAAGAAAGATAGAAAGAAAGAAAGAAAGAAAGAAAAAAGCTATAAGTGAATAAATGAACAACAACAATAAAAAAATAAACAGCAAAAAAAAAAAAAAAAAAAAAGGAAGAAACTCCCTAAACATGGCCAACAGAATAAAATTCAATGAGCACACGGACAAAAATAAAAAAAATAAAAAATTAGGACTAAAATTTAGAAGGAAGCCATCTTCAGATTGGGTGAAATGAAAAAAGTGAAAATGAAAAAGTTGCAAAGACAGTGAAAAATAAAGAAAGAAAAGTAAGAAATGAAAGAAAATGAACACAAAATAGAGAAAGAAAAAGAGAAGAACACTAGGAACAAAAGAAATAAATGAAAGACTCTGTTAGAAAGAAGCTGACAAGTTTAATGACACAAATTAGCCAGAAACAGTCAAGACGAGAGAAAATGCATTCTAAGTATGTTTTCCATAACCACAGGCTGCAGGCAAATATATCGTTGAGGTTGCGGTATTAAAAACGGTTGCAGAAAAGATGAACATAGAAGCAGAAAGTCATAACTCATATTTTATCGTTGCCTTTTCATCATATAACTATTTATCTATTTGTCGATATATGGATGGTCTTCTCTCTCTCTCTCTCTCTCTCTCTCTCTCTCTCTCTCTCTCTGTGTCTCTATTTCACTCTCTGATTCTATCTGTCTGTCTGTCACTCTTTCTTTCTCTCTCTATATATATATTTATATATATGCATGTGGTGCATGCACTTGTAAGCGTACGTGCGTGTATGTATGTCGGTTGTTTCTATCTATCTATCTATCTATCTATCTATCTATCTGTGGTTTGAAATGTATATATATATATATATATATATATATATATATATATATATTCATATGCACACACATATCTCTCACTGTCTATATATATATATATATATATATATATATATATATATATATATATTGTGTATTTAGGCAGCAATTTTTCTTTTAGACATGTCAGATTAAACAAATTGCAAACATTGTGTCTGCAATATTTTTAACAAAATCCCTTCACATTCACGGATAATTCATGTTAGCGGATAATAATTGAAAGATTTCAAAAGTGAGCTGTAACGTTGACAGAGATTATTATCATTCATCTCTCAATGTTCCCAAGTACTTTCAATCTTTTCCGAAATCATTTCAGGGGTAGGAGTGATGGCAACAAGAAATAACCGCAAAACTATGTTGCTAATAATTACTGCAATTTTTTTTTTATTTCAAAAATTGACCTCGGAAACAGATTTAAAGTAATTGGGAAAATTGAGAAATGAATAATCAAAGTTACAGTTCATTACTGAAATCTTTCACGTATAATACGCGAAAAAAATATCCGTGATTATCAACGGAGTTTATTAAAAATAATCAGACACAATGTTTACAATTTATTTGATCTCACACACAAACACACACACACACACACATATATATATATATATATATAATTCTCATATTTGTGAACCACTTCTGTATACACGCACACACACACACACACATATATATATATACATATTTATTTACATATACACACACTCACATATATATATATATATATATATATATATATATATATATACACACTCACATATACATACATAAATAATTATGCAGTGCGTGTGCGTGTGGGTGTGGGTGTGTGTGTGTGCGGGCGTGTGAATATGAGTGTGAAAGCGTTCGTACGTATGTTATCTATCTATCTATCTATCTATCTATCTATCTATCTATCTATCTCTTTTTTATAAATGTATATATGTATGTGTTTTTAGCTTACCATCTCTATCTCTATAACACTGACATATTTTCAATCTGTTATTACCAGAATATGTTTGTTAGAACAGAGTTGATGGATTTCCAGTATTTTGTTAAAACAAACATTTCCAACGTAATTCAGTTTATGTTTCGATATCTTTACATTGATATTTATATATAATCAATATAACCAGGCCCGTCAATTAATCAGTGGATTTATATATGCGAGCAAGTACATATGGAGCAATAAGTATATCTTTGGATAATTAGCTGCTCATATCAATGAGTAAACGATTTTTTTTTTTTGCGAGAACAAAGAACCATTTACTCTGTTATACGAAAATCTAATTATTGTTTGTTGTACACATTATTCCAGTTGATTGGAGGGAAAATTCTTTAGTACCTGTAATATGTATATACAAAGTGCGATGGATAAATAGTCGTATAAACTACGCAAATATGAAAATAATACGGACATCTCATTTTAAAAGATATATTTACCAAAAATACACAGAAATATGTAATGAAATACTAAAGCGTACACGCTTTCAATAAAATTATTATTTGCTTCAACCATGGTCTCCAGACAATTTTGGAATATGCGGCAACGCTTCTGGACTGTCTACTTTTTTAAGGTGGTTAATACTATCTTAATCCTTGCTTTCAGTTCATCTTTGTGGTTACGAGGAGGTTCTTGCTCATCTAAATCCCACACATAACAATCAAGTGATTTGTAGTTTGGGGTGTTAGGTTACGTGATGTAATGTTGCAGAAGTTGCTCGATGACTATGACTGAGATATTCGGCTTGTGAGGCATGGTGCACACTCCTGTTGCCAGACATAGGTTTTTCTGGTAGCCACTATCTTGATCCAGGGCAAAACTACCTCCACAAGCAACATGATGTAGGCCACCGTGTTGATTCTGTGGAAAGGTGAATGGTGAAATAACGCCGCCATCATTAAGGATCAGTTTTGTAGTCACCATTAAACTCATCAAACTCTTTCTGAATCATTTGTTCTCTCCTCAGATTAACACTCAACACTCTGACATGTCTGTATTGGAGGCAAGAATTCCAAGCATGCCGGTTACAAATTTCTGACGGAGCGATTTGCCTCATGGTGCTCTATTTATCAAAGACAGGCCCTACTATACCGTGCAGGTAACGTGTATGTATATGTGTGTGATATATATATATATATATATATATATATATATATATAAAGGACGTCAACGATGAAGTAGTTAGGTGAATGTCATATGGCTTTACAAATTTGTAACTATCTCTATCACTATATATATACATATATATATATATATATATATATATATAATTTTAAAGTACCCTATATTTATGGGGAAAATCTTTAATATAAGAGATAGAAGGTATGTAACTGTAATAAAATAAAGTGGACACTGAGATCAACATACAACAGCGAGTGCCAGTTTCTTTCTTTAATGCAATTTTCAGAATTTTACTATATATATATATATATATATATATATATACACCCAAGTATATGGTTAATATTTCTGATGTAATAATATTTAAATATAAGAAAAACATTATTCGTAAAAGAGTGCCCGATACAGTATAGAGCAAAAAAAAATATTTATTTTATAAATAACATTTATTCATTTATGCTATCAGTTTCGAATATATATATATATATATATATATAATTACTACTATTATATATATATATATAATTACTACTATTATATATATAATATTATATTGTATATTCCTACTAATACTACTAATAGTTTTCTACGCACAGGTGTGTGTGTGTGTGCGCGCGTGTGTGAAAATGTGTGTATTTATGTGTGTGCTTCACCATTTGATGCTACTTTGAGTTTCATTAAGTCTAGTTATATTCCTACCAGCATACTCAGTGCACTATTTAATAATTATATGTAGAGTGCGACGGTTAAATTATCATTTTACGTTTTCAATTTTTTGCGTGACTGTTGTTTAGATTGTTTTTATTATATCGATTGTATAGTATAGTAGGGTCAGTTGGGCACCGTCTGTGAGGAAACGAACAATATGTCGTAATTCACTCCTCCAAAAATTTGCAATTTGGCATGCTGCACTTAATGACATTCGCGCCGGAAGCTCCAATACGAATATCTTAAGAGAGTTAGATTATCAATCTGACGACAGCTCTTGTGATTCCGAAAGAGTTTGACGAGTTTAACAGTGATTACGAATGGACGGCAGCTCGAAAAACTCACTCTTACTGTTCTGATAAGAAAAGAACTCCTGAATTTGTTAGTGAGGGCCTCAGATTCAAAATTTATACTTCTCATAAGGAAAAAAGTTACGAAATTGTTGGGACACATAATGAAGAAAAATGGCTTGGAAATCTGATACTCACGGAGAACAACGCATAACATACTCAGATTCAATATACGGTGGAAGAGAGAATAGGAGAAATAACTAAATTTATTAAAAACTAAAAGGAACGGGAATTGTTGAGTGCCATGTCCTTGAGGTTAATAACATGCTTGAGGCCTTATACCAGTCTTATCGTTAGTCAGTCAGTTAAGTGCCACACGTGAACACATGCTTTGGGCAATCATGTCTCAAAAGAGACATGAATGACTGGGAAGAAGATTATCCCGCAGTAGGTTGCTATTGCTTTCTGCTGTAGACTGGTTGCCAGCCAAGGCAATCTGTTCTATTATTTAATCAATAATGGAGAGAAGAGACGGATTAATACCTTTTCCAAGAGTATTTGTGCATAAGTGAAGGCAAGAAATTCAACTGGACTTCGAACTCGGCTCCCCAATTTGCCCGTTCCGAGTCGATATTCACTGCACCACAACGCACATAAACGCTATAAAACTTAAATTATCTGAAGGTATAAATATGCGTGCGTGCGCGTGCGCACGTGTGTGTGTGTGTGTTCATGTGTGTGTGTGTGTGTGTGTGTGTGTGTGTGTGTGTGTGTGTGTGTGTGTGTGTGTGTGCTTATTTTTTTACACTACAATACACAATTTTTTTTATTTATTCATTTTAATATATTATTTTTGATTGGTCTCAACTAATAGTTTAAGGTGACAGATTTTTATACCTGTTGTAAGGAAAACTTAAAACAGGTAAAGACATATTCGTCTTTGAAAATCTGTCCGACTAGGATGCAAAACTCAATTTGCTGTAATCCATTTAACATAAAATTTTCTGGCGTTTAAAACAAGTACAGGGTTAAATTTGTGGAAAGACTAAAAACAGACAGTACGCTAAGCGTCTAGCAATCAGTACAAGCTGTTAATGAATCAATGATGGATATTTTCAGCAAATTTACTTTTTTTCTGCGTAAAACAAGGAAATTGAATGAAACTCAGACTGTGGTTAGTTAAATAATATTTAAAGTTAGTAATTCTTCCTTATGAGTTAAATCAACATCTTTTCTATTTGTTTTTATTAAGATAATTGTTTATTTGTTAGTATTATTTTTATATCTTTGACCCAAATTATAAAAACGGACTCTCTTTTGTGTGTGTGAATGTGTGTGCGTGTATATATATATATATATATATATATATAAATAGGGGACGCAGGTTCGAATCGTGCCGGAGGACGCATATTTTGCTAATAAGATTTCTCAGGTATTCAGGCCAGTAGATGTAAATAAATATACTGTTTAAATATAAAAAGAGCGTCTACTCAAGTACGAGAATTCATTCGCAATATTTAAACAAAATTAACTGAATTAAATACACACACACACACACACACACACACACACACACACACACATATATATATATATATACATATATATATATATATATATATATATATGCATGTTTTAGCAATATATATATACGGTTATTTCACATGAATATATTTCTATATGTGTTTGCATATATATATATATATATATATATATATATATATATATATATCCTTGTTTTTGGCTATGAAATATATCCAGTTATTCTACATAACTTTATCGCTATCTATTTATCTACCTATTTCTTCTTGCCTTCTCTTCCATATTATTATCATTATTATTATTATAATTATTATCATTATTATTATTATTATCATTATTACTATTATTATTATTCTTGTTGTGTTTTTGTTTGCTTTTTGTAGTATGAATTGCTCTTAAATCTCGACCAGAGACTTCAAAGGAAAACAAGATTTTTTGCATCAGAAGTTACAAACATATGAGGTGACATGCAATCAAGGAGAAAATTATGTAATCCTAGTCACTGCATGGAGATAAATTTACATAATAGGTGAGAAATGCATATGAGTATATATATATATATATATATATATATATATATATATATATATATATATACACATTTCTCATATTTCATTGCTATGTAATATGTGAACCACAAATTTGGTAACTCATTGTGAAACGCTGATATCATTATGGGAAGTTAATTTTGTGGATATTATTATTATTATTATTATTATTATTATTATTATTATTATTATGAGTGTTATTAAATGCATTTGAAAGCCTGATGTTGGTTGTTTTTCGCTCAAATCTAAGTCACAGTAGGTGTCTTCAAATATTTAAAACCCTTCTCACTGTTTGCGATAAGCCATATTTTTCTCTCTCAATATCTAATGTCATTATATTATTATTATTATTATTATTATTATTATTATTATTATTATTATTACTATATTCATTATTATTATACTCTGTTTTGTCTTTATTATTATTAATATCTCTATGGGAATTGTGGAATAAGTAACCACAAATATTTGTTATACTTCTATCCCCACTTAATATCGCTGAGATACTTTAATTCAACTACACATTGTTTTAATTTAGAAACTATTATTTCAATTTGTGTCCGTGTGTGAGTGTCAGTGTTCGCTTCACACGATGTATAAATTGTCACGTTGTGAAGAATCCTATATGCGGGGAAAGTGAGGAGGAGATAACGCCAAGAGTGAGCGACAATCCGCAGTTATCAGTTCTTCTGTTCACAGACTATTGAAAATGTCTATCTTTCCTCGCCATTATTTCTTATACACAAACCAAGAACAATTTTTTCTGTTTCACATAGGGTTGCGTATGCAATCAGTGCATTACATGCCAATTTATTTACAAGAAACATAGGGTGTCATTCACAAGATTTTGAATTCTGCACATTTTTAACAAAACTAAATTTTAAACACGAGAACCGGATTGTTGAAATCTAAGTTATTTAGCAATTTCTGGGCTTATCTCTCTCTCTACTGAGGAACACACACACACACACGCACACACACACAAAACACAACACAACACAACAAAAAACACACAAACTGATATAGTAATTAAAATAGAGCAAGTAGGTAATATTTTGTTAAATTTAATATGTAGTTAAAAAGGTTTAACTCACAGTTAATCGAAATCGAGGTTAAATTTCTCTCTCTTTCTCTTTTTTCTTTACTTTCCTTCTCTCTTTCACACATACATACACACAGTCATAGATAGATACATAGATAGATAGATATAATT